>JAOYRR010000386.1:2400000-3000000 GCA_038994665.1 Podotricha telesiphe
TGTTTTAAATGAAATATGATATTTCAGCAGAACAATTATTTTATTAAATAAGTTTTTGTAACTATTGTGACGAACAAAAGTTTATTTCGTACGACATTTCGTATAAAAGATATGTATAGATGAAAGTGATATCGACGATTCCCACGTAGACTGGTACAAGTGCAAAAACAAAAAATCACAGGAAAGCCATTTGTAGGTTCCTAACGTTGTCATATTGTTTTTTGTTGGATAATTAAAATTAATATAATATCCGAACGTTTAGAAATTTTAATGATTATTTTTGAACAATAATAAACTTAAAATTTAGTCATCTGTGAATTTGTGCTTTTACACTCGTACTAGCTTACGTAGGACACGTTCGATAACTTATGTTTTCGCAAAGAAAATTGCAAATCAATATTTTTATTAAAAAGCTGTACCAACAAAATTTGAGTATCTGTTTGTAATATTTAAATAACTGTTTTTTACTAAATGTCTATGTATATACACGGTGCATATTCCAAATTAATATTTTTTACAATTTTTGTCTGTTAGTCCGTCCGTTTGTTTCGGCTAATCTCTGGAACTGCTGGATCAATTTTGACGGGACTATCATTGGCAGATAGCTGGAGCAAATTTTATTTTAGAATTCCACGCGGAAGAAGTCGCGGGCGCAGTTTATCATTTACTAAGATTTTTATAACATGGCGAAAAATGTCATAAACAAAGTTTATAATAATTTATATATGCTTTAAATAAAATTCAAAAATACGACAATAATATCACTTTCTTTCAATGCATATCTTTAATTATGTGTAAATTTTTAAGAAATTATATTCCTAATTATTTAAACACCTTGCCTCGTCTAAATAACACTTAGACAAAGTTTTTATATATTTTGTTTGTTTATTTCATATACATACATGTATACACACATACAGCATATGTGAACATATATTGTTTCATTGTTAACAGTTGATTAGTTAAATTTCTTTGGTATTTTTTTAAAATATATTTTTACAAAAAAAAAATTAGGTAATGTTTTAAAAGTTAAACTTCCAAGTCGTATTTAAAGAATTATTCTTACATCTTTAGTTTTAAACATTTACTAGGAGCCTTGAGTTATACGTAAAAAGTAATAGCGGAATTACTTAGAAGAAAATTTAAAATGTCTGTTTAGAACCTAATAATATTTTGTATAAATAATATGATCGCTTTGGATATAATGGCATATTTTTTAATATCACGTTTAATTGTTGTTTATTACATGAACTACATACATTTTAATTTTCCCTGTACAAAAATAATAAAATTTTAGATACGGAAAAATAGTAATTTCAAAAAAAAACATGTTAAATCTATTTCTAAAACTTTTCTTCTAGTAATGTAAATATTAAAAAGTCATATTTTTGTATATTTACATACAATTGATAATATAAACACAATATCATTTCGTTTAAAGCTTTTTAAAGTTAATTTTATACATTTTAATAATGTAAAGGGAGGTTGGGGGCAAAATGGGCTCATTCACCGTAACGAAAGAAAACCTAATTTTATTATCATATATGAAAAAAAGATTGACAACTAAAATGTCATTTAAATACAGCGCCAAAATCAATTTCAACCAAGTTATATATATACAATATCATGAAATATCTGTATATAATATAATATCTGTATATATTCAGTATATATTTTTAAGAGTATGTAACAACGACACTTCAAAGTTATTTAACAGTAAATATAAATGAAATGGTGGAATAAATGGTATATATTTAATTACAAGAAATTAATTAAAATTACATATACCTTTTCTTAAATTAAATGGAGATGAATGGAGATGAATTGTCTGCGTCGTGACTTTTACAAATAGCTTCTAGACACTAGGACTTCTTTATATCAACAGGAATAAGTTATTAAGGGGAGATATGAGCCATAATCACAAATAATGTTAATAAATAAATTAATATACAACCACTTACACATTATTCTGATATCTTTTCTTAGGTGGTGGTGTGGGTGCTTTCTCTTGTGTGGGGAGGAGAGTTGCGGAGAGAGCGGACAGTTCTCTCCGTCGTGATTGGTACAAATAGGAGTTCCTAGGAGCTAGAACTAGATCGTAATTGTGTCGGGGTGTATTATTGTTTTCTGTATCAGCCTCTAGGTTTTTGTTTTGCTTTTGAGGTAACGGTGGCGGTTCTTCTTCGTCTTGATTTGAATCGGTCGTTCCTGTAATGGAATATATTTTTATATGTATTAGAAGATTTGAAAAAAAAAATTATAACATAGAATAACAAAATACAAATTAATTGTTTTTCATTCATTTCATTATACAAATATTTAATTAATGATTTAAGGATTTTTATTATATTTAAATTGACATTACAAATCATATATCTGTAAAAAAAAATTAAGCATTTAACACACAAATAAAAAATCTAATCATAATGTGATACAATTTAAAATCACAATAAATAATAACAAAGGAGTATTCACCTAAAGAATCTCTATTGGACGGTGGTTCAGAATTAGTTATGAAGCTAGCGCGGTTAGAAAGCCTACGCTCTCTCTCCGCTTCTGTCCGGAGAGGTCTTTCTGTGACGAGCTGAAAGGAAAAATTATAGCAATTATAATATATTGTTTTAAATATTAGTTTATAATTGATGAAGTTAATATATCGGCTAGTCAGCCAAAATCATAAGTCGACACATCTCTAATTATTATTTTTAGTACCTTATTAAAAAAAAATACTTCTTTTTTCTCAATAAAAAAAATAATATTCTTTTATTTTTAAAATACTCCATATATAATTTAATTAATAATATTAAAAGAAACTCATGTTACCTCTTGCCGCAACTCCCTTAAAGGGGAGAACGGGGAATCAAAACTAGCACTGTTAAGGCTATTCAATGTGTTCAACGTATGGGGGGTAGTTTGGGGGGTGTTTAGGGCGGAATGTATCGCACTAATTATGGCGTGGTTGACAGCTCCGGCGTTGTTCTGGGAAGACGTGTACCATTGACTGCCGCTTGATTGCAGACTTGCTTCACTCTGTATGTATAAAAAAAAAAAATATATCATAGAAAATTGGATAAAAATACATATTGTACTAAAAATATTATTTTTGTACAGTTTTTTAATATTATTTCGTATCAAGTAAATAAAGAAAAAGTAATATTATGAATTATAATAATTACAAAATAAATTAACGACTGAAATATTAGAACTGTAACACATCGTTAAATTACTATTTCCTAATTACTATTAAAATGGAATCATTAATTTTTACTATGAATGCACTATCAGAAATATAGATGCTTAAGATTAGGCAAAATGCAGTGTTTGGTTCCGCCATCGCACAATGTCACAATACTAACGTACGATTCAAAACGGTCAGACTTAAAATTAGTACCACTATGTATGATACGTATAATACAATTTTGTTTTTTACATACCTTTCTACTTCTTTTTTTATGTCGAGGCGTCAACGTGCCGCTGCTGCTGTCTCTCCTGTACAAAAAAAAATATCTAATGGTATCTGGTAATTATAATTTTTAAATATATAAAATAAATGCCATCGTGGCGGGCCAGCGTCTGGCTGTAAACGTGATGGTTGTGAGTTCGATTTCCACTCGGGGGAATGATTATATTGAAATTATTTTAGTTTCTCAGCTCTGGTAACACAACGCATGGCGCTGAGTTCCGCCACTCAACACGCAATGTCTCGATTTCAGGTGGTAAGTTTGAAACGAAATGGCTTAACACTAGGTTTTATCTAACTACCCTGCTAAGTGGAAAAAATGTGTGAAAATGTTATATAATAACAAATCTATAAGGCATAATATTAACTAATAGATAATTAATATAAGACAGCATACCTTGTCCAGTTTAATGCAGAATTCAGTTTAGATTTTGACTTTGGCGTTGTACTGAAAAATAAAAGAATATTTGAAATTATACAAAAAAAAAACAAGTGTATACAAACTACAAGCAAAGTAAACACTTGCACTTTACGAATAATTTAAAAGTTCTTTTTCAATAATAAGAAAATATTTAACTCACCCGTTACCAGTGGATATATCAGAAATACGGTTGTTTGACAGATTCCTCTGTTCCACCTCGTAGCTGTCGCGTTGGTTCACTCGCAGGATGACTTCCGGCGTTGGCGGACATCCGCTTTCGAATTCACATATCTAGAAAATAAACTTTTTTTAGTGGAAATTTGTTTATATTAGTAGTCCGAGGCGTTTCCTTAGCAACTTGTACGTCAAACACATTGTAAGGTGTGTAATATTTAATTTATAATTTAATGCTTTATTAAAAAATAAAATATTGGCTTTATACATTTCTTCTTTATATAAACTAATTATTTCAAAATTCATAATGTTATGTCTGCATAGTTTTCATAATAATCGAACGTTTTTTCTTGACATATTAAAATATTTTTCTTATTTGTATCTGAATTTATACTTGTACTTTATACTAAAAAGATTTTGCAAAATGGTTGAACATATAACTAGTCAGAATTCAGATGAAATTTTAGGCAGTAAGTGGAGAACGGAGTGTTTTGACATTAAGTGACTTACTTGAAAAAGTGTGAAGCTGTAGCAAAATCAAGGAAACATATTCTAAATATCAGATGTTAAAAAGAACAATTCAATAGAAACTGACTAACATTAATGACTTAATATAATACTTACACGTTCTTTAAAACACTTCGTGAGGTGTTCGTGCAAATCACGCTGTGGATTCCTGCAAGCGTGGACTTCTAGACCTGTTGAAATATAACATACTGTAATTTAAGCAATAAAACAATAACTGTAATAGAGAACTCTATTTATATTATAGAACTTAAAGAAATTTATATACGCTAAAAGCTACGCTATAAAGCAAGCAAGCTTCAAATAAATTCTCTTTATTCACATCGTCTTGACAAAGAAAATAAGGATAATTCTATAAAAACGTTTTATTTGCATCGGACACGAGCAAATTTTTAAGTGAATTAAAACTAAGTAAAGCGAGGGTCAAAACTAGCACTAAGATTTCCTTACCTTGATATACTTATAGATAAAAGAAGTAAAATTAATAAATGCTTGTTGAAAACAATAAAATAATAATAATTAAAGCCTACAGCAAGTCTGTCCAACCCCAGGAGCGAGGGTCAATACGTGGCCAGTCAATTGCTTTCAATTCGCCCGCCAGCTTATAATATTGTTAAGCTTAAAATATTTAATTTTAATATATTATATTATTATTAGACATATTGTGTTACATAGAAAATGACCATTAAATTATAGAATATATCAAATAAAACCAACCTATACAACTTAAAAACAAAAACCAAGCCCTTTACTATACTTGAACAAATTATTATGTTATCCCTTATTCCGTACGTAAGAGGAGCATATTAGTGTTATTCATACATTCATTTATTTATTCAAATACGTTTTCTAAAATAGTTTTTTAATTTCTGAAGTGTGTAAATAAAAGTAAAAAAATCCGCTCACCATACTTCAGCAAAGGGACCTGGTCGGCGATGAGGTCCCGCAGGCGCTGAATGAGCGGCGCGTGCTCGGGACGGCGCGCCTCGTACTCCGCCGACAGGAAGGCCAATTTGTAGTGGATAAGCCCGCCTTGCACCGCCGAGTCCAGGATGCCTGGGGACAAGATGCTCTTTCAAACATTTCTAAGCTCATTTATTGATGCTACAGCAGGGTAGTAGATTACAGAACGTTTATGTTAGCAATCAGAGCGCTTTGGCGATTTCCAAGAAAAACGAATCCAATTACGTTACGTTACATTCAACTGTGTATACGTTTTCTTAAAATGATTTTAAATCCTAAGTGTGTGAACACTTTAAAAACGTTAAAATAACTAATTAATTAAAAATAACCTAATTAGGATTCGAACTCGGACCCTCGCATACCTTGCAGCCTCATGGACAGCGGATGTAGAGGCGCGTTGTCGGCGCGCGCTTCCATGATGGTGGTCTGCAGCTGCTCGTTGGTCTTCAGCATAGTCTCCACCGCCACCTCCAGGGGACACACCCAGTACGTGCGGGTCGACACCACGGGAAACCACTGCAGGATGCCTGAAACAAGGGAAACGTAAAAGAAATTGGTGTTTAATTGTATATGAAACATTATTGATTTGATTGTAATTCGGAGAAATTATTATATTTAAATTATTTTTAACGCCCCGCTCTGGGCGTTACGCCTTTGAATACGTAATGTCTCGAATTCGGAAGCTCGTGAAGCTGAAAAAACATTGTAGTGAGGCAGTGTCTGATTAAGATTATATATCAGACATTATGGGAGCGATCCTCATTTGGAAAAATTATTATATTCAAAACACTATTATATTTATTGGATTCGGTTTCGGATATGAGATTTTTGAGAAATGTACATAAATTTAAGCCACGAATTTAGCAACTGCTTTTTGTTATAATTACTTTAATACAAACAACAAATAATTTCTGCAAACAACGACTATACCAGGCAAAGTATCGCTGATCTCCAATTCAGTTCTCTCCAACCACCGTGTCGCAAACTCGTTGGCTCGCATGATGTCTTCTTTCTTGCCTTCACTCACATCTGAGATTGCATCGTCTGAAAATAATATCAATTTTACTTTAATTTAAGAGTAGATTATTATGCCATCCTTCTCTGTTTTGAATGAAAAGAAAGAGATAACAACATTAAGCCTCAGATAGCTTTCACAATTGTTTTGAGACGAATATAATGTCACCCATATTTATTTTATATGAAAAGAAAGAGATAACATTATTAAGGTTTCGGTTACTTTTATTATATATTCTCTTAAGACGAATATATTATAAAAGTAACCTAAAATAAAAAAAAAAGAACGTATGGACGTGAAATCTAAAAACATAAATTCAAGAATTGCCGTCCCACTATATATTGCCTTTATTTTCACTGGTGGGCTGGAAGAAATCTCTTTTAGAGATAAGTCCAACGTTGCTAATTATTTTTCTGTAATTTACTTTCTTTATTTATTTTTTTGTATAATAGGTGTAACTTAACAATTTTTCCAAAAAAATCCCAAAGTTAGGGTCGTCAAACGGGAATATTTTACAACTACTACAACAAATTTATATAGTATTTTCCTTACCAGTCCTACAGAAGGGTCTCGAGAAGTGAAATTTCTTTACATTATTATGTTCATAGTATTCCCTCACCAGATGGTCGTCAAGTGCTTTACCCAATGTAGTCTTCCATTTCTCATCCATTATTGGTGTTACCGCATTAATTTGTAAATCTGATTTGTAATTATTAAGAAATATTTACTGCTAATCTATACTGATATTATAAATGCGAACGTGACGTGTCTCTCTGTGACGTCACCACGACCGAGCCGCTGTACCGATTGTAATGAAATTTGATATAGAGATGCTTTACGAGAAGGCCCCCGAAAATACGAAACAGCTATAGTGCACACGGGCGGAGCCACGAGTATTAGGTATATTAAAATTACAACTTAGCTAATGTTGAGTTGACAAAATGAATTTTTTTTGTTACTCCGTTGAAATTATATTGTAGGTGTAAGTCTGGCATGTCGTCATCACGTGTAACTGCGGTTGTAGTTGAGTTTTATATTTTGCTAGTGTTGACTGTGTTGGTGAATATAATAAATAAATATAATAGATTGTTTTCAATTTCAGGCAGTCATATGTATTATATTTGAGTTTCATTTATATACATACATATATTCACCGCAAGTTAAATCATGTTGCCTGCTTTGTAGCAAGTAGAACTAGTAAATTATAAATAGAAAAAATTACATTAATATAATAAACAAAACGAACCCCCTCTAATAAAGCCCACAGACACATACATACCAAATAAAAAAAACAGGCCGACAGTCATAGGGACTGCTAATAGAAGTGAAACTTAGTACATTAAGCTTTTTACTAAATCTATTCAAAATTTCATATGTCGGTGATGTGAACTCACTAGATACAATCTCTCAAGTCTCTATGTCTCAAGTATATATGATGTGGTATACGTATAATATATAAATGTATACATTTTGAATTTAAACTATTGTAACCGGATTAATAGCGTATGTTTTTTTATTAGAAAATACACTTTAGAAAACCCTGACGAACACTTCACAGTAGTCCGCGGTCACAGGTAGACTGAGGCTGAGACGACATTCGTCTGTCAGTTGATTACATCAAACTATCGCCAACGATTTCCATTACGATACGATAACTAGGCAGTACGCGAGGCAACTTGTAGAAATTGTAAATCGAAGTTGAAAAAGTCGCGAAAACCAAAGATCTTATTAAATAGATATACCTACAATGAACATTAACATGTCGATGTTCATGCAGTGCCAAACGCGGCTAGAGAAGTTTTCACTTCAAAAACATATCTGTTTCTAAAATCAAAAAGGATACACTGCCCGTCAGATTCAGTAATATCCTCTCCGGGTTCATCCAGCTTGAGGAGCACCTCCGCTTCGGGCCACTCCTCCAACATGCGCTCCTTGAAGTTGTGCAGCATGTCGCCTTCGTTGCCGCGGTACACGAAACCCTGCAAGTCCAATACAGTTGTCAGGCACCAAGAAAGAATTACATAAGTAAACTTAAAGTATGTATACGATTGGACATATCCCGGGCACCTTCGGGTTGCGCAGGTGGTCGGGGAAGCCCCTGCCGAGACAGCGCACGCGGAAGTGCACGGCGCGCAGCCGCGCGTGCCGCAGCGGCGCGCGGTAGAGCCGCGCCAGCTGGTCGTGCAGCGCCGCCAGCGCCGCGTAGCCGCGCCCCGTCTGCTCGTACACGCGCACCAGCTCGCGCGTGCTGCGCAGCGCCAGCTCCCACTGCTGGCCGCGGTCCAGCAGCCGCGCCACCTCCGAGTACAGCCAGATCTGACGTAGACACCGTTGGTTGTGAGTTCGGTAGCTCGGGGGACTTTAAAATAGAGGACGCCGAAAGATAACAACAATGAAACTTGACAGACCTCAACGATAACATAAGCTATCGCTGAATAATAAGTATCCAAAATTTACTATGATGATGCAATTGATTAAAGTAACAAATACTATCTAGATGCCAATATCTCATTAAAACAGGAGTGAGCAACCTTTTTTAGCAATAGGCCCACTTTTTGATACTATTTAGTATTTAAAAAGTGGGGAAATCTGCAATACAAGTAAACGCTACATACAAATATTCAACAGGTCGCGGGTTAAACACCCCTACGTTTAGATATTCCTATAAAGCAAGATAGACAAAGATGTATAAAGATAATCCTGCACGTCCCGCTAGAATTCCAAACATACTGTAAGAATAAAGTAATAGTGTAGTGGGGTGTGCAGAGACCTTGAGGTCCATGTGCGTGTGGTGGTGGTGGTCGGGGTGGCGCAGACGCGGCGGCAGCGGCGTGTCGCTCCACTGCAGCAGCTTGGCGTGCAGCTGCAGCGCCAGCGCCGCCTCTGCCCAGCGCGCGCCCGCCGCGTGCATGCGCGCCAGCCGGTGCACGTAGCTGCAGGGGGAGGTCTTCGCATTAAAACCCACAACTAATCGCGCTTTTAGTCACGCTGTGCCACTGCGCAACGACACCCTCTTCATAAATTAATATTCAATTAAAACTTTAAGCACCGTCATATTATACATGCTACTTTTAATTTTAAAAGAAAAACAGACCATAGAATTAACAAAACATATTTACAATAATATAATATAAAACAAAAATCCACTCACCGTATATACATATGGGGTCGTTCAATTTCATCATAAAAATTCAAAACGCCAGGTATTAAATAAATCCTGTGATGAGGCTGGGCTGCTCTATACTGCAATAACGCATCTAACTGCCTCGCAGCGGCTGCGACTAGGGCTGACCCGGCTTCTCTCAAAGCACCGCCCGGGTTTGAACCAGCGACTCCCGCGGTGGAGGCGGAGCACAGCGCGCCGCAGAGGGACACGAAGCGAGCCCTCCACGCGGCATCGCCCTGGCCGGCCTCGGCGAGAACGTCGAGTTTGTCAATTAGCTCGTTTTCGAATGTACGCAGGTTGCCTTCGCCTGGGTTGGTTAGACAGCAAAATTTTATATTAATTTGGCACCATTAAAAAATAATATTTAAAAATTACAGTAATGTATATACTGTTTAAAGTGATCAAGTATAATTATTAATAAAGAGGCGCAGTGGTACAGGGTACGATTGCAAATAAGATTGGTTGTGGGTGGGATGAAGTGAGGACTCGGATATTTAAAATTAATGTTATTTCTTCGCTGTGGTGCAAAACAAAGCGCGGCGTTATAACAAAAAAGCGGTGTGTCTTGACACTAGGTTCTCTCTGCCAACTCAACTATGCTTGCAAGCTTGAAGCTATAAATTATTAAGGCGAAAAAAATGTCTCGAGACCAGAAAGTGTAATAATTTAAATAACTTAATTATACAAATGATTACAAAATTGATTAATACATTATTATTGAAATATGTATCAGTAATATTTAAATTAAATTTTATTTCACTACTTCTACAAACTATCTTGCAATATAAATAAAAGGTAAAAAGATACTTAATTTTTTTTAAAAGTAATTAAAAATATATTAGGAGCCATAAACCAATTTCTATTCCTCTTGATCCAGAGGGATTGTATAGTGATACAATTGAACCCTAAATTACACATAAATTCCCTACAAAACACACCACAGACAATTTCTCCATTTTTAATTAAACTTACCATTTTCAGCCGTATACTTGTATTCTGTCTGCATCATATCAAAGAATAGCGGTATCGTAGTATTCCTTACTTCGTCGTCTCGCAGAAAACTGACTTCTAGGAAAGTGCCCACTAGGTGCGGTATGAAGAAGCGTTTATGTTCCTCTGAAGGCAAAATACAAATATTCATTATATGTAGTTTATTTTCATACCCACGGTCTGGTAACAAAAAACGCAATGATGCTTCTGCAATTTAAAATGCAATATCTCTAGCAATGAAAAGTCTTAACTTTAGGTTCACACAGCATACGCTACTATATGCGGAAAGCAAAAAATAATTTACATAATAAAAATGTTATCAATGACTTGAGTGCCAGCACACATAAAAATAAAAAAATATTGGAGTTTTGTAACTTCCAACGTGTAATATATTTCAATATTTGTTTCTCTTGCTTAAGAATAAATAAAATCATTTAATCCTTACATTAGGGTGGAAAGTGGAGAACGCAGTGTCTTGTTCCTAGGTTCCCGCCGATTACTTAGCTAGTAATGGTTTAGTTCCCATATCCTTCCTCTCTTACCCCAAAAACAAAAAATCCTCACCCAATCCAAACCACATATCAGCCATCAGCACAGCTGCTTTTCTCCGTATGTCTCCATACAACACCGTGGCTCTCTGCCGGCGAGTCGCGGAGAGATTCTCCAGCTGAATGGCCGGCGAAGACGCAACAGCACCCACTGTTGTGAACCACTCTATCATAATGGAGTTTAAGGAGGAGAAGGTGTCCTGATCCGTTTCTTCGATTGTGGAGAGGTTGTCGCGAAGCGTTGTTGCTAGTAATCTGTTATTATTTACATACAATATTATTTTGTAAGTGTAATTGCTGAGCTTCTCATATGTAAGTAAGCAAAAGCTTAATTTGAACAAGACACCGTCTTACAGATGAAACAGAGATACAGTTAAAACATGAGATACAACACTCGATAAGAGCCAACGCCAGTGTAACAGCAAAAGACTCGCCTGCGAATGTTTATAATTTAATTTCATTAATTTAATTAGACAAAATGCGGGGATAAATTCCGCCACCTACCAAACAATAAAACAATTTTTTTATACTTTACTTCACTAAATACAAGGAGCTTTTTGAAAACACCAAAGTCCAATATTTAATAAAAAAACTGACCTCAAAGCGTGCAGCATAACAAAATGTTGCAAATGTATCATATCGGCCCAGTCCGACCTGAACACCGGTCGCTGCAGTAACGCCGACATTAGGGCTAGGGCATCTGTGACTAACATGGTCGCTCTGCCCGATTCAGCGTCCAGCGATCGCATCACCACCGAGTACTGATCTGGTGACATTTGTCGCACCATGTCTAGTAGGACGCATATTAACTTGCGCTGCGATGTGGAAAGACGGAAAATTATTATTTTGTTTTTATATACTTATAATATATATATATAATTATAATAGACTTTTAAAGGAACAAAGAAGTGTTTTGGGGTTAAGACGGTAAGATTTTCTCGAGTGATAAACATGTCACAGGATAGTCTTTAAATTATGTCAATAAAACAATCTATTTCTCTAAGAAAAATAATAATTACTATTGCTTAAAATAAAACGTTAAACTCTTTGGTTTGAATAATAATTGTGTCAACTGACAGACGAACTGCTACCTCAGTCTACCCGCGATAATGACCAAAATATACGCGATATATACATTTAAAATAGTTTTAATTAAAGTAAAAGGTATATTTAGCGAAACTTCCTTTTATTCTTACAATAGAACTAACAAAACAATATTTCTACGACTAGACCATTTTTTTTTCTCTAGATCCAATCTAACAAACTCCCATTCAAAATTCAGTTATAAAAACACTTACTAATATAGGATCTTCATTAGGTATCCCCTCCTCTTTGTTTCTATCCCGCATCATAGTCGCGGCTATCCTCAGGACAGTGGGTAGTAGGGCCCTAGCGAACTCCCCTCTATCCGCTTCTACTGGACCGACGTCATCCCGAGCTAGTAGGGACACAACTTCGCCTAATGCTTCTACGCATAGTTCCACCTAAATAAAATTTTGTTTAGGATTTTTTTTAAATATAATACAGTTTTTTTTTGAAAAGAGAAGCGCTCGTAATATATCGCATCATAATCAACTTTTTTCATATTAATGATTGCGTATTAGGTTGTGGTACCCCATGCGCTTTAACTTACGAGTTTTATTACAAGAATAATATTTCTTAAAAAGCATGACATTACAAAAAAAAAATACTTTGCAATTTGCGAATAAATTATACTACAAAAAAGGCATCAATAATGAAAGGTGCTTCAAAAAGACTATCACAATCGTAGAACAACATACAATTGAAACAAATTCTGAGACTATAAAGAAGTGAAAAATTTTACCTAAATTTTCAAATATTTCTTAATCATTTTTAGATTTAAAATAAATCCTTTGAGCGTTGACATTATTTCTTAAGTTAATTTCTTTATAATGGAATGCCTTTAAATTTTAAACTGTTAAGTTAGTTGACCTACTATAATCAAGCATCTATGGTCTACGATTATGATATAAATATTTATTGGTGCTATATTTTATACGTATATATATAAAACTAACCTTTACATCCACTTCTACATGGCTGCTTTGAACCATAGAACGATCATTATTTATATATTTAAAACGTATAATTTAAAACTATTTAATAATAATTATTCCATAATACGTATATGTAATATATATAAGTATACAATTTATAAATAATATTCTTAGTTGGCAGTAAAAAAAGACCATCTACTTACTCAAATCGAAGCCACTGCAATGCTTAATTAGTATTTAAATGTTTACATTAATATCTAATATAATATTCCAGTCAGTCACTCATTCACGGGTCCTAAAGGTCTATAATTACAAATAAGCGAATGTAGTTTCTATAAAATGATAATAAAAAAACCTTAAATATTACCATTGTAAAACAAAAAACTCAAAACATAAATACAGTTACACTGAAAGTGATGTTTAAACTGTTTAAATAGTATTCAAAATGTAATTCGATAATCGTCCAATCTTTCATAATCCTTAACCACCCGAATTTATTTATTATGTATCTGTCAAAAACCAAAACAATCAGTCGACTTCAATTAATTTCACTAATGTCACATCAACTCTTAATTCATCAATTTACCAACCAATATTTGCCACTGATTGACTCATTCAACTAGTGACATTGAGTAAGATTTACAATAGATTGATGGGTTACTATAGCTAGCATACATAGACGACATATAATATGCAGCTTATGCGTATGGTCTAGAATATATTAAGTCAAGTGTCGACCTATCAACCCACACGTCACCGACTGACTGACTGTATACAAGCCCTATATACATACAACGTGTTGCAGATGGGTGTGGTCAGGCAGACAGGCCGCAGCTCCTAGTAACCGCGCCGCCTTGCCCGCTGAGCGCGAGCGCTGCTCCAGCTACGACACACTGACGATAGCGACGCAATCTTATGCCGATATACTGGGGTTGGTTTGTTGAAGGCAAATGTAAAATTACGTGAGATTGACAATATACATTTATTTATACTTGCATTTTTTAGATTTTAGCCAAACAGTTTCATTTAAAACAAGAATTTTCATACTGCATTTATCAACAAAACATTAAAATAATCAATATAATCGGTAAAGAAAGTCGAGTTGTTTCCTCAGAACTAAGAATTGATAAAATAATTGCAGGGAACCTTACATTTCCAAGGTAAGGTTTATACGATTATTTTAAGCATTATGTGTAATATTTTTGAGGAATAGGCTAATTATATATTATTATTACTACAAGCTGCCCGCAACTTCGTTTGCATGGACTTAATGACCCTTGACAACAAAATACCCGTAACGCTGAACAACTCAGTTAGGCGCATTTTATATTTATATTTTATAGAATAGCTGGTCTATTATGGTCCATTCAATCCGTAGAGTAGTTCCGAAGATGCATATCTTCATTTTGCGCGTTTGCTAACATTCTGTTTTTACTGTTTTATTATAGCAGATTAACCAATAATGAATAAACTAAGTAGGAATATCGAAGTATTAATTTTAATTCTTCACATCATAGCAATTGGAGACCTACTATGATGGACACTAAATCCAGCAAAATTAAGCTGAATATGGTAAATAACAAAACAAATCTACGATTTTTATACAATTTTTTTTGTGTACAAATATTAACTTTTCTTTAATTAATTAGCAATACAAAAAAATCTTGTTATTAAAAAAAATGTCTGTCCATCTCTTTCTTATACAATATAATTATCCAATTAGCCAATCACACGTATATTAAAAAAAAACCAACCAGTATATTAAGATCAGCATTTGCAAGCGGCAATGTTAGCTATTGGAAGAATGCACAAAAATATTTTCAAACATAAATATTAATGCGAAATCTTCATAATCATTACAAGCTTACACCAAATGTATTAAATAAAAAATATAAATTAAATAAAAATACAAACTAACGTGTTACAGGTTTCTAAAAAAATTATATAGTAAACCTCATTTGTGTAAGCCTTATTTGTTAAAAAAAACAAAAAATTAAAAATTAACATGTTAGTTCATATTTAAAGATATTACTAAGATTTGGTATCTCTAAAACGTGACATGCTATAATACATCCTAAGTTTGCACACAATTGAACGACATCGAAAGCTAGTTATTTTTTTTTATTAAAAAAAAAACATTGTTATATCAAGTCACATCAACTTTTTAAATTTAGTTTCAAGCGAAACTCTTAGCATTCAATTTTAAATCTAAATTAAAATTATATTAAATATATAACCATATGGATTTTTTTAAATTTGTAATTAAATATATTTTTGCAATATCAAAAATATATGAATTTATCTAAAATTGTACTTTTTGTCAATATTTGTGTAATTTTTAAATGTGTTTGTGTAAATTTGTGTAAGGTAGATGAATAAGTGATAAATAAATATTTATAAAAACTTAAAACCAATTAGATTAGTAAAGTGACAACACACAAACACACGCACACTCACACTAGAAAAACATGTTAAATACATCACACAAAAAATCCCAATCATTTTTATTATTTTTAAAATATGAAACTCATTACCTACTTATTATTTAAAAACAAAATAAGTATGGTTCCTCAACTAAAGATTATTATTTTTTTTTTGTACTAAAAGTATTAATAATCTTTAGTATAAATATGAAATATTTAATTTTCTTTTTTAACAAATAGTATAATAGGCATTTATAGTACAAAAGAAAAAAACCATCAGTGTTTTTTTTATGAAAACAAATAAAATTCATTACTTATTATTCAACTACTAAAATCATAAACAAGTTATTGGTAAAACCTAAAATTAAATCTAAAATCAATAATCGAATCTATAAAAAAAGGAGATATGCTTTTAAATTTTTACTCAATAATTACGATGAAAGTAATAAAAAAAGTGTATGAAATAACTAAATTGTACATAAATTAGGTTCAAACGTGAAATTTCATGCACACACACAATAAACAAGTGTAGTATATAAGTGAAAACTTATCATGTAACATTGATATACAAGAATTGCCTTAAGAATGGCTATGAATTTTGATAACATTTCAATAAATCATATAAAAAACTATTTCAAGTATATGAATAATATTTATTTACAAAATAATATCCCTCTAAGTTACCACCTTGTCGCCTTTTGCTTTCCTCTTAGCGAGTATTAAAGTTTTCTAATATTCATCGGCAACGAGGCCGTACGAACGCAGACATTTCTTCGGTGATTTTTTTTCTTGTAATTGGGACTGTGTTTTTGGTTTATTGATGTAATCGTGGGTTTTTAAATAATCCCCTTAAAAAAGTCAGCTGGAGTTCATTTTGGACTCTTAATTGGGTAGCCATGTGATATCATCTTTTCTAGAAATCTATTTTTTCGGAAACATTTGTTTGACCACAGGTGATTCCTCCGACAATCTTGTAATATAAAAGGCATTGATATATTGAGGCCAAGACCTAGGTCGAACAGAGACACTTTAGTCAACACCCTACGGACATATGGTACCTTTGGTTTACATAGAACATAATTTTTAACTTTTACATGTTTCTCTCCGCATTTCTTTCATTTTACAAAAGTAGACAATACGAAACTCATGTGTCTCATCACTCTGTTTTCAGATTTCGATTATACAGGGTCAAAATAATTATCTGTATAATAATTATATAGGGTATTATAGTAACAGATTTTCGGACTTTCGGACTTATCGGACAGCAAGGAAAACTGCTTCACAAAATCCATACATAGAAGAAGTTTCCTACTTTACAGACAAAGCACTTTGAGTGTACGTACTTTATTCGGACACCGAGACATGACTTATAGCCGGCGTCTACATTTCCCCAAGTTGTAAAATTTGACCTTCCTTCAACCGAGAATCAATAGGTCCCATTGGTATTTTTTTTGGTACCTTTTAAGATTCAACAGTTACCTTACAATTTGGGAGTCAATAGGTACCTTCTAGGCAAGCGTATGTCTTCAACATTATACATCCACACACGTACATATCCACATCAACGCTTCACATTAGGTTTAGTGCTCAAAAACCGATAAGACACTTCGTTCTCCGCTTTTAGTTATTTAATACAAAAGTATTTTTCTTAATCAATGATTTTATTGAATGTTACATGATAAGTCAATAGAAGTGCGTAAGAATATTTGAGTAATATTATTAAAATATAAATATTGAAATAATACATAATTGTGTACGAAAGACGGTTAGGTCACTTTGTGTGCATACTTCACGATGCCTGTGCTTTGTTTACACAATATTAGGGAAAAACGTTATGAATTAAAAAAAATGTGCAAAAATTTTATAAAGTACTTTTTTCTAATTGAAATGTATTTGATAAAAATTGGTAGATTATCTTCTTTCCTCAAGATGTTCTTAAAATAAGGGTATTTTTTTTTTATTCTTTCAAGTTTCTTTGGTTTACTTCAAAATGAAAACATTAATTGCGAATATTTAAATTATTATGTGACTAGAAAGCTTTTACTGATTTCGACAATCATAAAAAAATAAGGACATAAATTTTCCGTTCAACGCAATACTCAACATGGAAGGAAGTCCATAATTTAAAAGAAAATAAACAAAACAGTTACTTTTAATATTTTATTTTTAAAGTGTTACTCACATACTTAGGAAATTGAAAAACATATATTTTCGAAAACGTATCAACATCCCGCTGCGTTCAATTTTTTATACGTTTTCCAAAAACAGTTTGTAAATATACTTTTTAAATTTAAATCCTAGATTAGGTCGCTTCTTAATAAAAAAAACACTTTTTTTTAAATTTCTGCACAAGCTACTAATTATAATTAGCACACAATTTAAAAACATTTAATACATTTAGCGTATTGGTTAGTTACATGCAAAAGCAAACAACGGTGTATATTAGATATGGAGGTTTTAAAGAAAATATCTTACCGTGATCGATGACATTTGTATAATAAAACAAAAGTAATCAGTATATCTATATATAAATCTATTCCGTTACTGACTGACAGACAGATAACTCCAAGCCGAAAGTACTGGGCGTGTAGGTTCCTTGGGAAGTGTAGGGGTAAGGGATTTATGGAGATTTCTACAGTAGCTGGAAGGTCATCTTGGCGTAGTGGTAAATAAAGTTTCGGGTTACAAGTATGCATATGAAACTCTTCTATTGGTGATTGAGTGACTGGTATATAAAGAACAGTTAAAATTAATGGCCGTAGAAAACTAAAATTTGGTATGTTCCTAGGATAGGTTTCTTGGAGTGTAGGAGAGGATTTTTGGCAATTTCTATGGGAAAGTAGTTTATATTTAAATATGGAAATTTAATAGCAAGGGTTATAATCTCCACACCAACGAAGTTTCAAATTAATAAATAATATATATTTATTTAATATTCATTACTTTTGCTTTATTTCATTTATTATATAAAATATTGTAAAATCAGAATATCTTGGATTCTTTTTAAATTTCTATGTTTATATTCTGATTAAACAATTAGGTACAACAACAATTAACCATTTAAAAATAAAGTTCAAATTTATAATTAAATTGAAAAAAATGTGTCATTAAATTAAGAAAGAAAATACATTATCTTAAACTTAATGATATTCTGATCTGAATCTTAATGGAAACTTAAAAAAAAAAAAAAAAAAAAAAAAAAAAAAAAAAAAAAAAAAAAAAAAAAAAAAAAAAAAAAAAAAAAAAAAAAAAAAAAAAAAAAAAAAAAAAAAAAAAAATTTAAAAGTCCACGTTCTATTTCTTCTGGTAGAACCCTAACAACGCTCGTTTTCTTTTATACCTACACACCTCCATATTGAATGACAATGAGAAAATATCTCTAAAAAAAGATAAAATTATACTGACATTACTGACACTTTAAAACTAATAAAAAAGAAACAAATAAATCTCAATCTAACCTCCACATAGCATGTGCCTTGCATACATACCATCGCAGGTGAACGGACGGACACTATTATTTTTCTTTATTAATTGTTATATTCTGGATGTGAGATCTAAATGTGTATTTGTTTAAAATAGCATAGACATTGGTTCTAATTTATGATATTACATCATAGAATTTTCACAATATTTCAGTGTTTTTTTTAATATACATAGCGAGATTTGCCACTGCGCCACGATGGCCTCTAAAAATAAATACATGGTAATAAAAAAAAAAAAAAAAAAAACTCCACTAACAGTAATTTTGCAAGAAAGAGACAAAAAATCAAAACCAAAAAGTCTTAGCTAGTTTATATATAAAAAAAAATACTATATATTTGAAATGTATTATTATGACTTTTTAACATTTATTCTAGTTTAATGTAAGTAAATTATTATGTATGTATGTTATTCATCCCTGATCCCATGAACACACAAACAAAAAGAATTATGACTTTTTAAACCAGCTTTTACCTATTTACTAAAAAAAACACCCCTTTTTGTGTAATTTCGATAAAAATCAGACATGATTTGTGTATAACTGTGTATTTTAAAACAGTTTATATTTTGCATATATTAAATTAAGTACTCCAATTTTTTTTCTGTTAAAGTAAAATAGATACTTAAGTATATAATTTGAATTGTCAAATAATGTCACATAGTTTTTTTCTAAATATGCTAGAATTAAAATGGTATTGTTACATTATTATATTGTTATTAGGTGTTTTTTTTTATATTTACACATATTGTATGCACCTAAGTACATATTCATAATAATAAGATTCGAATCTATATACCTTAACTCAAACAACCGCTCAAACCGACTGAGCATTACGATCCTAACTTCACATCCTTAAATCATTATATTACTTAATTCATTAAAAAAATATAATTTAAAACTATATGGCATTATTCTTAATAAACTAACACATGTCTACATATATATGTATGTGTGTAAGTGATATTTACCTCAGCGGGGGCCCTCAGGAGGGCCCTCAGTGTAGAAGCGAGGTGCGGTAGCAGCTTAGCGCGAGGCCCCGCGGACTCCCCAAGGGGCCCTCGCACTAACTCTAGCAATGCGTGTAGACGCTGGTTGGAGAGCCTCCCGAGGGGGAGGGCCTCGAGCGCCCACACTGTGTACTCACTGGAATAATTGATTATTTTAAATAATTGGTTAATCAATATAATATATAAGGAAGAGTTATAGCAAAAACAAAATTCATATATTAATACATTAAGACCTATTATCACATTACATTTTATGTAGAGTTTAAAGTGAAGGCAACAAATTTATATATACGACTCTTTTATTCGGACGCCTAATTTTAAGTTTAAAAAAATATATATTTCCAAATCAAAAAAATTAAGAAATAAGAAATGGTACGGTAAGGTACGGACCATTTGTTTGTGGTGTGTATTAGAAATAAAATAAAAAAAAAGAATTACACATATACCATGTGTTTCACATACACTTTTATATAAACATACGTTACTATAGGAACGGGTATTTTACGCGCTAACCGTCGCTATAATAAATTCGTAATTGACAGTCCACCACAAGAACTCACAATGCCATGCTTATAAGTTAGAATTTTGTTGTGTTGCTGTAATTAATTTCAGTCATACGCTGTCTCACTGCGCTACGATGGCTTCAATTGCAATTGGTATTGGGTTCGATTCCTACACGGGGGAATATATTCAATATATTTTCACTTCCTCGCTCTGGTAGGTAAGCCAAATGTGCGGTGTTGAAATCCGTCACTCAACACGTAATGTTTCCATTTCGGGAGGAAAGCGGTGAGTGTCATGACACTAAGAAAAAACGAGAAAAAATAAATTTCACATACACATCTCCCGCATATCACGGTATTCAAAGAACTGTTACTAGTTTTATCCAGTTACAAAGTAAAGGAATTAACGTAACCCTCACCTAAGCTGCGTATCCGGATATATTTTAATGAGATGGGGTATAGCGTGCGGCAAGTACTTAAGTGCGGAGCCCTGGCAGGTGAGCGCGTGGTCGCCGCAACGCATCAGCCACACCAGTGCTTCTAGAAGACTCTGGAAAAAAATATTATTAGTATTTCTGGAGTACTCCGTTAAGTGTATTTAACGTTTGTATGGAGAACAAGAACAGGTAGGAAGAAATAAGGTTGTCATCAGCTATGTGCATTGTTATAATATAAAACTCATATGAACGTTTAATTTATTTCAACTGTACTTGTGCTTCTACAAAATTCTGCGGTGTAAAGGACGCCTCGTGTAAGTTAAGTAAAGATTTGTTTATATTGTAATTAAATAATTCTTTTTTGTTTTATTGAAAAAAGAAACACTAACAAATTATTCAATAATATAACTACTTCATTAACATACATAGACAAAGTCAATATCAAAATTGATAAAGCTGTTTGGTGTCAAAAACAAAATGGAACAAATTTCATGACACATTATTTTTTATCTGTTTTTATACTTGTTACGTCTATATAACGTCTATCACCAAAATTCATCAGTCACTCACTCAGTCAATCACTATTGGCTTAAAAAAAAAGTGTCACATTACTACCATCCATTCCTTAAAACAGCAATACAACCACAAACCTGTAAATCATGGCAGTACACCAAATCAGCGTCCAGAGCCGACCTCAATTGCCACGACCGGACCAGAACCCGCGCTAAGCTCTCTAAGCACTTCATACATTGCAATAGACGTTTGGACGCCACTTCACCTTGTTCCGCAGATCTGATCGCCCACACCATTATTGATATAAGTTTTCTGTTTTAAAGAAACACCAACGTATATTATTAACTCGACTAATAGCATATTTTTATAGTGTGGAATATCGGAACTTAACATCGCACTTTATAACATCACAGTTCACTAATATTATATTTCTAACGAGTGTTCAATTATTTAAAAAAAAATTATTTTCGCCAATCTCATCAGTTCCATGAATAATATTTACATATATTAATTTATATAAAAGTTAACATATTAATTGTATGTCAATATTTTTGATATCATAATGACTCAAATCAAAAGTACATGGTCTGCAACTCAATGGTCGAAGCTTCAAATCTACAATTGTGAATTTTTTTAAATAATAGTAGTAATAAATAAAATTTTCAGAATCTGTGTGATATTTTAAAGCAGGCTATTGAAATCGAATCCACTATCGAAGACGCTATAAACCTAATAATCTAAAAAAAAACCAAACAAATAAAAAAAAATATTTTTCAGCTTCACGCCATTGCCCGCATAGCAGGGTGTCAGAGAGAACCTAGTGTCGAGACAATCTATTCTCCCCACTCCGCCTGTATTGGAAACGCCGCATTTTATTTAGTTCACCAGAGCCGCGAATCCCCCGAGTGAGAATCGAACTGACTACCAAACGCGGTTACAATCTCTAAAAAAACTAAAAACTCACTCATAAGCCAATGCATCACAAAAGCTAGTCTCTATATAGACATGTAACACCGGCTGGAAGTGTTGATATTTGTGGTCTGTAACGAGCGCTAGCACTTGCAGCAGGCAGTCGAGGACGAGCGACGCGTAACTCTGCTCCGTGCTAGGCGTGTCTTCTTCTACCTGGACAGTGGGTTCGATTTTACTTCATTTCAACTAGTAGCTTCACGCTGGAGAATCTACACTGGCAACATTATCTGCCATCCGTCCGAATTCGAAATATTACTTGTTGAGTGACGAAGCTCTATTGTCTACGTCACCACCAGCAAAAAAATATATATCTTTTAGAATTGAAGATACATTAAATGGTTGACGTTAACAAAATTCGAATTTCGGACAAACGAAATTTTATGTTACAATTTTAATAGGTTAAACGTTGAAGCATGACTTAAAACCGCGCCTCTTGGAAAGCGTCCAAGCTCTCGTAGGTTCGTGGGGGCTCTCAAGACGCGGGTGCGAGGCCCGCTACATTCAAATATTTACACGTTTTCTACGAACATTTTTTTTATCTCAACTGTATGAATTTGAAACACACACAATATTAAAATATTTTAATGGCTTTTTAATAGACTTTAATTTCAAACTACTTCTATTCACCTGTGTAAGTATACAAAACAGCGCATCCAGTATGTCCTGAAGGAATTTGACGAGTTCGTCGTTCGGCACCCGCAGAAGGCGAGTCAGAGCCCCGCGCAGAGCCTCAGGCGACCCCATTGCTGTACTCCATTTTAGTACACCCAAGATTTCCTCTGTAATAATAATAAAAAATACTTATAAAAATTTCGGACACTCCAAATTCATCAATTTCGGACGGACTCGTACCTGTACTTCTTGGTTGCCATCCAAGCGCTTTCGCCACTCAACCATACGTTCTATATTAAGCTACGTCCAAATTCTAATCTCTGTACAGAGATGCTAACTAATAGCAGAAATAACTTTTAATAAGCAACAATTTGTAAAAATGTTTCGCTTTTTCACATTTTTCCGTCACTTAAAAAGCAAATTTAAAAACATTTTGGCAGAAGAAAATGAGTTAAAATCTCTGTACAGAGATCCCCGTACCTCGCTGCGTGAGCTTGGTGGAGCAGAGGCGCGTGGCCACGGACAGGCAGTCGCGCGGCTGCAGCGTCAGCAGCGCGCGCGTCAGCCCGCGCTCGCAGCCCGCCGGCAACTCGTCGCGGCGCGAGGGCAGCTGCAGGCAGCTGCTCGCCGCCTCCACCTCCGCCGCGCCCGCCGCGCGCTTGTGCTCGATCTGGCGCAGTCATTGGAAAATGCGTGAATCCACACGCGATATCTTATGCGGGAATAGGCGTGAAGACTTGCAAATCACCGCTGCCTTTTTCTCCAAGTTTTGGGAATATGGTAAAAATGTGGCTGCTGGGGGAGTAGCTGCCGGAACCAGCTAAATTTTGAAAACGATCTATGACAAAAACAGTTTGGGAACCCCTGGTACAGATAGATAGATAAACTTACCTTATAAACAGCTAAGTTGTGCACAGTGTCAGGGGTGGTGGTACCCTCCTTCTGCATCAAGCGGAGATAGGAGAGGGCAAAGTGTTTCTCCGCGCGGTCCTTTGCTTCGTTGGAGCTGCGATGTCTGACGAGGAACACTATGTGCGCCTCCTTGAATTCCTCTATGTTGAGGCACACCTGGGGTTTACATTATTATATATTTTTTAAGATAGCATTTATTTTAGTTAAGACGTTATGTGATCTAATATGCGTATCACAATCTTTTATTAACGAATTCGATTTGGAACTTTATTTATTTTTAACTTTTTCAACATCTACTTGCTATCATTATTAATCATATCTTTTAAACATAATATATTAATAATCTTGTACAGTTTTACAAACAAATATACTAAGAAAAAAAACTTTTTAATACCTTAAAAATTTCTTGCCACCTCGGCTTATCCTCATGATAATATACAACAGACGTAAACTCATCGGCAAGCGGAACTCCTGCACCGAGCGATACAACACCCTGAAAAAGATATATTTATTTTTATATTATTTATACCCGAATAATACGTAAAGGCAAAAAATAAGAAAAATTATGAGTAAGGAGGAGGTCGGAATTAGATAGAATTAAAGTAGTATACGAGGCCATCGTGGCGCAGTGTGAAAGCGTCTGACGTCTTCGATTCCAACTCGGTGGAATGATTATATTTAAAAAAAAAATCCGCTCTGGTAAATAAGACATAGCGCGACGTTGAGTTCCGCCGATCAACACGCAATATCTTATGCGAGAATAAGCGTGAAGCTGTTAAAAAGAGTTTTATATAAGGAATTCATTAGAAATACATTTAATTAATCCAATAAATATATATATACACACACGTGTTTGACACTAACTTTTTAAAAAAAAAATATACAGAAGTAACATTTTCGTTGCCAAGTTAACGCATCGAGGCGCACTACAGTCAGGTACAGCGTCTGACTGTAAACGCGATGCTTGCGGATTCGATCCCCACAGCGCCCTGATAAAACGAAGCGCGGAGTTGAGTGTGACACTACTACAGTAGTTCCCTCTGGCTACCCTGTTATTCTATTGTCAGGTTTAATAAGAAAGCCTGCAGACCGGAATGGTGCGGCCGTGCCGGTCCACGACGCGCGCCACCAGCTCCACGTTGCGCTCGGAGGACTTGCCCGCGCCGCGCGAGTACGCGCCCGCGCACAGCGTCACGTACAGGTCGTTGCGCGCGTCGCCCGGCAGGATCACCTCCGGGAAGCCCATCTGGCGCGCGAAGGCCGCGTGGCGCACGCCCAGCGTGTGCGGGCTCTCGCGGCGGATCTGCGGGACGCGGGGCGGGAGGCGTTACGGACGACCATTTACAGCATAACAAGTTGAACAACAAGCAACACTAATATGTTACCTGTTTCAAATCCCCTTCCACCATTTGCAAGAACACCCACAGTCCTTGTGTGTGTTTGTCTTTTAGTTCCCTGTTGGCTATCACTTTCTTTAGTAACGAGTCCATGTTTTCTTTTTCACATCTAAAGTGTACATTTTAAGGTAAATATTAAATTGCTTATTTTTTTTGAGTTTTCTTGGTTAATTATAATATTACAATTTACTAGATATTCAATAATAATTATATTGTGGCCATTGTGGCGCAGTGTACCAGGATCTGAATTTATTAATTCATAAGAAAAAAATTGCACCTTAAACTGAACCCTCCACCTGCAGCCTTCGTAGTGTACAAACAGAAAGAAAGATACAAAAATATACTAACGCGAAAAACGGCAGCTGTATCTCTTTGTCCGAGTTGTCCGAGGCGAGGTGCGCCGTGATGTCCGCGCTGGCCACGCCGAAGGGCCGCCTCATGGCGGACTGGGCGGAGTGGGCAGACTGGGTGCACTGGGCGGAGCTGGGCGGCGCGCTCAGAGTGCTGCGGCGGTCCACCGTGTGCGGTTCCATGCACCCGACTCGCACCACTTGGCATACTAGGAAGATTTTCTCTTTTTTTATATCGTTGCCCAGATCCTGTATTATATATACGATTACTGTTATTTAAAACACAAAAAGAAAAAAACAGTCACGTTTACTGTTAATGTCGTGAAATATGCATTACGTTTTTCATAACAAACATTTGTTTATTTTGCGTTTTCCTATCGTTCATCTAAAAAGGAAGAAATTTTAATATCTTATTAAAAACTATCTAACTATGAAAATCCTAATATATATGAGATATGGCAATATAATCAAAAGATAAAGGTAATTTTCTTCACTTTGCAATCCTAATATCCTACTTTAGTCATATATTAATAATTAGTTTAGATTATTTTGCAATCATGTTTTATTTTAAGAATATAATAAACGTCATTCATAAATAAGAATTCGTACTTTATTCAACACCAGCTTTCGTAAATAGTAACAAAACAAAAAACAATAAAAAAAACAAAACCAAGAACCTCACCGTAAAAACAACAGATGGCGCGGTAAACAGCTCGGCCGCACCTAAATGGCCTGGCGGCCATTTTAAAAGGACATTCTCCGTTATTTTACTTCCCGTAGAGTCGTGGAGAGCCAAGGAGAGTTCTGCTGTGTCACTCATTCTGCATACAAAGTTCTTTATGTTGACCACTATGGTGTATGTGCGAGCTGTCGGGGTCTGGCTTGTAGGGCGACTGGTCGGGGTTGTTTCCTGCGCAAGGATATTTCATTATTTAATAGAAGGGATGTGTGTTTGTTTTTAAATTAATTAAAGCATGGATGTTATTAAGAAATAATAATATTTCTATATTTTTTACTGTTACTAAGGACATGCCCACGCGGGCGAATCCACGACGGGGTTGCTAGTATTGTAATAAAACATTATTCGCATAAAACTCAAAATTTCCTCAAAAAAAAGACTTAATGAAGAGCGAAATAATTCATAACTAACCCCCAATTACTTAACACCTAAAATTATGAAATGAGACTATTTTCATAGGTAGACTACCTGTGACCACGGACTACTGTAAAGTATTCGATACGTCGGGTTCTAAAAATGTATTTTCGAATACCAAAATGAATACTAAAATAGTTTCAATTCATAATGTGTTATTACACATTCGCGAAACTCGAAAGAACTTATTAACACCTAAAATCCAAAAAGTACAATATCATACCATATTTTTGTCAATCCTAGAATAAGCCTCATCATGTAGAGCATTGAGTTTAAATGTCGACGTCGTTAGCGGATCTACGAGCTGACCGCTAACTGTACGAACTGCTAACTCCATTCCTAATGTTCTATAAAAAAAAAACGATACAACTAATTAGTTACAAAATCAACTAAAAATATAATACTGAAAAGAAAAGGAAAATATTGATTTTACGTTGAATTCGGACACGTGTACAAATTTTCAAGAAAACCAGAGTAGAAGTAGTGTGTCGAAATTCCGTTGCAAAATTTTCCTACATTGACAGACATATAAATAATTAGATTAGATAAAAGTCAATGTTAAACAAAAGCGTGTAATAATTAAATTTACCAGCATCACCATACCAAAATCTAAAAAAGTTTTCGTTCTGTCTTCACGCATCCGTCTTGTCGTTGATTGTCATTCTGACTTAATTTATCAATTAATTCAGGGTCTGACTAAATATAAGATGGTCATGAGTTCGATCCTCTTCAAGGGGTAATGTTCATACTTAATTATTTTCTTTTTCCAGCCCTGGTAAGACAAAGTGATAGTTTCGCAACTAAGCGCGGTTATCTCTATCTCTCTATTTTAATGCATTATATTATAAAATATTTATCTCATAATGTATGATGAAGCCATAGTGGCGTGTGACACCGTGTGACTGTATACGCGATATTTGTTGGTTGAATTCCCCCTTGGGTGAATGATTATATTTAAATTATTTACATAGAGGAGAACTCTCAGGTGAACAAGAGAAAGTGCGGCGTTGAGGTCCGCCACTCAACAGACAGTATCGCATTCGGGCGGAAAGTGGATAACGGAGTGTCTTGACACTAGGTTCCCTCTGCCTAACCTGATAAGCGGTACAAAACAGGAAGCTGAAAAAAAATGTTATGTTAAAGCCAACATAACATTTTTTTTAAATGTGTACTGCAATTAATTGTTTGCAATTTAATTGACAAACAATAAATCAATAAATAATAATTACCTATTTCCCTTATCAATAGTGAAGACAGCAGTCCTAGCGACTCTACGCAACTGATCCTGCGGTAGAGCGCCTGACGCGGCCTGACCTCTCAACTCGAGTAGCGCTCGCATACTCACCTCCATGAATTTAAACCGTTCATCGTTCGTCTGGAAAGAGAGTGAAGAGTTACGTCTACACGATTATAATCCAACTGTATAAAATTTACAAGATGGTCTGAATAACATTTAATAAAGTTTTATTTCAGTACATTTTACAGTATACAATTGAAATAATTTAATACAAAATTATTAGATTTTTCCTTAGCCGCTTATCCCGCCAGCCGAACCATATCCTAATAAGAAGCGATGGTAAATAAGAAATGTTTAAGATAATATACTAAGTTATACAACACATCGTATTCTAGGACATAAATTTCATTTTCATGTTTCTACTTAAACATTAAAATGAAATATGTCTGTACAAGCTGTTGGATTCCGTAATTGTTATTATTTAATGAAAATTACACTGACATATAAAAACTCATGTACTAATTAATATATAAAGTGATTCAGTATGAACGGAAGAAGGGGAGGAAACGCAGTGACTCGTCACTATGTTCTCACGGACGTGAGTGATGTTTTCAAAGATGCACTAAATTATTATGGATTAAAATTAAAATGTTTTTACTTGAAATAATTTAGATATAATAATTTCTTAGAGCGAATAAAAATATACTTACTTTGTACAATCTTTTCCAATGTGTAAGCCATTCACGTAGAGTAATAGCAATATCGTGGACCACGCCGGAGCCTCCTGCAGAGGCGACCACTGTCTCTCCGCATCTTCAAAAATCAAAAAAAAAATCTATTAAAATACTTAAAAAATATTTTCATTTATAACAGTTTCAAAGTATTGTTCACAAGCATAGGATAAGAAAAAAACATTTTTGTAAAACGTTTAATACGTGAACGTAGTTGGGATTCCAACCTGAACCTCTTGGAAATAATCCAGGCTTAGCAGTCACAGCGCTCGGAGAACATAAGGCCTAGTAGTCAGTTCTACGGTAAAATATTTTTACGTATTGTAAAAACCTTTTTATAATGTTTTTTTCAGCCTTTCACATGCCTCGCATATACTAGCATCGGCAGAAAGAACATAGTTTCAAAATTTCAAACACTATGTTTTTGTATTAATAAGTACGTTTTATTGTGACAGAAAAATATCACGGAAGCTGGATTTGAACCCTGCATCTCCTGGACTCAGCATAACAGCATAAAAGAACTAAGTCACACTTTCCTATCGAGCAATGAAAATTGCAATTTTTGTTTTTAGCACTTTACAATGTACTTGTAACCTTGTTAGAAACCTTTCATTATTATTTTTAATAATACCAACTACTTCACGCTATGGTGGCGCGTGGCACAGCGTCTGTATTTATTGTAATTATTGTGGGTTCGATCCCCACTTTGGGGGATGATCATATTTCAATAATTATCTTTTTTCCACTCTGGTAAGACAAAACGCAACGTTGTGTTATATCGCTTAACACTGTATATCAAGTATTCAGGCGAAAAACGGAAAACGGAGTATCTTTGTCTCTCTCCAACTAGGTTCTGTTTGCCTACCCGACTATGCAACAAAAAACGTAAAAACTGTAATACAATGTTTTATTTTTCATTTTATTATTGACTTCATCCATAAGTACAGACTTTTTTTTTTTGCTTTTGTTTACTGACTTATATAACTTTTCAAATAATTATAAATCTATATCAATATAATGTCAGTAATTACTCAATTAATACATTCGTGATCACACTTCCAGTTTCAATACACAGTTAGTTACAAATGAAAACTTGGAAAGCTTATTTATAGACGCTGTTATAAATAGAAGGCGGCTTTGAACTTTTATCATATACTGTTAGCGGTACTGTTAACACAAGTATTTAATATTTATGTATATTACTGAGTGACACTAATCGATAATTTCTTTATTCGGAGTATTTAGTCACTAGGCTCTAATGTTTGTTTTTTTTGTATATAAAAAAACAGTCTCGTCACAATACATAATTTAAACATAATCCTTCCTTCAATAGAGTATCGAGCTGATTGAAGATTAGGCTAATAATAATACATTAAAGTTTCATGAAAGTGAAAATTTTACCTTATTTTACTCAGAATGAAGATAAGATAAAACAATTATTAATTTATTAAATTTTCAATAACATTTTGTTTGTTTAAATTTTACTAAAAGTAAAAGTTAATACAAGCTTCCACATAACTTTACCTTAGAGCATCAAGTTCACAAATTGTATTGCTATCTAAACGTATATTGCATATATAATTAATTATGGATCAAAAGTGTAGTTCCAGTGTTATTTATTCAAAAGTGATTTCCAATAAATAAGCTTAAAACTGTTTCTTATAGCTCATTGATATATATAATAGGATTTAAGTACACTTAGAGCTTTTTTCCGCATAGCAAGGTAGTTAAAGAGAACCAAGTGTCAAGACACTCCGTACTGCAGTTTCGCCCCAACCCGGCAATGTTGATACTTCTGAAATATTATACTTAATACTGACAAAACATTTAATTGTCTCTACAATCGACGGAAAACAGCAATGGGATATCTGAACACTACGACTACCATCGAATTTCTTATAATACAAAGCAAATACTTAAAAAAGAGCAGTTAAATGTGATAATATTTCAATTAATGGGAGACGAGGGCGCTATGATTCATTTGACCGCGATTATCAATAGGTCACCGACCCGCTACACGCTACTGTAGAGGCATTTTATGAATGCTGGATTAATCTTAATTTGAGTCGAAATAAATCCATATAGTCCTACAGATGTTATAATTAATCAAGAGTCACTAGTTCAAAGCCCTTTATTTTAATCAATTTATTTACATTATTTTATTTATTTCTTTAATGTAGCAACAATTTGGAGACCATCATGGCGCAGTAAGACAGCGTCTGACTCTAAACGCGATTGGTTGTAGGTTCGATACCCACTCGGGGAATGTTAATATTATTATTTTTTTTCTCTGGTTCCCAAGTCAAAGCGCCGCGTTGAGTTCCGCCACTCAACTCGCAATGTTTCGATTTGTGGCGGAAAGTGGAAAACAGAGTCTGAACACTAAGTTCTCTCTGACTAGACTGCTATGCGGAAAAACAAGTGAAGCTGCTCAGTAAGAAATGAGTTTAAAAACCACGCTTTAAATTATTTATTTGGTATGCTGATCATACATACTGTCATCAAATTTATGGTATAGAAATATTGTATTATCAGATCCGGACACGTACGCAAGTAAATTAACGAACAAGTGGGTCAAAATCACATTGAAAGATTTTTCCTTACATAGTTTGATTGAGAGATGGGATGTGATTTAAATATTAAAAAGAATTAATAAGTTTTTTTTTAAATTTCGTTGATATATAAGACCCTTAAATGTTACATTACCATTATTTAATTTACAAATTTTCCAATATATCTTTTCTTTGTTTTCTTTGTTAGTATCGCAGGGGAGCAATGTTAATAACAACAAAAACACTATGTCCCCAAAGATTGTACGAGTAAGGCAAGAGAACTACAATGTACTTTTTGCAAAGTATCTCTAAAATGATAATAAAAACATAGCAGCTACTATTTTAAATATGTAAAATAACTAAACTGATTTGCAAAGTGATAATACAGTGGCTTTATAAAAGTATTTATATACATCATAATCTTCTTCGTTCACATTCAAAGGATAGCTTTAAAAGTTGATTAAAAATAGAAGCTAATTAATTTATTTTAAAAACAAATTAAGATCGATTTAAAATTCTCTTTTTTTCCTTAATGACCAATAAGTAACGTACTACTATACGGAGAAGAAGCCAGTGTTATCTCACTCCCCGCTCTCACACACGATGTTGTATTAATGAATTTATCGGATGTAGCGTGAAGTGAGTAGATTCTACAGTAGGTCAATGCAAATTTCTCGTCTGCAATGGTAAAAGTTATACGAAAGTGCATAATTTAGTGTCATATTTTATATGGAGTGGGCGGGGCTTATTTTTAAAGAACTTATTTACGATGCGATCGTTGCACTATAAGGATATATATATGCAACTGTACCGGAAGACTGTAGAATGTATATTTCAGTCGTTGGGAGAGATTTCTCAAATATAGTCCATATATATACGTAAAGAAAGACCAAAAGTCATCGTAAATTCACTAGTTATTCCCCAAAAATACGATATATATTCATATGGGAATTTATTCGCTATATAGCCTATAATTTTGAGGCCATCATAGCGCAGTGGGAAAGTGTCTGATTGTAAACACGATTGATTGTGCTTTCGATCCTCACTAGGAGTGTGTGAAATTATCATATCGAGTCCATCGTGGCACAGTGGCCTAAAATCGGACTGCGAACAGGATGGTCATGGGTTCGATGATTTATCTTTTATTTATTGGATTCGATGTTCATTTAAATTTTATTTACTTTGATTTTTATTGGCGTTGAGTTCCACACTCAAGTTAATGATTAGTGGCCATTCCATATCTCACTACTCCCTCTGTGTGATACGTGTTAGGACCTAATAGGTCACCTTTGCCAAAAAAAATTTAAAATACTCAAACATAAAAACTCTTCCGTTACTCACTGAGAGACTGACAGATCACGCACATACGAAACTACTGGGCGTAGAATGGTGAACCTTGGCATGTAGGTTTCTCTGGGAGGAAGTTCAGAGACAACTTCACTTATTTCTTTCCGGAAAGGCAAAAAATACGTAATTTATATAACTCACGCACACGAAATTTCGAGCGACAAATAATATTAGGTATACAATATAAATTAAAACATTCTGTATCCAAATAGGCTATTATAAGCACTTTCAATTCATCAATTAACATATTTATATTAGTATTATCAATACTAGAACTACTACCTGTTCAGATAGCAGTTCAGCTAAGAAAAGCTCAGGAGAAACTCAGCAGTTGCTCTTTTTAAAAATGCATAAAAAAAACCCAAATGGATCACTGTCCAAATAATACTGCACCACGACAGTTTGTCTATCCATTTATAACAGATACAATAAACAGTTACATATAAATTATTATTCCCGATTGACATATTCCATAAGCGAAAACATAAGCTAAGTGCACCCGATACGTATTATGTGGCGACGCGACGCGCGACGTTGACATCGTGGACGCATCGTGAACAAATGAAAAACAAAAGAATTTATAATACAAATGCAAATGTGAATAGTGTTTTAATTAATCATCCTATAACGATTGACGAGTTTAATTATATCATTATTATAATATGACGCCATTACGGCGCAATTGAAGTGACTGATTGTAGATAGAATTGATTGTGGGTTCGATTGCGACTCGGTGGAATTATAGTGTTGAAAATATTTTGATTTCACGATCGAGTTAAGTAAATCACACAATTTAAATTGTTTTCAATTAAATTTTCTCTATAAGTTTAATTTCCCGGTTGTTTGCTATATACCTATTGTTTGTTTCAGATCACATCCATAATGTCCGATGAAAATATTTACTACTTTAAATAAAAGAGGCTATCGATGCGCAATGTAACAGTATCTAATTACAAACGTAATTAGTTGTGGGTTAGGTTTTCACTCGGGGAAATGATTATATTTAAATAATTTTCTTTTTCCCGCTCTGGTAAGATAAAGAGCGGTATTGAGTTCCATCACTTTTCACGTAATATATAGAATCGGGTGAAAGGTGGAGAACGGAGTGTGACTCAAGATTCTAAATAAAACTTAAAATTAACATGTTATTCACTTACCTGTCAACATTACATTCTCGTATAACAACATATCGTTTGGGGAACGCGCCATTTTTATCTCTCCGGAGACTCGAACCCCAATACCAGTCAGCTGTTTCACGTTCTAGATGTACGAGCTCCCCAACTTCGAGGGGTAGATGGAAAGGAGATATGGAGTTATAGTTGTAAAGAGCTGTAACAAAAAGAAATAATTTTATATCATCAAATCATGATCAGCAGTAGAAATAATCTGTGGATAGTAAAAATTACTAAAAATCTCTCTATAGAGATGCTTACAACCAAAATAAGTTGGAACGAGCGTACAAGAATTTCGACGAAGCCCCGGATGCATGGCTTAGCGGTCAAAGCACTTGGACTGTTTCCAAGAGGCACGGGTTCGAATTTCGATAAGCTTAAATTTTTATACGAATACTAAAAAATATCCTTACTGACCTTAACTAAAGAAAATTTAGTTATTTCAGTTTGTCGATATTGTTAAAAAATATACTTGCAATATGTACTTATACTTAAACAAAAGAATATAGATTTTTGTTTTTAAATAATTTAGTAGATCAGATATATCTGTATTACCTTTTCAGTGAATCGGATATCAGTACAAAATACAGAACAAAAACACTACAAGAAAAATATTTTAGTAATGCTAATTCTAAATCAGCTTGACATATTTGTGTACAAGACTAAAAGACTAAAACCTTGGAGTAATATTAGCCTTCACGTTTCATTGTATCCGTACGATGAGTCTGCTATGCGGTTATGGGATTTTAGGCACTACATGGTATTACTATAGTAAAATGAAAAATTATTATTATAAATACATAAATGTATGATTTTTATTTGTAATTTATATGCAAACTGTAGTTAAAAAAGTATAGCGTTGTCGCGAATATGAAAAATTATAATAATAAGAACAGAGTGGTATGACACTCAAAACACTCCGCCGAGGCAAAAAGAAAGTTTTATAAATGCTAACTTATTGATGTACCTACATAATCATATTTCCAAAAGTTGTTAGGTATGGAAGTCACAGTTACATCAGCGCTAGTCAAAACATTTGCATAACTATTTAACGTGGGTGTAATCGTATTTACGACCTTCACCTTCAAATCTATCATGAATAATAGTATTCGAGTACGACAGCGCGGCGCAGTAGTGCAGTTGGAAAGGGTCTGACTGACCTTATATAGGTTTATAGGTTCAAATCATACGACGAATCTTATATTTAAAAACATATAATTTTATCACATTTCAATATTTCTAAAATATCTTAAAAAGAGAGCTGAGTTTATTAACTCTAGCTTTTCTCTGACTTCTCCATTAAATATGATATTATTACATAGTTCAACAATTATAGCGGCTGCTTAGTTCCGTTAACACGTCCCATTCTAGAAGGCATTCGCCAAATATTGCTAACTTATGGATATCGTTTCCGACGTAATGAGAACCTGATGACCGTTAAACTAACCATATGTTTCCCATACATTATATTACATCCTTTAAATTTTATAAAATTTGGCATATTGTCTAGATATTATTAATAAACCTAATAATAGAACGAAATTGACGAAAAAAACAGGTCCACATTCAGCCGAATAATACAGTTAAATAATATAACAATAAGTAAGAATTCAATCGATTTTTTATCATTAAAACATACACATCCTAAACTAGCTATTGTCGCGCGTGAAGTAATAAACCCTCTCTGCCAAATTTTGGGTTTTAGCAATGAAATAAAAAACTCATACAAACTTGGGAGAGCCCTTAGACCTCCTAATCCGGCCACTAACTGTACCCTACACTTTCCACCCGAAATCTAGACAATGCGTGTTGAATGGCGGAACTTAACGCTTTGTATTACCAGAGCAGAGTAATGAGAATAATTAAATATAATCATTCTCGCGAGTGGGACTATAACCCCCAACCAATCGCGTTTACAGTCAGACGCTGTCCCACTACGCTACGATGGCTGCATTTTTTATTTTTAATAGTTTCACAAATCATCTGCAAACATTAATATTCAAATTTTGTTCTAATAACGCCCAAATATGGTTACCAAGCAAAAATAAAAAAACACTACGAATATAAATACGATAATCAAGAAAATTAAAATTAAAGAACTATTACAATTAACATTAAAATTTATTGCAAAATTGAAACCATTACTCTTTACAAGTTATATAATATAATTTCAAAGCCCTCACCTACTCACATTGTTTAGAAATTTACAGACGGACAGGACAAAATGGTTGAAAATCTAGCTATAGAAATATAACCTGAATTTGTATTACAATAAGACCCAAAATAGGTTCATTATAAATCTATCTGTTAAACAAAGTACACCTAATAAAGGTAGGGTCTAATTTGGCGTAACAATAAACTTGAGTCACCGGCCCTGAGGGTTCCGCCGCTTTATAATCGAATTGCAAAAATGAAGAGCAAATAAAATTACCACGCTGTAAGTGAAATGAGAGAAAATTCTGCTACAAATAAGCTGATAATATCTTTTTATTATTACTATCTTCGTAGCCATCTTGGCACAGCCCACTGTGCCAATAGCTATCCCAATAGCGTCTGAGTGTAGACACGATTGACTATGGCTTCAGTCCCACTCAGGGGAATGATCATATTTAAATTAGTTTTACATTTCTCAGCTCTGGTAAGATGAGGAAATGGAGAACAAAATGTGATGGAAAGTGAAAAAGAGAGTTACTCATATACATTCTTACGCTTAGTGGAAGAGATAGTAAATTTGTCCCAGTTTTGTTTAATAATAATTAAATTTTAATTTAGAGGCCATCGTGGTACAGAGTCTAGCTGTAATCAGGATTCGTTCATTTGTTCGTTGTGGGTTTGATTACCACTCGGAAGAACGAATATTTTTATTTCTCTGCTCTGGTAGCAAGACAAAGTGTAGCGCTGAGTTCCGATACTCAACACGCAGTGTCTCGGATTCGAGCGGAAAGTGGAGAATGGAGTGGATTGACATTACTCTACTGCTCTCTGCCTATCCTGGCAATCGGCAAAAAAAAAAAAATATATCGCGTGGTGGGTAAGCTACTAAATTTGTAGGACAAATTTAGTTTTGCTTAATAACACTTATATTCACCAAAGTAATAACATGAATACTATATACGGAATTTACTAATATTAGTTATATTATATAATATAAAATACTTCCATTATTATTTTGTATAGCGCTTTTTTACCAAAGTTATGCTATCACACTATTTCACATTTACAAAATCAACTCACGTCGACCGATGTGTATGTAGAAGGTTGTGGCTTTAAAACGCGCATATTTTACATAATTTTTTAATCACATAGAATATTACGTTCAAGTCATTCTAGGTCTTAGATGTAATTGTTATCAATGCAGCTTATAGGAGCAAAAAACAAATTAACCTTAAAAAAGAACTAGCGCCATAAAGTTTTTTCTCTTTGTCCTGGTCATCCTGACAAGGATAGCAGGTATTTGATACAATATTGTAGGTAACATCGTAACCGGACACGTATGTTAATTTTCAGGCAAATTGGGCAGCAAGATTTGCTTAAATTGACAAATAGCTAGATAAATAGGTACGTACAGCTAAAGATAATAACAGCATAATAAAACAGTTACAACTTATGACGAATTCTATACACATAATAAAAATGTTACTGGTCGCTGCCTGTACATGGAAGATATTGGGGGCATTTATCAATATAATAGAACCCAGAACTATTTTTCTGGGTTCTATTTTTTTTTATATATATTATAAAATGATTTTATATGATTGATATGATTTTATAAAATATTTTAATATAATCATTATTTTTAATTATCTTTTCGGTGTGTCTGTGCGTTTGGGCAGTCAAATCTTACAAATGGCTTTACCGATTTAAATACATTTTGGTAAGCTTTCCTTAACATTTATTGTTTATTTCATTTGAATCGGTACATAAATAAAAAAATACAACCATTTATTAATTGAAGTTATTTAAGTGAGAACACGGACGGGCGAAAACATAAAATAGTTTAGTAGTGTTTAGTATGTATTAAACCTACTTTTAATTCTTTTATATGTATATCCCCTATCATTCATATAAATCCCTTATCATTTGGCGAAAACATAAAGAACCTTATATTAAATCATTTCGTTGTCCACTTTCTTTTTTATCCTGCTTAGCTTAAACTTCAAATATTTACAAAATACAGTTCATTAATTTTATTATAAATAATAATAATTTGTTTAATAAAAATTGTATTATTATATAAATTTTCAACCAAACCCCAATTACGGTCTAACTCAATCAGATGCTGTAATATGGGCCAGTTTTATCTCGCGAATTTAGCGAAGCGAGAGAAAGAGATAACGTTGGTGTATTTGTATATGTGCATCTCTTTCTACAGTTAATGAAGACGCTAACATTGTTACGGGGTCAGTCGATCGAGTCATTAGGTAATGTATTTTATGTATTTCGCCTATTGTCCGATAGTAAAGGGTTCAATTCTGGTTTAAAGAGCTTTTTGGATTAAGCTTAATATTATACGATAACGTAATAACCGTAAGTGAAGGACAGTGGGTTCATTTTTTTTTACCCGAATACTTACTACTCGAATCAAAATAATTTCGAGTGCAACTTTAAGAAACAATTTTTTTAGCTACACGTTTCTTCCTACATATAAGAGATCCTACCTCATTTACGAATTCATTTACATTTAATAATTTTATTAATATACGAATATATTTTTCAAATCATGTAGTCATTTGAGTTTCAACGTAAACAAAGTGTTTAGTAATATAATACAAGTTTAAGTACAAAAACAAAACAAATTTCCCCAGATATAGAATTTACAAAAAAGTAACAAAAAAAAAACAACCACACTTGTACGATGCGTCAAAATGCATATACCTATAGTTATATATATATAAATATTGTTATATACATGAATTACACTATTTTACATTCATTTAAATGTGTTATGTGATGCTTTACTTATAATTAATATACTAATACTTCACTACTTATTACTCATTGAGTGACTAACAGACAACGCACGTAGTCTTGTAACACTACTGCGCGTAGAAAACAGAACTTAAGCATGCTTTTTGGTCGAAATAATTTTCATAAATATAAATCCAAAGTGTTCCTCACGTACAAATACATTTATCTAAATAAGAAAAAGCATTTTTTTGAAAACAAATCCTACGTCAAATCAGAACGCTTAAACGATTTTTGAGAGGCGCGGGTTCAAATCCCGCTGCGTTCAAATTTTTATACCTTTTCTAAATATATGTTTTTCAATTTGCTAAGTGTGTGAATAACAGTTTAAGAAAACAATGTTAAAAAAATCCTACGTTCGCTCCACAAACCTACTGTATGTTAAGCACATAATAGAATAACGCGTGGGCGAATGAAATCAGTTAAACAATTCGCTTTGGAATGCGAGCAAAGTCGCCAATATATTTTATTTATTGTGTGATTTAGGGTTCAAATTGATTGAATCGTTGGCACATATACCTAAATAATATAGGTACCCGTTTGCAACTTCGTATGCGTAAATTACACGACTAAACCATTCCGTTGTTTCACCCGCCTGCGTTCTCCCTTAAATGACAATCTTTGCTTAAATTTATAATTTAAATTGTTCTAACTTTTTTAATTATGATAATGAATAAACACTTAATGTTAAATTAAGGAAAGGTTACCAAAATACAATAGTCTAAACTGCATTCAAATAGTTAAAGCTGTTTCTGTGCACAAGCAAACAGAAAAATTAAAAATCAATATATTTTACACTGATAAATACCCTTAATAATATATTTTCTCATATATCTTCTATATACAGAAAGCGATCAGTTATATTTTTGTTATATGTACTTACAGATATAGATTAAGCAAAAAATTAAAATTAGTGCTCAAGGTGTATTTATTGATTGATTTATTTCAAAATTTACTAAAATATCCTACGAGTTTACTACAATTCAAGCTTTTACAATATAATATATGCAGAAAGGCTATAAACAGTGACTGCAATTGTGCATTTTTATCTATTATCTAATAACAAATTACTTGTTGTTTTTTTACAGCTTCACGCTTCTTCCCGCATAGCAGAGAACCTAATGTCTAAAAGACACTTTGTTCTGCACTTTTCGCCCGAGTTTAAGACATTTCGTGTTAGGCCGTATGATCTCGGCTTAGAATAGGATCACCCTGGCATTGCAGGCATAGCCACGCTCACGAGAGAGGAGGAGAGTCACGCTGCCAGCAATGACAACACGTATGAACCTCGACCCGACCGGCAGACGGAATGTAATGGCCTACCAGCGGCAGTGTTTCCAGGTCGATTAGATATGGGTACTTTCAAAAAGCACATCTATTTCCACCTTAAAGGCCGGCAACATCCCTGTAGCTCCTCCGGTATTACACGGGGTCGTGTGCGGAGGTGATCACTTACCATCAGGTCACCCAAACGCTTGTTTGCCTTGTCTATAGAATAAAAAAAAATCGTGTGGTGAAGCTCAACGCCGTGCTATGTCCAGCCAGAGCGAAAATGAAAATAAATAAAATATATATTATATCCTCGAGTGAGCACTGAACCCAAAACAATCGTGTTCTCTCGTCGGACTCTGTCCCTCTGCGCCATGATGGCCTCAATGTAAATTAAGAAAAAAGGTTCAATATCCTATTAAAAAAACTAAAACAACGTACAACCGACAGTTATATATGAAAAAAACATTCCCATAACAGTTTACGGGGTCGGTAAGGAAAAAAGCAAATAAGAGGCGAATGGACACAGATGCTCAAGTAATTACTTAGCTACAGTGTTTATTAATAACCGTCGCACTTGCTGGTAAATATTACAGCGGGATTCAGTGAACGGATCAACGCGACGATGTTAAATGTTAAAAAATTATGGTTTTATGCTAATTATAAGCAAAAAGTACCTTTTTTTTTAATCTATTTTTATTTACGGACTTTTTATGTAATAATACAAAAATGTCAGCCCCATCGTTCCTAAAAAAAAAGTACCTTAATAAATGTATGCATTTTAATTGTATTTTCCTTTTATTATGCATTTCTTTAATTTATACTGACTATCATTATAGTACAACATGGTAAAAGTTTTATTTACCTGCATAAAAAAAAAGAAAAATAAGTAAAAAATTGAGATGAGTAAAGAAAATTATAACAAAAAAGATAACCGATTTTAGCTTATTCTTGTGCCTACGACTTTCAATTAACTTATTTTTAATTAAATACAAGATGCTAGCTGTTCACGCGACTTCGTCCGCGTGAGTGACGGAACTTAACAATGAGTTTTTTGTGTGAAGCGCTGAATTAAAATTATACGATGTAAAAACCTATTGATAAAGTTGAATCAATCAACTTTATATATCGATAATTATTCAAGTTAAGACTATATAAGAAAGTCAAGTCAAAATCGCACTATGAATATTTAACCAATTTTTTAACTTTATTCAGTAGTTATGGTTTGATGCGTATACAAACACGGGCAAAGATATGTTATAAAATTATTATATTAATGTGTCTTTAATTCCACCCGTATTCATTTATGGAAAAAATTAAATAAAATAATTTTATTCCATTACTTCAAAAATATTACAATATTACTTCCTTCCCTTTTGAAGTCTGTTAAAAAAAACAAATAAAAATGAATATACTCAAATACTCAACGCAACTGCTTAAATGACGCATGTTCAGTTAATTTAATCACGTTCACTTTATCAGGCAATTTGCTCTAACGGTAGCAGGTGCGAGGGTCACAGTCGATCTCACAGATCCAGACACCTGCTATCAACACTTTGTTTTATGAGTTATGTCCTCTCATTCCGAATTGTGGGTTTGTTACAGGAAAACTGTCGATATTACTTTTAGTAATAAAACTGTGAAATTGTGTTGGTAATTTGTTTGAATACTGTTAGAAAGAAACAGCGGCTCAATGGTTATGAAAGTTCTGGTATTAGTGGTTGCTATATTAGAAAATAAGGATTGAACATGTAAGGATTATTTGACTTTAGATAAATTATTTTTTAAATCAAAATATAAGCATTTTATACGTAACGAAGGGAGTTTTCCGTTTTCCGCCCTGTGACAACAATAGACGTAAGATGGCGGAACAAACCATTATTACAAATACACAAACGTTTCTCAAAAAAAAAATTGTCTCATTTTAAATGTGTGAATAAGACTTTAAAAATATTGGAATATGTATATAACTTTGGTAAAATATTACCAAAAAATATTATACTCAACTAGTTAATGATAAATAAGAAACATAAAATTCACTTAATCAAAAACAAATAAATTTTAAGTACTAAAACAAACCTTTGCACTAACGTTAATATTCTCGTTTATCATACGCGCACATCCTCAGGTGGGGGACATGCGACGCGACGCAATCACGAAATCACATTGTAATGATTGTGGTAATTTAACGACCTTTGATTCAGAGTATCAAAGTTAAAAGGTTAGTAACGCTTTAGTGGAGCAAATCGTGTTTTTTTTTTTTTTATTTCATCATATTATCATAAATACCTTATAAAACTAAACTTAACACAAAAACTTTCTGCGGCACTTAAAATCCAACAACTTTGTATAGTAGTATATTATTGTACGGTAGCGTTACAGTACGGTACAGTAAGTGGAATCTTTTCCACTGTATTTTATGTTTACACAAACGATGTTGCAGGTGACAAGTTGACAACTAGTTTTTATACATTTTTTTTAAATTCAATTTTATATATACTAGTGTGTGTTTAGACAAAGCGCGGCGATGAGTTCCGCCACTCAATGTGCAATATCTCGAGTTCGGGTGGAACGAGTGTCTTGACACTAGGTTCTCTTTAGGAAGTGGATGATTGGCACTTAGCACTCAAGTGTAGCGCAGGCTTAAGGGACTAAATATGCATTAGCGTCCGAAGTGTTCTTCTTTAAGAGAATTACATAATATAAAACAGACAACGTTCGGTTTTACGCTTAAGATACAAGTTCAGATAAATGAGAATCAAAACAAACTAACCGATTTGTTTCCGGATTTTATGTACCTACATGTTACAAAAAAAGAATAATTTCTAAAACAGTTGTACCGACGATACGTAGGTCAAGTACCTTACCATCACCTACTTGTCGCTTATTTAAAACAAATGTATTGTCAAACAAATTTTAATAGACTACCTTACTTACTAACTTATTTTTAAAAAACGTTGACAAATGTGAACGCAATATCACTTTAAAATGTTAAAAATATAAGTAATGCATTCTCGTACTATGCTCACGGCTCACGGCAGTATCTACATATAAAAAAATATCGTTATCTCCGCCCTTTATCTCCTTATCAAAGTTTATTTTAAAGCTAGTGACGGAAAGGCTACCGGATATCGTATAATAATAAACATTCATATACGTTCCCAAAATTCCCATACAAAATGTTTGAAAAACCGTATAAAGTGATTAAAGCTGTTGTACACACGACATGGAATATCTCTAAATGGACGATAGAAAAAAAATATGACTGCTTTATGCTTTTTCCCACATATCAGAGTATTCAGACAGAATCTAGTGTCAAGAAACTCCTGTTCTCCACTTTCCACTCGAAATCGAGACATTGCGTGAAAACGCATCATCATAGGCACCAGAGCGGAGGAATAAAATAATTTAAATATAATAATTCCTCCGAGTGGGAATTGAACTCACAACCAATCACGTTCACAATATGACTTGAGATAAGTGTCCGTTTAAGCTTTCATACAAAAAGTCATTGCCATACATCAAATCCATCTCCAGAAAAAGTTTATAATTAATAAAAAAATTGTGCCTACCTCGTGATCCTACCGTTAATACTGAACTCTTAATAGTGTACAACGGAGAGATCTGACTAGGCTCCCTTTGCCTATAGTGCAATTGTAAAAAAAAAAAAAAAAAACAGGAGTCTGGCTCTGTTGTAACTGTAAGTGAAATGGTTGTAGGTTCAATCTCCACTCCGAGGAATTATATTAATTAGTAAGGCAAAGCGGCGGCGTTGAATTCCGTCGCTCAACAAAAGTTAAAAGTAGATGCGGGCAACAAGCGTAAAGCTGATAAAGAAACAAAGCAAAATATATGAGCATCAGTATTTCAACGTACCCATAACGAAACCCCAAGCGAGATGTTAATGTCAGGCGCTGTTCGTGAGCTCTTTAATTTTAACCCCGTGGCTTGACATATAATAAAAGGCTACATATATACATGTATCAAAATGAACAAAACAAAATGAAATTGGCGAGTTCACCTAATTTTATGTTATATCTATCTATACATACATACATATAACAAAAAATATATCGCTGTTTGTATATGGAAAATATATGAGAAAATATTTGTTAGTTCAAAATTTATTTGAGAAAATTGATGGTAGTTGGAAGTCTCGAACCACGCTTGTGGAAAACACCGAATTCATTAATATTAATTAGTTATAGATGTATAGCTTGTATCTGTGTAATATAATGTACACGACATGTGCGGCATCCGAAGCCTCCTCCAAGTGTTTGCTGATTTCTAGTGAGTGGCTACTGTGATTATTTACGCAGGATTAAAATTTGTTAAAATCGTTTAAAAAATTTACAATAATAGGTTTCTTATTCTTCTTTTTTTAAGCAATATATAAAATACATTATTTTGGGTGCTATTATATTGATAAATGCCCCCAATAACATTATTTTTCATATAATAATCTTCCATGTACAGACAGCGACCAGTTATATTTTTATTACATGTATACGTTAGTATATAGCATTCATAGAATAATCTAATGTAACGTCATATAATGTTTGTTACAATAAGGAAATGTAACAGGAAACAGTATGTACTGGATAGGCGCGCGTACGTTTATAACAAAGCAAAGGACATTTATACGTCCATATATACATACAGTCTATATTGTATGGCCTATGGACTAAGCACCTGCTTCGGATTTACACAGTTTATTTTGACTTATTGCCACACATCTCCTGCATTTGTCGGTGTGTTATCATTTGTGCGAAACCCTCAATTTTATATTTTTGCTCAATTTAGAAATATTGTGTGTTAGGTGGCGTTTATAACAAAGCAAGTGACATTCATACCTGTACCAATCAACTTTTAAAGTAGTCCTTTTGTGACCCTATGAAATAAAAAGTTAAAACAATATAATTAATGAATGTTTTTTAAATTTCGTAGATATACTACAAAATAAGACCCTTAGATTTTAACATTACCATTATTATATTAACATTTTCTAAATATAGTTTTTTATAGTAACTCAGGGGAACAACGTTGATTTTCATACAAAAACAAAACACTATGTACCCAAGTACTGTAACGCAAGAGATACATAATGCAGTTTTTAAAATCTCTAGATTTTTTCAACATTTATTAGATATTTCCTCCTGAAATTAGCAAACAGCATGAGGGTTTCACCCTCAATTCTCCACATTTAGCTCATTTTATAGTAAATTGTCTGTTAGGTGACAGCCAACCGACCGATCGACACTTTGTAAAAAATTTTTCGTAATTAAACTTAATTATTAATAAGTTGATAACTGTATGAAATCGAATACCAAAAGGGCCTAAGAAAAGGCTTAGAGTACATACAAACCACACTCCCAGAATAAACATTATCTAATTCAATAAATAACAATTTTTGGGAAATAATACAATATAACTTTAGAATAGTCAATTTTAAGTAAAATTAGAAGTTATAAACATTTTTCCGATTATTACCCATCTAATAAAGTATGAAATTTATAAAGTATTTAATAAAAAGTATAAAATGGATATAATTATACAAAATGATATAACTCAAAACAACCTAGACACTTGGTGTAACCAGACACCGAATGCGGGCAAGTGTGAACACTCGCCTTTTCTTATTCCCGAACAATGAAAACTTAGTACGCGTACCTATTTACCAGCCTCCCGCATCTTCAAGGATAGGCAAAAACAACTTTGAGATACATATTATATCACTCGATTTTTAACATGTTTCATTAGCTTTGCCTGTAACTTATATATCTATTAAAGATTTTTCTCTTTTATTCAGTGAGACTAGTATCAAGACGCTCCGTTTTCTATTTTTCGAGGGAATTAGAGATATTGCGTGTTTAGTGAAGGAACACAACGCCGCGTTTCGTCTTGTACTAGAGCGAGAAATGGAAATAATTCCTCTGAGTGCGGATCGAATCCACAACCAATCGCATTTGTAGTAAGCCGCTGTCCCGCTGCGCCACGAGGGCCTCGAGAAAACGCAACGCTGCTTTACCTAATTCTAGACGTCTGATTTGCTTCAAAACTTTGACAAAGATAAGGAGGACTAAGAGAGGATTTGAGTTAGAATTGTCGGAACCGAATCATAACAGAATTTTAATATTTACAGTCGAAACTACAAGAAACAGAAATGTAAGCATTATAAAAATGGTCCACAATCCACGCAAGACGAAGAAGTACTTGAAACCACTATTAAATGTTAATAAAACCCCTATGACGCCTAAACTATAAGCCTATGAGACTAGCAATATTGCTACGTAGATCAAAATTGCGATTGTTAAAGTAAAGTAAAAAAATATATAATATTTTGTAAAATATATGTAGTTAAAAAATACTGTAATTGAGGTCATCGTGGTGCAGTGAGACAGCGTCTGTCAGTAATCACGATTGATTGTGTGTTCGATTCTTACTCGGTGGAATTATCATAATTAAATTATTTTCATTTCTCCGCTCTCGTACACCAGACAAAACGGTAGTCCGCCACTCCACACACAATTTGTCGAATTCTGGCGGATAATAGAGAACTGAGTGGCGTTACCTAAGCGAGAAAAAGCGAAGCGAAGCAAAGTAAGAAGAAGCGGTGACTTAACGAGCGAAAGAGTTTTTGTTAATTAAAATATAATTTAAATATAATAATTCCTCCGAGTGGGAAGCGAACCCACAACCATCGTGTATACACTAAGACGCGTGAAGCTGAAGTTGTTAAAAAATTACAAAAAGAAAGCGCATACAAAAGTTATAAAAAATACACAATCCATCAATATTATATTTACTAATAATAAGTAAAACACAAAAAGAAACTAACAATTTGTACGAGATAAGATAACGGTAGCTAATCTGTTGATATTCATTTCAACTATACTGCATTTATCTGTAATCTGTATTACATAAAATTGTAGAGGTCCTATCTGCCTATGTTATTGTATAGGACAGTTTTAAACATGTTTTTCCTTAATTTTATGGGCATTTTATTTTTTTTCTTTTTAGGTATTGATTTTGATAGTTAAGTTTGTCTTTTGATAATTGAGTAAGCCTTTATGAGACCATCGTGGCTCAGTGGGGCATCTGACTGTAATCGTAATTGGTTGTGGGTGCGATTCCTACTCGGAGGAATAATTATAAGTCAATTATTTACATTTATCCGCTCTGGTGAACAAGATAAAGGGCGGCGTTAAGGTCCGCCACTCAACATGCAGTATCACATTGGAGAACGGAGTGTCTTGACACTAAGTTCTTTTTGGCTATCCTGATATGCGAAAGAGTGAAGTTTTCATTTATGTTCTAACATATTGACTAGGAGACTGATTAACGCGTAAAATACAAAAGTATATAAAAAAACTAAGAAACCATTGGCATTGGCATATATTCATCGCTTATATACTGAACCATAATAATTATCAAGAATAAATTATAAAATCACAGGCCGCAGTGGGACAGTGTATGGCTGTAAAGTCAATAATTCTGGGTTCGATCCCAACTCGGGGCAATGATGATATTTTAATTTATTTTTATTGGAAAGAGAATAAGCGGCGCTAAATACCGCCAGTGAACACGCAACATCTAGCAAATTAGGCGGATAGTGGAGACGGACTCCTTACTAGTTCTGAGGTTTTGTTCTGGTTCTATTTGCCTATTTGCTACCAGAGAAAAAACGTTATTCTAATAGTAAAAATAAATTACTAATTATTAAATAAAATAATTCAATTTCAAAATATCCCTTGTTCAAATAGACTATTGCAAGCACTTTTGAATCGTCGAATGAACATACAGCAACCACCGGCTCGGCAGGCAGTTCTGCTGAGAAGAGCCTTCGAGAAACTCAACAGTTGCTCTTTTCAAATTTCATTCATTAATTAACAGTATCAAATGAAGTGTAACATAATTTATAATTACTTTACACGCACTATTACAAGTCAATACTTGTCGAATACGTTATTCAATAACATAAGGTCTTATGTAAATTTCGCAACACTTTCTAAATGTCTATTTTTACTAGAAAACTCGTGTTAATGTGTAATACTCATAATAAAACATTAAAGGCATGTGATGTGTGATTGTTCTATTCACTGTAAGACGACGAGAGTTACGTTAAGTTAGATACATAAGTCTCCCCTCTCTCCGGCCACCTATAAACAGACACTGACAAATAACAGGTACTAATATTTAAATATACTATTTAATCCATATTAGTCACATAAGTTCCAATATTCAACATTCAAATCTAAAATTACACACACACACTTCCACTATCCGCCCTAATCGAATACGTTGTGTTGAGTGGCGGAACTCAACGTTGCACTTTGTCTTATCATCAGAGCAGAAATGAAAATAATTTATATATAAAAATTCCACAAAATTCGGAATCGGGCCCACTACCAACTGGTATAGACTGCTGCTGCTGACACACTGTGCTATGATGACCTCTACAAATTCAACGTTATTCATACATTTAGAATAGGAAAAATATTTTGACGTAGCAGGAGTATGTTCGAACGCGCAGCTGTTGCAACCAAAAGCGTTCAATGCAACAGGCGCACGTTCAAAACCCGATACATTTAAATTTTTTATATGCTTTCCGGAAATAATAGACGTTGTTCATTGAAAATTATAAAACTTTCCAAATATATGTAACAATGAAAAGAAATATCTTGATCGGATATTCTAACTTTGTTACGTCAAGTTTAAATAGAGTAAAAACTGCAAAAGTAAAAAGTCAAACATACAGATAGCTACTTTTTTCCTTACAATATTTATAGCGCTTTATACTCTGAACGAAAGAGCAAATTATAATATTTTCCGATATAAAACACAGCCTATGTTAAACATATTAAAATCGGTTTAATGTTTTTAACCGGAAAAGCGCGACAGACATAGCGTATTTGAGCTCACTAGAGGGCGTTTTGTATTTAAAATATTTTTTGTCTAGTTAAACAAAGTGCAGCGTTAAGCTACGCTAATATACTCAATACATATAGAGGCTTCCTGGCCCAGTGGGACAGCTTCTGACTGTAAACAAGATTGGTTATAGGTTTCCGCTCAGGGGAATGATTATATTTAAAATATTTTTATTTCTCGACTCTGCAACCTAACAAAAAATGTGTAATTTATTTTGGTAGGCTTTAATTAATTGTTATGATTTTCAAATTCATTACTTTTGAAATTATGTAAAGTGGTCAATATAACAGACTAATTTAAAAATAAAACTAGCAAATATAAAGTTTCATAAACAAATTTGAGATTCAAAATGATTAACTTTGTCTATAAGACATTTTAATGATAATAATAATAATAATACAATGACATTTGAAGTTCAGTAAACTGAATTTCATGCATATGTAAAAAACATATATGCCTTACATTACTATAATAGAATACAATAAAACTAGTTGGACTTGTCATGTCTGTCCCAAGGTATTTCTTATGCCTTATGACTCTTGGGAATACTAAATTATATCATTTAATATAATACAAATTATTATATGACACAAGAAAACATTCAAATATTGTTTAGAATTCTAGATTATTTTGTTTATAAAAGGTCATTATGACACATTGAGATATCGCAGACTGTAGCCATGTTTGCAGGATTGATTCCTACTAAATACTAAAAAAATCATAGTACGAAAAAGTACTAAAAATAAATCTATATTACATAAAAAAAAAGAAAAAATACCTATATACCCAAAATTACACAGATTACAAAATTTTACACCATGCTACTGGATAATATATTGATAACATTAGTAAGTATGACTCACTGGTCTTTCTACTTTCACTTGTTACTCACTTTAAATATTCATATGTGGAGCGAGCCTTTTAAATTGTGTTAAGGGACCCATGAGTATTTATAGGGTTTTATATATTAAGACTAAAAACTCTTATGGGTAATAGGGTATTGTTCATCAATACCCTATTTTTCAGGTATTTACAAAGAAATAAAACTGATAACATAAATGATTATGCAGTAAAAGTATAGTGAATATGGCTTACAACTATGAAATAATTGTATAATTTAACTGTTATACCTATTATTGAATGTTTTTATTTTGTAATTAATACTTCAAATTATATATAAGTAATTTGGTTATTTTACAACCAGAGTATAAATAGAACATAAAAATGAGTACACTCATGACAATATTACCAGGAATTTAAACTAAGAAAGTTTGAATTTTGTAATATGAACAACAAATAAAGAAAGTTAAAATCTATACTTCAAGTTTTTATTTTGAATATAATAACATTTAAATTGATATTAAATACTTACAAGTTATGCTTTTTATACAAAAATTATTAAAATTTTACAAGTATCAATACGTTGCAACATGTGTGAAGAAAATAAAATGTTACATAATTTTATTTACATTTTTACCACACACAGCAAGGCAGGTAGAGACAACCTAGTGTCCTAGTGACACTATTTATTATTTTAGGTTTATTTAGGATATCTTATATTGAATGTTATTTCTAAGCATTGTCAATTCAGAACACTAAACCAAATAAAACCCATAATGGCATTGAACCCACAACCATTGTATGTATAACAAGACATTTATCAACAACTCTTGTTTTTTATAGAAAAATGGGCAAACAAGCAGGTCTTCCTATACTAAGAGGTTACCTTCAGCCCTAGACTTATATAATGCTAGAGGAACTCTGAAGTGTCTTAATACTGGGTTATCTTTACTTGCTTCACTATGCATTTACATAGTGCGAAGCTAAGAGAAATAATATATATATACATAAAAATTTCAACATAAAAGATAATTTCAAATCAGTACCACTATTTTAGCCGGAAATTCAACTTCTTATCAATGAAAGCTATAGTTGTTGGAACTCTTATTTACATATTCATGTTATTTATTATTAAAAAAATATCAATTACAATAAATGTTATAATAATAGAGTATTTTCCTTAATTCAAAAGTTTAACTTTGAATATTATGTTGGAAGTATAGTAAAAGATCTGTGTCAAAATAAACAAGCTTTAATTAAAAACATAAACACAAGAACTTGAAACTGCATATAAAATTTTGATAAAAAATGTACCAAAACGTCATCAAATAAAATTAACAATCAATTAACGAAAAATTTCAATCACAAACAATAGGAGAGGTCTTTTATGTTATGTTGTTTTAATTGCAATAATATAATTATTGAAATTTATTTTTTGACACGATTCCGACACTAGTGTGTAAATTTGAGTGTTTATATTTTTGGTCTCAGCGGGAGAGATAATCTGGAAGACAAATTTTCAACTAAATAATTCTTTCTTTACAACTAAAAATATTATTCTTTTAACTCACCAACAGCGTAGCACTCCTCATTTTCGAGTTTTCGCCACACAGTCATATTTGAATAAAAGTTTTTAATATTATTTTTAACTAAAAGTGGTGTTCGTCATTTTTATCACGGTCAAAAGTTTGTCAAAACACGTTGTTTATGGTCGGGCGTAGATGCGCACTGACGGGTGGGAGTTCAAAATTGACACGCCTATTGTCTATGATTTTTAGTTTTTGAATGTGTAAATTCTAAATTTATTCTTAAATTAATTTTATTAATTTACATTATTACAATTAATATATAGTATGTATGTAAAGGACATATTTGAAAAAATTGTTAAAGTAAAATTTAGTCGGAAGATGGCGCTTTATTAAATTTTTTTGCAGCATAACCCCAGACTGTTTTAAGCTTAGTTCTCAGTAACCATATTTAAATATAATCTACTCCTATACTCATAATGTAATATTATAAAGTAAATTTTGAATAGATCAATTAATGAGGGTAAGTTTTTATGTGTATTTTTTCAACTTTTTGAGTAAAGAATAAAACAAAAAATATATTACATCGGTTAAGAAAATACATATTACAAACTAATATATTATACTAAATTGACAAAAGACTTAAACTTTTATTATACCTAAGTATTAAATCTTTTTCACTTGTTTTAAGCTCCGATAGTAATCCTTTAAAAGTTTCATTTTTAGGATTAACACATTGTAATAAAGTTAGTACGTGTCTAAGTTATAATACGATATATTTCTTCTCTTAATATATTATATTATCTAAAGGGCTAAAATTTTTTGTTACCTTTGGTTCTTTTTTTTATATATTTTTTATTTCAATCACTTGACCTTTGGTCCGAATTATTTGCTAATTAATAATTTCTTTATTAAAATTTTACAATATTTTCGAAATTAGAATTCGGAAAAAAATCTAAATAGATGAAAACTTGATGCTAACAACAAATATAAATTGTTATAAGCGTATAAGAATTTCGACGTAGCTGGATGTAGAACGCATGGCTTAGCGGTCAAAGCGCGTGAAAGGTTTTCAAGAGGCGCGGGTTACATTCCCGCTGAGTTCAGATTTCTTACGTTTTCTATATATGAACTTTATATATTCTCATGTGTTTCTATTTCATCCTTTCATATAATCCTACAAAAATTAGACTACATCTCTTTCGTGTTTTTTTCTATTTTGCGCAAAATCAGGCCATTAATAAAAAAATAAAACTTTATTTGACTCGTTATAATAAACTTAATATTTTTTAGGCACAATTCTCCGAGAAAATGAATTGTTTTCGTTATAAAGATACCCTGTTTAAAAAATATAACTAAACATCACTTATGCGCCTTTAGTATAATATAATTTTCTTAACTTATATATTTTGTTACTGATCTTAACAGTTTCTGTTTTAATTCATTCTATTAAAAAATGCTTAATATGTTTTACCTTCAATTTAGATCAGTTTGGTATATTTATTTCAGAGATATGAGATTTGAATGGCGGATTGTGGATGACAAAAACGAGGGTCAGCCATCCAAAAAAAAAATCACACTAGTAGAGTACCAGTATTCAGATGGGCACTGTACCACTGTGCGGTTATCGAGAAACTTGCTTTCAGGTGCTACACAACTGTGGAATGGCCTATTAGCAGCAGTGTTTCCAGGTCGATACGACATGGGTAACTACAGAAGGCGCGTATATCATCACCTAAAAGGCCGGCTACGCTCATGTAACTCCTCTGGTGTTACACGGGGTCGTGAGTGGCGGTGATGATTTACCATAAGGTGACAAGTTCGTTTGCCGTATTTATACTATAAAAATAAAGCTTATATGACATATATTATTTAATAAGTAATTACTTTATATATGATTTTTTTTATTTGCTTCTTTTTGTTTTATGTTTTTGTAGTTTGTTTAATCTAGTATCTTGTTGGAATTTGTCACTTTATTTCCTGTATTTTTTTTGTTAACACTATAAGAATAAGGATGATGCTGAAAAACAGCGCCATAGACGACCATTCTCATACCTGATTCCAACCAAACTCATTCCTTTTACCGTCTTCTTATATATTTCTTACCTTTTTTTGGGTAATACACTTTAATTTTTTTGGATTTGAATATTAGTCTTACCAAGGGGGAAAACCAAATTTGAATTTAATGTCTCGATTTTGGGTGGAAAGTAGAGAAGGAGTCCTTTGCCACTAGGTTTATTCTGACTTCTCTGCTAAAAGGGAAAATGTGAAGCCACTAAAAATATATATATCTATAATGATACCCTCAGTGGTGATCGAACCCACTGACATCTCATATTATTCCACAGCGTTACGATGGTGGCAACGTATGAATTATTTTGTTAAAAACATATCAAAGGGATTCATAAAAATTTCGGAGACCATTGCTCTCGCTGAGTTTTGTTTGACTTCACTCACGCTTTTATTACAGTATAAGTAGGTTTCAGATGGCGTGTTCATTATTTGCTGGTTTGTTTTGAAATTGTATCATTTTGACGTTGCCATATGATTGAAATGTGAGTAACTGACTAACATGGCTTTTCGGGTTACAGTTTCAGGTTGAAAGAAATGTGTGAATAGCTAAATTAATTTAATACAGTTATACCTTGAACAACTCCAATTTGCGTCGTATATCATTGTATAGTTTCGTATGTGTATATCCGCATGTTTAGTTTTTTCGTTTGGTAACGAATATCTACGGTACTTGGTACAATAATCTTTTAAAGTAATCCTTTCGTGTCCCCATGGAATATTAAATGAGAAACAATATTATTATTATTTTTTAAATTTCGTAGATACATTGCAGAGTAAGTCCTTTACATGTCACATTACCATTATTGTATTAATAACTATTTAAATACTTCTTCTCTTTGAAAATCTTTATTTTTGTAGTGTGTGTTGTACTGCAATCAACATTGCAGCTACTATTAAAAACGTAAAATACAACTAATTTGCCTAATAATTTTTGTTAGTAGCTTTATTAAAATATTTATATGCGTTTTTTACTAACTAATTTTCTTAGTTGACACTCAAAACAGTACCTTAAAAGTTGATTGACCTACTTGTCATTTCCTCTGGTAAGGAAGTTATAAGAAAAATCTGTTAAATTAATTAGAGTTCTCTTTCAGAAATGTTATTATTATTTTGTTTTGCAGTGTAGCCAGGGAGAATTGAGTAAAAACCATTGCGTTCTCCAATCTCTACTTTAAAGCGATTATCGAAATATTCCATCGTGGGTACGTACCGATCGTGATCGTGAAGGTAGTGGTCATAGTGAAATGTGAATATGGAACGGACTAATTGTATCCAAAGGCTTCTGGCAGTTGCAATGATAGTGACAGTGTAGAACTCCGCTAACAGAGTAAACAATACGTTATCGAATTGAAACCTTCAACCATTGCGTTGCGAAAGTGACTACTGTCCTATAATGTCGTTACGTACATTTTATTTACATATCAACAAAACAACTTACATAGTTTCCGTCAAATATATAAATAAAATATATTTAAAAATAATTAAAAACTGTAATAAAGGCAGGAATCGAATCTGCGTTCATTATAACGTTACAGTCTAAATTCCACACTTAATAGCTGTCAGAATCACTATGACAGGATTTTCTACAACATTTTATAGTAGTACTGATTGTTATTGCAATTGACTGTGGGTTCGTTTCCTACTTGGAGTAATTATTATTTTTAAATTATTTTAATGTCTCCGCTCTAGTATACTTAAGGCCGCCACTTAACACGCAATATTTCGATTTAAGGGCGAAAAGTGGAGAACGAAGTGTCTCGACACTAGGTTCTCTCTGACTATACTGGTATGCGGTAAAAAAGTGTAAAGCTGAAAAATTTCACAGTATCAAAACTAAATTTTATTCTACCGTAGACGTTTAAGTAAATCGCTCTACTCTGCAAACTACTAACTACTCGGCTTAGTCATTTTAGCGCTCACGAACATCAACACGCTCTGACAAATGCATTTTAAGCTCTTAGTTCTAAAATGCTTTAGAATATTATGCTATTTTACCATTAGAATCTGTGACTAATATTTATTGTAATTTTGTTTTAATAACTGGAGAACGGAGGATATTGACAATAAGTTATCTGCATACAATTTTAATTATTATACAATTGTATATGCCATTGATGGTGCCATCGTGGTGCAATGTGACAGCTTCTGTATACGTGATGGTTGTGGGTTCGATTCCTACTCGGGGGAATGGTTATATTTAAAATATTTTCTTTATCCGCTCTGGTATCTAAGACAAAGAGCGGCGTTGAGTGCCACCGCTCAACACACAATGCCTTGATTTCGACACGTATATATTTTTACATTAGACCACGCAAACATTTTTATTGAGTAGACCAATTTTGATAATAGTTTTTTAATGGATAGAATATACTCTATTCCTATACCAAGTTAGGTCCCATAAAAGTTATTATTAAATTATTTAATTAAATTGGTTAAAATGTATTATGTAAATTTAACTCATTCTTTCACTCTTACCAATATAGAAATAGGAATGAAATTCTCCGCTTACCTCTAAATTTGAGATTCTGCGTAACAAGTGGCAAAACTCAATGGTAACGATGCCTTACCATGACGACGATTTATATAAATCCACTTAAAATATATTCTGCATTCAATTAAATCTAATGAAGAGATCAACTATACAATAATCACATTACACCATAATTTTCCTAGAAAATCGGTTAAATAAGCAATGTTTAGGTTAGGAGCAAGCATAACGAAACTATTGCATTATTTAAGAGCGAAGTTTCTGTCGTGTAATTTGGCAGATTAGCTGGCTCGCCCCAAAACTTAGCTGATCTTTTCTATATACGTCCACAAGCGAGAGGGAGCGGCCGTATTGTAATTACAGATTGTGTAGAAAAATATGTACCTTTTTACTTGTAGGATAGGCAGATAGAATTAAGTGTAGTAGTAGGCGTCTAATTTATTTTATTTTTCTGATCTGGTATCTAAAAATTGGAGAACGGAGTGTGTTACCATTACCTAGGTCAGGGGTGTGAGATTTAGTACAGGAATAAGGACATAACCTTTATGGTATAGGACGTGGACAAGGACCACTTCGTTCCTGTATGTCATCTCTATACCAGCAAATTAATCCGCCGTTTATACATGCCAATATTGTTACATATTTAACCTTCCCGAGTAAATATAAAAGATGATAAAAAATCTGGGAACGAAAAATGGATAAAATAATATATTAAGTTGTTTTATTCTCCATTAAGATATGAAAAACTTAATATAAACAATCAATCTTTTAGAGAGGTTAGGTTAGGTTAAAATCATACTCCTGCAACTCATCGAGGTTGCTCTGGAAAAATCCCAGGAACACTCGTAGCATGCGCAAGAGAACCTGCGACGTCTCATGTTGCTGGTGAGGGCTTACATTGGGTTTTGGTGGTTAGTATCGAACTCACCGGTGGGTCCCACAATATCATGCGTCCGTAGGGCAGTTTAACTGCATTGCCCTCGGATGATCTGCGTAAACTGTATTGTTCAGCGACATAAAACAAAATAGGTTACAATTAAACTCAACGTGTCTGAACTACGATATTTAAATCTTAACAAACCACGATGCTCTGCTTCATTCAGCAAATTAGGCGAGTCTATCCACGACTGAATTAAAGACATTGCGTGTTGAGTGACGGTTATGGACTGGACATAAATATAATTATTACGCCCAGTGGAATTGAACCCACAACCTTTGCATTAACATTCAGATACTTTCCCATAGTAAAACGATGGTTTCATAGCAATATAAATAATTCAACAAACGGCATTATTATACTTCACAAGAAACTTCTGTGGTGTAATTTGGCGAACACGCCCGTTTCCAAGTTGACTCACTTCTACAAAGTTTGTTACAGCCGTCCGAATCAAACTCCAGGGAGATTAGTTTGTGATAATCGAATAATACATGCAAATTGGTCATTCAAATGAACTTCATATTCATTTGCATGCAATTTAAATATAATATGAGAATATACTATATTTAAATTGGTCAACGGTCATCATAAGGCCATCGTGGTGCAGTGGTACTTCGTCTGACTGTAAACGCGATTGGTTGTGGGAATTCCAATCGGAGGAATGATTATATTTGAATCATTTAATGTCTCTGCTCTGGTATTAAAGACAAAAGATGTCTCAATTTCAGGCGGAATATGGAGAACGGAGTATGTTGGTACCAGTTCTCTCAGACGACCCTGCTACTGCTGCTGCTGCTTTACGGGAAATAACAGTGACCCTGAAATTACTTAAACCTTCTTCTACTTGGCACTAATCCCAGCCTAGCCAGGGTCTGCCTTCCGACTCAATCTCTTCCACTTTGCACGATCTTTGACATCCTGCATTGGCTCTCATATCCTGCTTCAGTACATCCAGCCTGAAATTATATATATTATTATATATATTTGTATATCTATGATTCAATTAAACAATGTATATATAAATTTTAGCGCTGAATTGCTGATATATATATATATATATCAGCAATTCAGCAATGCATAACCGTTTTAAAGTAAACACGAATATGTATTTATATATCTATGACTCAATAAAGCAATGTATATACACAAAGTGGTTGTAAGTTTGAACTTGAATCGAAGGACTGTTCGCACTGTACATTATTATAACCTAACTAAATGGACAATGAACATGCTTGTAGTGCATTCAAATTGTACTCGGGAAGGCAAATAGGCAAATATGTGGCAATAAATGAAGGTTAAATATGTGGAAATATTGGTGTGGAAGTATTTTAATTTAGGATGTAGTGAGACATTGCTGCGTTTGATACTCAGTCTTTTGTAATATACTGTAGATAATATGTGTGTGTTTCCAAATATTTAAATTTTCGAATAAAATAACAAATATTAATTTAAAATATAATTCGGAATATTTCTTGACAAAAGCTAACAACAAATAAAACTAAAAGTACCAGTATAAATTTTCTTCCACAAAGATGTTTCTATTATAAAATTAATGTTCTTCAGAACTAAATTATTGTTAGTTATAAAAATATACGAGGCACAAGAAACGATGTCATAATAATAACATTAAGAGCTTTTAAAGCTTTACAGAAAAGCAGTGTACAGTGAAATAACTACTTTGCAAGCACATAGATTACACTGCCAGATGCTCTGTGTCACTACAATTATATCCAACTTATTCTGTCGCATGAAAATGTTTCTAATAAAGTTGCGTAGATTTACTTAATTGTAGTCATTAGGTTCGAATTTCAGATGTACATTTTACATACTAAAGCTTTGAGATGGGCTTTCGTAGCATTGGCTGTGCTGGCTTTTAGCTTGATGAGGTTCAAGTCACGCTCAAATAAATTTGTGTTCTCTTCGTCTTTTGTTATATGACTTTACATTAATAATATATATATTTTTAAGCTTTATGCTTTTTCACATAGCAGTGTAGTGAGAAGAGAACCTATTACCAATAGAAATCAAGAGTGCGTGCTTGTTGAGTAGTCGAAACCAACGCCGCGCTTTGTCGTACAGTTATAACTAATATTAAAAATATTATAAAATCTGGAAAAACATCTGTCGATCTTTTTTAAAATGCGTAATTTAATATTTTAGAATTAAACAAACTTTTGTTGCTTAACTTACTATGAAGTTAACTCAGCTATCCAAAAAAGTACACTTATCCATTATAAAACCCTCATTTCACGATAAAATTTCTGAAACCCATAAAAAACAAATACTGCGTCAAAAATCTTGATTAAAAATAAAATATTCAGTAACAGTGAAGTTAATTTTTAATAAGTTGTAAAAATAAAAAAGCAAGTACAATGTACAAGTAAATGGTAAATCTGTCCCGCGTTCAACATTCAACGATTCCCTTACGAACGCTACGACACGTTGCACCTTTTGCTAACTAAAGCTGTTTAATGCGAAAATATACATTTTATATAATTATTGCGCTTTTCTGCTTTCTTCTGCAATCTGTTAAGCTAGTCAGATAACTAGTGTCAAGACACTCCGTTCTCCACTTTCTGCCCGAAATCTAGATATTGCGCTTTAAGTGGCGGAATTCAACGCCCATATTTGTCTGCTTAATTTAAATATAATCATTCCTTCAAGTGGAAATTGCATCCTCAACCAATCTCGTTTACAATCAGATGCTCTTTCTTCTACTGCACCACGATTGCCTCAATGATAAAAAAAGTACTGAGTAAAAAAGTTTTAGTCAAGATTCCATAATATATAATTAAATTTTGTATTACGTACGTAAACGATAACGATATAATTTAATTTTGACGTGACGTAAAATTTAACAAGAAAGAAATTTCCGGGTTGTATAGAATCAAGTGTTGAAATATAAGTTTTCTCCACCTTACACTACTTAAAAGTAGGAAACGTATGGCCAAAAAATATTTAAAAAATAATCTTTTACTTTAAACGTCCCTAAAAGTTATCATCATAATTTCGAATGGCTATCGTTGCCTCGCTTAACTTTCAACTCCTCGAGTGTTGTTTTTTTGTTATTTTTTATATACTAGGACTAAGACTTGGCATTGCCTAGTTTATACAAATATAAAGAAGCTGTACCAGCTTTAAAATATGTAATGCCAATATTTCTATCATTTTTCAAGATCTGAAGTCAGACTTTTAAACGTTTTAATAGAACTGTGATGTTACTATGAGGTTTGCATGAATTCTCAGTACACTTGAGGAAATATTTATATTTATCAAATGTTGTTGTCCGAGTTACTGACAGAAAAAGGACAGTTAATCGTAACTAATAGAGAATTTCTACGGGAATTTCACCTTCCCGTAGAAACACTCTATTAATTACGATTAGTTACGATTTATAGAATCAAAAGAATTTTTAGGCGACAACTAGTGATTAAAATACAAAGAGAATTGTAACCCGTAACTTCTTTTCGGGCTGTAAAACGTAATATATATTTTTTACCGATTTTCGTAGGAATTTAGAAATCCTTCCGTAGTGTACTCTTATACTTATAAAGGAACCTACATGAAAAAGTTCAGCTGTCTAGGTCCAGTAGTCTCGGCTGTGCGTTGTATGTCAGTCACTCAGTTACGAAAGAGTTTTATATATATATAGATGAGTGTTACATTGAGAAAAAAATAAAATAATAAATATTAATCATACAAATGAAACAGATTCTTATCGATTTGTTTACTTCGTTATTATTTTAATATTTCATCTTAAGTTTAGGTAATTTTAATGAAAATTTTAACTAAAATCAAATTTATTTTTTCAAAATCGTTTCGAAGTGAGTTTTCGGTTGAAAAACTTTTCGATTTCCTTAGGACCGAAATATTTCAAACCGAAATTCGTCTCGAAGCTCGAGTCTCGTGAGTTACTGTAAATGTCAGTTGTCAATCTTTTAGATATTAAACTGTTGAACTCAGTTTCAAGCACTTCATTCAGAAAACTTGAAACAAAACATGGAACTAAGCGGAGATAAATTAATTTTATACCATTTCGAGGCTTAAGATGAGAAATAAATGAAAAATGTAGTATTTCGGACTTTTGTTTAAAAAAATAAATGTGTTTATTTTAATTTTCATATTTCAATTGGATAAAATACACATGTCTTCATTTAATAAAGTAATAAATATCATATTACAGAGTGTTGTTCTGCAGTTCTTTTTTCTCTCTGTTTACCACAAATTACGACTAAGATGTATGAAATCCAAAAATAAAAGAAAAGAACACAGTATGTATCTTTCTATCAGTCCTCTCAAGTTATTAACTTAATTTAATTCCATTTAAGTAATTAAAAAAAATATATACTTACGAGTATACTATACGAAAATAGGTGTAGAGACTTTTTTTATTTCACAATAAGGTGGTAAATCCACTTACATGATAAATAAATAAAATAGGTCTGTTAGGTAGTAGTAGTACTATTTATATGTACTACTTAACAGACATATTTTATATTTATATTTTGTTAACATTTTTTAAAGTATTAAGTAAATTGAAAAAGACATATTTAGAAAACGTATAAAAATTTTAACGCAGCGGTATTTGAATTTGGGTAGCAGGAATTTGTAAAAATTTCTCTACAGAGATGCTAACAACAAGTATAAGTTGTAATAAGCGTATAAGAATTTCAACGTAGCTGGATGTAGAACGCATGGCTTAGCGGTCAGAGCGCTTGAACACTTTTCAAGAGTCGCGGGTTTAAATCCCGCTGCGTTCAAACTTTTATACGGTTTTAAATAGATATATTTTACTTTTCTACGAATTTATGGAATAGATCACAAAATAACACAAATATTTTATAATATTAGGAATAAATACTTAAAAAACCTATTACGAACGAAATTACTTCAGTTCAATTCTTTAATTATGGCGTTTCGAACATGACTTCGCTAATGTCACGTTGTATGGAGAACACACGAAGGAGATTGAACAATTAAAATAGAATAAAGTTACCCTATTAATGCTAAAAATCTAGAACAATAATGAAATATCCTCCCATAATACCCCATAAAACTAATATAGTTGACTTCCATGTCACGGTCAGACGGAGATAGCTGGGGTAAGCCCTCGAGATTTGGAAACGAATTGAACGTCGCTGAATGATTATCTTTGCTTGTATATACTATTTTTATATGTCAAGTGTGTTTCCTTAGAGATACGTTAAATAATTATTAGTATTTTGTTAGATTTTTCTTTCAGGTAGAGAGTAATTATAGTTAACACTCCGTTCTCCACTTTCGAATATTTCGAAACAAGACATAACCGAGACCTAGTGGGAATTAAACACACAACCAATCGCATTTCCAGTTAAGTTCTGCCTTACTGTTCCACAATGGTTCAACAAAAACCCATATTTAGTATCTTCAAATTTTAAATAATCCATATTTATATTATAATTTTTTAAACTAAATGAAGAGGCGTGGGTTCAAATCCCGCTGCGTTCAAATTTTCATACGTTTTCTAAATATGTCTTTTTCAATTTCCTTAGTGTGGGAATAACACTTTAAAAAATGTTAACAAAATAAAAATGAATCGGTCTGAAAGGAACATTAAATTATATGGGTTGACTATGGTAAGAAAAATTAGATAGATAAGCTAAAGAAAGCAAAGAAAAAATCAATCACAAGTATAACCACAGAATATTAGCTTGACATATAATACATACACGATGTAGAGGAAAAATGAGTCCCCCGAGATGATATAACGAGCTTGTTCTATCAAATATCCCTGTATCAGCTCCCGTCTGGAAGCCTAGCGCGCTTTCGTTATTATGAGGATGGAGGTAGGATTTGGATGAAGATATATTTTGGATAGGCATATATTCTAGACACTCAGTTCACCTGTTTTACATCTATAGATTCCAAAACATTTTGTATTGAGTGGTGGATTTCAACGACGCACATTATATGTCTTTCTTCTAGTGAATAAAATATTTAATTTTTATAATGACTTGTGTTTTATATTTTTGTAAGGTATCTATAGAACTCCGAGAGTTACCCGAGTTTAAAGTCATTATGTGCTGATGAGGCTTTGTCTAGTATCCACCCAAACGATAAAAAAAATATTTTGTAGGGAAGCCGTATATATATTTTTTACTTGGCGAAGGGAATCTGAACCTGAGGGAGAGGGTGGAGTCTTGGGAAACCGATGAAGCATCTGACCGCTAAGCGTATGATCTATACCCAGCTACGGCGAAATTCTAGGACGTTTTCCAAGAGTCGCGGGTTCGAGCCCTGCTAGTTCAAAAGAAGTGTTATACGTAGTCTAAAAATGTTTATCGTGTCCTAAGTGTGTGAATATCAGTCTAAAATGTTAAGAATAGGGCTTCCATGTTCATTACGCATATAATAACCTCGGTACGATTATATCTATATTACACAATCGTATATTACTTAATAATTATTATTATTTATTTCAACATTTGCGATTTACATTTTTTTGACACTTCTACTATCCACCTGGAGTGCCTTCGTGATTTTATAAAGGTCACCCACAATCATGCCCCGTAACTGTTTAAAGTTTTTAGTTAAATATTTTACAAAAAGTCTATATTTGTTATGGCATACCAAGATATATTGTTACTGAGAAAGCAAGTTGAAACTAAATCGATTGTTGCTGAAATGTGATTCCGATTGGATAAAATATAACTTAAAAACAACAATATTTTTCACTTGAACCTTGTGTTATTAATTTTAATTCTTATATCAACAAGACAATGACAATAAACTTGAAAGCAAATTGATTAAAACCTTTGAAACCAACCATCTCCACTCAAAGCACTTCAGAAATTCAGATTTCGTTACTGAAACAAAGGTTTTAAATCATTCATATAAATCTCGCAGTTCCATTCGCCATGGATTTCTAAAGATTGGTCTGTTAGTATAGTGATTAGAAAATTTGTTGTGATAATACGAATACTTATGTATTGGTAATAATAATATGTTTTATTGTACACCACGACCAGTAAAGAAAATAAAATATGCAGCAAGTGCGACTGCCAGGCAACCTTAAAGTGTAGACGTAGTTAGATCTACTTACTATACTACTATAGGTGTACTTGCTTTATATATAAATAAAAGTGAAGCAATATGAAGCTCGGACATCCAGTTCCCGTGGTCATGGTGTGCTAGGTGGTGGTCCCTAACCACTCTACTGTTCAGAACAGGGGGCGCACTGATGCGCGTTGCTTTGAGGGATGCCTTTATCTTTTATGTTTCAATTTATCTCTTACACCTCATATCTTCATTACTGTTACTAGATCCCGTTTTAATATGCAATCTATTATTAAATGACATTATCTGTTGTTTATCAATCAATTTCCTCCGTGCTTTCTTCATATAACGTCATTGTGGCTAAGAGATTTCTGCTTAACTGGTGAATCGCTATAATTGAAGAATTGAACTGTACTTCATTGAGGTTCATTCAGTATTTAACTTCCCACTTTATAGAAATTCTTTGCTTTACACAAAAATGGATAAAAATGTGAAAAATGGTGACATATCTTTATAATTTAATATAATTAAAAATAAATTAAAATGGCGGCTCCCTTAAATATTACGTCAAAGTAACTTTAGAATAATAGGCGCATAACAGATTGGGCCGATTGATCGACGACAGCCATTGAAAAGTTGGCTTTACGCAGAGCTCGAAGCTCTTTATAATTTAGAAGTTTGATGAATGAGCTCGCACCTGATGGCGAAACGTGGAACTTTTACTTATTTAAAATTTATAGACATCGCAGAGATTAATTTAAAAAAAATAATAATCTTCCTGCTCTTTAATACGATAGAAGTTACAGACAGAGACAGTTAGACAAAGAAAAACTAGTAGCTAGACACTCTTTATTGGGCCAAATTTTCGGGACATTGCGTGTTATATGGTGGAACTCAACACCCGATTATATATTACTAGATCAGGTATCCAACTCACAACACTATCACAAAGAAAGAAAGAAAGAAAGGTAGAAGTATTCACAGATATAAGGTATATGTATATCTGAAAGGATGGAGTGAAGTCAATTTAATGGAATTAAGTTATTTGTTCAATTCTTAATTGGAATAAGGCATCAATAAGTGAAATCAAGTGTAAATTTTTAATTGACAATTTTAAACAAATATTTAAACATTTCATAACACCAATTAAGGATAACAATGTCAGTATTGTCAGTGTTACAGGAAGTAAGTAAGTAAGTCTATTATTAGCTATACGCAGACAATAATTTTTATAGTAAAATGGTTTTGAATTGAATTTCTTAAGAAATGTTAATATTTTTGTTAAAACCTAAAGAAAAATGCCGATTTAAGAATTAATTATCTATTTTATTTATTTTTTGCAAAACAATAAGACATTCACGTAAATCATTACTCTTTTTTCATCAATTTAACATCCTCACCATTTTATTCGTTCCAGGCGTGAATTTTGTATTTATGGTTAAAAAAAATACTAAAACATCAAAATTCAAGCAAATCAAACACTTTTAAATATTTTTACATTTTAAAGTGTTATTCACAAACTTAGGAAACTGAAAAACATTTTTTTAGAAAACATATAACTATTTAAACGCAGCATAACCTTTCGGTAGCAAAAACTTTTAAAAATCTCTATACAGAGATGCTAACAGTACAGATATAAACTATGTTACGAAATACTATTGCGATACTATTAAATTTTCCTTCCTGTATTTATTAAATCAAAAAGCTTAATAATCTATTCATATAATAAAAATGTAACTGATTGCTGTCTGTACATGCAAGACATATATGAAAAATTATCATTGGGGGCATTTATCAATTTAATAGAACCAAATATAATATTTTTTATGTGTGTGTCTGTGCGTTCGTGCACGGTAATCTCAGAAATGGCTAAGCCAGCTTAAATTCAGTTTTGACTGGTGTATGTGGTGTATATACTACAATTTATATTATAATGGTGTAGTTTACGCAGGCAAAGTCACGAGCGGGTCGCTAGTATATCATAATATTTTACAAAAATGTAAATACAAAAATAACAAATGATATAAGCAAATATAAATTGTAATGTTTTTCATAATAATGTAAAGTCACAATAGTACCTTATAAGGCCATCGTAGCGTGTAGACGCTGGAAACAATAAAAATACTTCCATATCTAAATAGAATAACCGAAAGAGTAGTTGTAGCCTATATAATTTCATGAATAGACGACTTATGTTTGCTTTTAAATGGTTTTGGATTTTTAAATACACTTTTTAAATTTTAGTCTTATTTTCTTTAGTATGATTGAGTTAGGCTTTTAGCAGGTTTGATTTCTTTTAGCAGGGTAGAATGGGTGAGAACTGGGTGGAATGATTAATTATTTTCATTTCTCTGTTGTATTGAGCAAGACCCAAAGCGCAGTGTTCTCTCTGACTACCCTCATATGCGGGAAAAAAAGTACACTATGCGATATACTCGTAGAGTTATTTAATTCTAACACGCGTCTAAATATAACAGTTCTACCATTTCACTTTATGTAATCGGAGTTTTCAATTAAAATGCTATAAAAGACATTTCAGCGTAGTCTAATGACGTCTGTGGCTGTGCTTGTATACTCCACTCTATGCCTTTGGGGCTTACATAAACAAACACATGGATATTACAGGTTAAAACTGTTTCATACTTAATTTCGTTTTCAATTTGCAATTAGTTTGTAAGAAAAGTTAGATTCTAAATTCTTGAAAAACCTGAAAGCCGAAATGCAAACATTTCTGACATAATGTAGGCTTTAAGCGAAAAGCTTAAACAAGTAATTTCAAGCGCCTTCTCGCATAGCATGATATGCAAAGATAACCAATGCAATGCTATGCAAAGAGAAGAGAGCGTCAAGACACTCCACTCAAATTCAAGACATTGCGTGTTCAGTGGGCAAGTGATAATAATATAAATATAATCATTTTATCTAGTAGTACTTATAGACGTTGCGCCACTAGGGCTGAAATATTTCTTGATGGTATAGTCTAAATATTCTGACTCCACATCCGAAGGTTGCGTTTTCAAATCACGTACGTTGGAGTCACAAACTTGCCTAGTCTTGGGTGAAAGCAGTTAAAGGAAATTTTAATTAAACAATTATATCATATATGTAACATAAATGATTAACGCACGTTTGGTGCCAATAGCGACTACAGTGGCGTATTATATTATATTTCTTCATGTAGGAATTGAACCTGCCACCGTCTTCAGTTACACACTGTCACTGTGTTTTAGTCATAAGCATAGCTATAAAACTTAAAGTAAACACGCCTGTAGTGTGTCGTTAAGTTGCCAAGTTTGTTCAGACATCTGCGTCAACTGCATCTTGTTGCTAGTTAAACCAATTCCTATGCATGAAGTATTGCGGCATTCTTGTGAATAATGTTGCTTTTGACACTGATTTATGATCTTTTTCTTTCCTTCGCTCTCTAAATCCTGATATAAAATTTTTATCATTATATTAATAATACCTACTATATTGAAAAATATTTTTTGGAAAACGTACAAAAAATTGAACACAGCGGTATATGAACCCGTGCCTTCTGGAAACTGTTTAAACGCATGGCTTACTGGTAAAAACACTTGGATTTATCATTATTAACTCTGGGACGTTAACTATATGTATACCAAATTCGTTACAATCGGTTTAGTGGCATAAACTTTTCATACAAACTTTTAATCCTCTATTTCAGCCACTCAGGGATTTTGAAAAAAATTGGTAGTCTATGTTTGACCTTGCGTCATCAAAAAAGTGCCTAAGAAAATTCATCGATATAGGTCAAGCTGTTTAGATTTTTATTTATTTCTATTTCAACCCTTTAGGTGTTGAAAAAGTAGCTTATATTTGATCGTGGATCTATAAAAAAAATAATTTTCCATTCAATCCAAATCGGGCTGGTGGCTTAGCCGTGAAAGGGTAACTGACAGACAGACTTCCGCATTTATAATGTTATGGGTTGCACACCACAATTAAAGTTATCGCGCATTTTGGTAGTAATGTCAGATTTTTACGGGAGATTTTACTCACAGCCATTAACCACTGGACCGCTAAACTAATCATAATATATTCAGTAATATAACATGTATTTAGATTTTCAGCAATATATGAACTCGACCCTTTCCTCTGCACACGGAGAACTTCGTTTATACAGCATAAGTCCGGATAACTCATAAACATTCAACCGCGGTTGTTCTCGACATAGGATTTATTTTCATATTACGAACAGACGGCCTTAATATTATAGTCAGCGTTAAAACTATCTATTAAACTAAATAAACATGATATTTATTCATAGATATGTATTTTTTCTCCATTTCTCTCTGTTAGGCATAGAGAAACTTGTCTCCTGTAAGTTCACCTAATTTACCCCTTTTCGTCCGTTTTAAGCATATGTTGTGAGTTGCGGAACTCAACGAAGCACTTTCTATAATTAGATTAGAAACACCGCAAAAACATTTTTTTTAAATTATACGGTTGGAATAGTATAAGATTTGGCATACGTAGTAAAAGTTTATTTGAAGGAAAAGTGCAGATAATCCATATTTGTTATATTCATGCGTTAGAATTATATTATATATTAGAATTATATAAAATATTACACATACTAACCATATGTATCATAGGTATGTCAAATACCTACAATTTGTATAAAGTAATGATTATAGTTTTGTACCAGGGATAAACATTTTGTTTCGCATCAAATTTGAACCCACAATCATCGCTTGCAATCACAAGCATCCAAATAACTTGTAAATGAGGTTGTAAAATATGTTATTTATCATTCGAAATATTTGAATAAATATTAGTAAATCTAACACAGTGTAAGCGAATTTGTAGCTTCCAGTGTTGTAGGTAGACCCTCGTCATAGATAACGACAGTGACGTCTATTTTATTTAGTGGGCACGTTTCGTTTTAATTCTTAATACTATTTGAATTTTTTTGCCGTTAAATTTGCCGCATAATACAGATAACCTAGTGTTATCACCGCTCTCCGTCTCCACCTATTTGAATATCTATATTAAAATATTGTAACGTACAGACAAATTTATCTTATTTAAATTTATGCGACGACAAAAATTGAGATCGATCGTGAGTGTGATTGATGTTTTCATTATAAGTTATCATCATTAGCTTCACGATTCTAACAATGATTTCTTTAGCTAGAGAAATCAAAATAATTAAATTATGATAATTCCACCGAGTGGGAATCGAACCCAACCCAATCGCGGTAACAGTCAGAAGCTTACCAACTGCGCTACGACAACTTCATTCTATGTAAATAAATAGTTAATATTACCATGTTAAAACAGAACTTGTAGCCTGTAGCGTTAGAGGTAAGCCCTTGTCATGGATATGATGTCATGGATGACAGTGACGTTCACTTTATTTACTATATTTAGTTTGAATTCTGATAGTACGAGCCGCAATACCTTCGTAACTTCACACTTTTTCCCGCATTGCACGGTGGTGGAGAACCTAGTGTCGAGACACTTCGTTCTCCACTCTCTAACCGAATTTGAGACATTACTTGTTAAGTGGCGGAAATCAACGGCGCGCTTTTTCTTCTACCAGAGCGAAGAATCCGAATGGGGATCTCACCTACAAGCAATCACGTTTTCAAGCAAACGCTGTACAAGTGTACAGCTGCATTACGATGATGACGATGACACGACGGGAAGAATTTGTGAAAATCGCAAAAATCAAATTCCTCATATATTTATTTATGTCGTTTATTTGTGATCTTATGGCGTAATCAAGCTAATGGAAAAAAGAGAAGTAATATTGTAAAAGGTTCTCGAATTCTCGAAGAAATGAAAATAATTTACATATAAACATTCCTCCGAGTAAGGATCGAACCCATATCCAATTGCGTTTGTAGTTAGACGCTGTTCCACTGCGGCACGATGGCCGCAATACCTTTGTCTAATGAAATAAACTACTTTTTGAAATCATAATTTAAAAGCTTTTAATTTAATTTAGATCAGGCCGAGATGTTTTGTCGGTAAGAAATACACTTTGTATACAAACAAAGCGCGACGTTGAGTCCCGGAACCCAAACAGTATATCTACTGTAATATGTTTGTGGAAAGTGGAGAAGGGAGTGACTGAATACAGTAATTGAGGGATTTTTTGTAGCTTCTGGCTTATTTCCGGCAAAGCAGGGTAGTTAGAGAGAATCTAGTCTATACATTCCGTTCTCCATTTTCCGACTGAATTCGAGATATGCATATTGAGTGGCGAAACTCAAAACTGCACTTGATCTTGTTACCAGAGAAACGAAATTATAACACTCACAAAAAGAACATGTAAGAATTTCAAGCAAAAGTCAAAGAAAAACGTTTTTAGAGGAAAGTTCAGAGTTATTGTAAGCCTATTTTGTAGGAAATATAAGAAGATATTGCCATTACTTTTTATATTCGTTTGATATGGATATGTGATGTAAAATATTCACGTTTACTGCATACATATACGTAAGTTAAAGGAAATTCTTTACTTCACTTTATATCGTTATAACCGCCTGTTATTGAGCATAAAAAATGTAGCAGCTTTTGGATGTATTTAATTTCAGTACCTTTTTAAAATTAAACATTTTTGTATGGCCGTTTTAGTATATACATGAAGGTAAGACTTTGGGCCCATTTTTAAGCTGTAAACATAGCATAGTGATAATTGTGACCATCTTGGCATAGTGTCTAAGTGTAAGTGATTTAAGCGATTAGTTGTGGGTTCAAACCCCAAATGGGAGAACGATTATGAATTAATTATTCTCATATCTCCGCTCTGGTGAACGAGAAAGTTGATATCCACCAATAATACGCAATGTCTCGAATCGACGGAAAGTGGGGAACGGAGTGTCTTGACACTAGGTGTTCTTTACCTAACCTGCTACGCTTGAATAAGCGTGAAGTTGGAAAAAAGGAGGAACATAGTGATATATTAAAAAAATATTTTTAGAAAAGGTATAATTTTTTAAGGCAGCGGGATTTGAACCCGCACCGCGCCTCTTGAAACTGCCTAAGCGCTCTGACCGCTAAGCCATGCGTTCTAGATCCGGCTACGTCTAAATTCTTCTCTTATACGCTTATTACAAATTATTTATACTGTTACAAATTTTTGCTACCCTATTATTGTACGAAAAATCTATGAAAGACCTATACACACAGTCCTTAAAACTTATTTATTCACCGGCAAGACACTATATCTAGTGCTATTAAAACGTACCGTCCTAAATACAAACACGCTTGCTTACGTTACACTGGCTGCAGGCACACACTGTCTGTGCCAGAGGAAAGTGTATTTTGATAGTGGAACGAGTGTGAACTACAGTAGATAACGTCTTTTTACTTATTGTGGAAATTTTCAGCTTCACGTTTTTTGCCGCGTAGTAAGAGATAATCTAATGTCAAAACACTTATTGGTTCATTTCACGTTCACTTGGTTGAAAACATGATTGATTCCGTTTTATGTACATTTCATTTTAATTTCCAGGTTGTAAAAAAGAGTTTCAGTAGATCGTATGACCATTGCAAACGAATAACGATAGTATCTAAATCATCAGAAGTGGTATAGGTGGCAGTATCACCAGCAAAGCCGGCTGGATAAGTGTAAGGTTGTCTATATATATCATTAAGCTATACAGCAAACAGTGGAGGGCCCAAAATAGAGCCTTGGGGAACTCCTGCTAGGCTATTACGTGGCGTGTATTTAAAGTCACCTATGAACAGAGAAAGATCAACACCAGCTAAAAGGGTACATTGTTTTCAAGAAGTTTGTCTAATAAGCCTTTGTGCCACACAGTGTGAATTGCCTTTTCAATATCTTCTTTCCTTAACAAGACCATACCGGTACATTGTTACACACAATTTCCACCATTACTTCTACCATCAGAGACTTCATCTGAAAACTCTGAAAAGCAACGAAACTATAATTATTAAGTGCACATCTCTGTGTAAATAATCGATCAAAATTTACACATTAGTTTAGCAAGTAATTAATTATTCATCTCTTCAATGTAGCGGCCTTACTATGACAATTTATAGAATCGAGGGATTTAAACCGAGTTGGTCGAAATTTCCTAAGCCTTAGCTATTCTTACTGTTCGAAAGGTTCAAGGTGGATAACTTTGATACAATCTTTGGTAGATATCTCTTAGAAAAAATGTTCAATTGTTTAAAGGGTAATCATGTTAAGTTTTATTATATACTAGCGACCCGTTGGCGGCTTCGACCGCGTGAACTATAAGCTGTTTTGTATTTTCGGTGGCATTTTCGTAAAACAATAAAATACCTGAAACAAAACTAAAAAGACGTACGTTAGACGAAAGCCTACGTTCATCCTAAGACCCTCAAGTATCTCTATATAAAATTTCATCACAATCAGTTCAGTGGTTTGACCGTGATGACGTCACAAACAGACAGGCAGAATTATATTAGCATGGATAAATTAATATAAGTATGTACACTTCGGTCTTTCTGGGCCAACCTGTACCTACCTACATATGTTGTTTGTATGTACATATGTACTATGATACATTCAATCCATCAATCAATCAATCCATCCATCCGATATGTCCAAGTTTTCTTTACAAAATATTGAAAAAAAAAAAAAATTATAATAATAAAGTTATGAGGAATTCACACCACTTAGGTCTTTCTGAGCCACCTGTAGCTTATAGTTGTAAAAACTTAAGTAGTTAGAATCTTTATAGGAAGATTTTTGCATTACTTCGCTGAACAAATGCTAAAGTCGTGTCATATGTAATTGATAGGATTATACTTAATTATTTGTTCAAGGGCTTGAAATTATACTTGATTGATAAAAACGTACGGCTTACTGGCTTAGAGCCCTGTAATATATAAAAAAATGTAATTTTCTTTAATTTTTCTTGGTAGAATGATATTTGTTGTATAATTTAATTATTGTTGATTGAATTTATTAAGTAACATTCAGCCACTTAAGATAAGACAATTATTGAAATTCATTACAAGATATATAAAGAGCAGATGTACCCCAAGTACATAGTAGATGTACCTAGAAAACTACTTTAGAATAATTAAAAATATCATAAATTACATACAAAAAACTAATCTAATACTCTTTTTCAGTATATTATCAGCAATTTCGTATTTAGAAATGTAGCATTTACACAAACAGCAAATAACGAAGGGCTCCCAAAAGGAATCGCAGAGATAAACTATTTCTCACGAAATATTAGATACATAAGATGCCTTTCCAAGGTTTCCCCAGCTAGTGTCCTTTCGTCCGCTCAATCATGTATAAGTGCACGTTTGTGTAGAAATATCGTTTTTGCTATTATACCTGTAGCGTGTAGGTACTTGAAAATATTTTTCTTCACAGACAGAGCTTTTGTGTGTCAAAAGCAACAAAAACAAATTATCTAAGCTTTGACTACATTGGAATAAAGCTTAAATTTAATTTTGTTAATTTTTAAGATATCTATATTAAATATGTTGAGTAATCTATACTGAATATTATAAATACGGAAGTCTTCTCTCTTTCTTGAACTCTTTCTGTTTGTTAGTTTGTGACGTCTGGACGGCCAAACTGCTGAACCGATTGTGATGAAGTTTTATGTAGGGTACTGGAGGGTACTGGGATGAACATAGACTATTTTATTCTAACATATTTTTTTTTATATATATTTTTACGAAAAGGCCGCAGATGATACGGGTCGCTATTGGATGATGAAAAGAAATCTTAAAAATATATGTTTAAAGTACGTTTGAACAATAAATTGTCGACGTCGTTACCAGAGTTCCTAATGAAATGACGGAACTTAAAGTTGTTGTATAAGATGTAAGTCAACTAAGTAAAAGAAAATATTCTAAATACTACACTAACGAGGACATCGTAGCTCAGCAAGACCACATCTGATTGTAATCTTGAATTGTTCTGGGTTCGATTCCCACTCAGTGTAATGATTAATTATTTTCATTTCTCCGTTCTGGTGAGCAAGACCCTTGTCTTGCGGTCTTGCATTGTACGTTGAGTTTTACAACTCAACGTACAATGCTTCGAAATTGGGCAGTAAGCGAAGAACGAAGTGTCTTGTCACTAGATTCTCTCTGACTACCCTGCTATGCGGAAAAAAGCGTGAAGCTGTAAAAAAATATAGCACTAACCGAGTGTTATTAGAAAATTGGACAATTTTATACAAGAAAATAAAAACAAAAAGAGAAAACAAACAAAATGTCTTGTATCCTTAACAATTAAAAAAACAAACTAAAAGAATATTCTAGTATTTATATAAAAGTTCCTTTTGTAACGCCAATTAGTGGCGGTCAAATGTTTCGTGATAACGGAAATAGGGGAAAATAGCAAAGCTCAGCTTCATTTATTAAGCGCGCTGAGTCATCTGATAATATTGGTTTATTTTTTTTGTGTATCTAGAACAAAGCACGGTGATGAATTTCGTCACTCAACACGTAATGTATCGGTTTCGGAAAGTGGAGAACGGAGTGTCTTGACATTATGTTTTCTCTGCCGAGTGCCGAGGCTATGCGGGAAAAAATTCAAAGCTGCTTTTTGCTTTTGCAAACGTAGTAGACTTGTATCAATATAAATGTTTACTAAGAATGTTTGGAAGACTAGGTAATGTTTAAGCGAGATTTTTGTTTTATATATTGTTACAGTTATTATATATTCCTAAATATGTTGTTTTTTATACAATTATTGTCGTTGGTTTTTTGACAAAGCTCGGCTTTCAGGTACTCAACTCAACACGCTGTCTCAAATTTGGGCGATAAGTGGAGAACGGAGTGTTTTGACACTAGGTTCTCTCGGACTACCTTTCCTATGCGGGAAGCGCAGAGGCAACTATAAGCCAGACGACGCTCAAAGGGCTGGTCTACCAGGTGGACCGATTTGGTCAAGGTCGCTTGAAGCCGCTAGATGCGGGAAGTGCAAGACTTATTGTCATGAAAATCAATCAATCAATGGCTGAAATTATGATCACGAGATAAATTATGTTATTATCTATATTACCACATATGATACTTTCCAACCATATGTAAGATAATTACATATGGTTGGAATTACTTATATAATTATGTGAATCATAATTTTATTAATGGTAGCTTATCTATAGGCTAATATTATACGAGTAAATGCGAAACTAACTCATCACTCATTATGGCCAAGTCGCCGAATGGATTGCGATGAAATTTTATATAGAGATACTTGAGGGTCTTGTGATGAACCTACTTATTTCTGTCGTTTTTCTTTTATTTTTTTCAGGAAGTTTATTATTTTACGAATAGACCGCCGAAAATACGAAACAGCTATAGTTTACGCGAGCGAAGCCGCGAGCGGGTCGCTTGTTTTATAAATATAAAATACACCACAAGGACTAATAAGAAGCGATCTTGATTGAAAACCACTTTGCAACCAGACGTTTTGTAAACATCTCGAGTTCTCTTGCTAATACAATAAAATGGGCTGCCTTTTTACTGACTTTCAATATGGGAATTTTAATTTACTGTCGCGTAATTCACTATTTTTGACTGGTATTAAGGAGTAGAGAGGAGGAAGTAGTCTAGTGATAAATACAGGCATATACTAACCTTTCAGACTATTTTAAAATATTTATTTACGTATCAAATGCCAGACTACCTCATAGCACTTAGTTACAATAGACCAAGGAAACATTTTCATAATGAATATAATTATTTTTCTAAATGGTAATTGAACCTACCGCCGTAATATTGTATTTATATATAATATAAAAACTATGAATCTATAATATAAATTTTGTTTTAAACCTTTGAAATTAGAACTCTACTTATGACAGTGCATAAAAGTTTCTACAAGTTCTTTAAAGAGTACAGTATTTCTTAACATTTAAATTGCCAATTTCATTATTTGTCATTAATATCATGTTTGTGTAGAGCACAGTGTTTCCACTTAAAATAAAAATACGGAAAAATTAAAGAACATATCTTATACAATTCAAAATATTTAGCTGAGTAAACTCATCACATAAATGCCAGTTGGCGTAAAGAGTGTAGTAATAAAATTTGTCAGCATAACTAAATTGGCTTAGTGTTATGAATTTTAAGCCAACTTCAGCGGGAATTTTGTTAAAAATGCCACGATCTAAGTAGCGCAGGTTTCATTACTACTAAAAAAAATTATAAAGAACTTTTTATATTTTTATATCCTTAGATTCTTAGATGCAAGACACTAAGCTCTCCACTTTTTACCTTTACTTGAGACATACATACTTTTCTTCCATTTTCGAGCGGGGAAATGATAATAAACGAAATATATTCATACCCTCGAGTCAGAATCGAACCCACAACGAGCACAGTCAGATGCTGTTCTGTTACACTACGACGGCATCAAGTATACAAATATTTTAAAATTATATTTTAAATAAGTAAAATCTTATCTCATTCTTATTTAAAAACCCAAAAACATAAACAAAATGAAATCACGCTTGAAAGACCATAAGATAATATTTCAGTATTAAATACAGTACAATTTCTGACAAAATGCTTTACATATTTAGAAAACGTATAAAAATTTGAACGCAGCGGGATTTGAACCCGCGCCTCTTGAAAACCGTTCAAGCGCTCTGACCGCTAAGCCATGCGTCCCACCTCCAGCTACGTTGAAATTCTTATACGCTTATTACAACTTATATTTGTTGTTAGCATCTCTGTAGTGAGATTTTTACAAATTTCTGCTACCCAAAGATTATTCTACGAACAATCGTCTGGCAAGAGAGAATGCTATTTATTAAATATATATTTTGTTAACATTTTTTAATTTCCTTAGTGTGGGAATAACACTTTAAAAAATGTTAACAAAATATGCTTTACATAGTTGGTATATTCGACAATCTGTTCTATATTTTATGTGTTCACTGTAAACTGTACACGCTAGCGCCTGTGTGAATACCGCAACTGTACACGAGACCACGAGCCACGAGACTAGGGGCTTAAAGTTAGCGAAGTGAAATATATTTTGTAAAATACTGGAGTTTCGTTTTCGTCTTCCCCTTTTATGTCTACTAAATTTTGATCTAACTTATGTTGATATGACAAATGATATTTGATTTTGTGCGGTAGATGTTATTTTGGTTGAGAATTTATGGTGTTTTTGGAAAGCATATATATGTTCGTTTCCATAGTACTTTGGAAGATAGTGACATTATAAGGTTGTGGTCGAATGTGATGTTACCAGATTCGAATCTGATATGGGGGAGTTTTTATATTTTCATATAGATATATATTAGGCCTAGTGGGTCAAAGTGAGACATTGAATTCCGGCTCTGTTATTTATAGAAAGTGGAGATCGGATAAATTTATCAATACACTCTTAGCTTTCTTGCAACTAAAATAGGGACATAGAGAAAAATAAATAACGAAAGATCTTTCAAATACCATAAAAAAAAACAAAAACAATGCAAGTCCTTATAATAAATTGTGAATGTTTTTTATATTGCCAAGCTAGTTATCTAACTATAAGGCTAAAAATATATAATAGAAGGAGCGTTTGCTCACTAAACATTCCGTTCTTCTCTTTCCGTACGAATTCGAGACATTGCGTGTTTTGACGAGACCAGAGACCTAAGTCTGATAGTGTCCATACCAGAGACCGAAGTCAGTGGTAGGTACCAGTATTTGTACCATGTACCATGGTGAAGTATTTGTACCCATGTGAGAATCGAACCCACAACATTGCGCAACGATGGCCTGATATTTGAAATGACACTCATTATTAAGATCTAGTAACTATACTTTAATAAGTATACAATAACATTCTCTACATTTGGTAAAAAACAAATGATAAAACATATTTTTTACGAAATTCTACAAATAATCACAATATACTGATAATCACCATAACTAAATTACTTGAAACACTTAATTCTTGTAAATTTAACAGGCTAATATACAGAACTACTTATTATATATTATACAAAAAATACATTTTACGTCCATATCGGATACGAGGATGATCGAGGCGATTTAGGTTTGGGACCAAAAGCTACTAGGACGATCCAGATGTCACTGAGCACGCCCCTGCACCGTGAATGGTGAGTCGTTAAAAGTCTATAGGACTTATGATATATGAGCAAAGTTCTAATGAGGGTCCTATATTATTTTCATACATTTCTTGCCACAGTTGAAAGTATTGTGGTTTAATTGCTTGCTTTTTTGGATTGCTACTTCAAATTACGTACGGTTAATGCTTTCATAGTATCTACTGTTCTTCAAGTTTAGTTACTTTAACTGCAGCTTTTGTCGATTGAGAATTAGATAAGGAGCTGTAGGTTAGACTGTTAGACGATGTAGGGTTACTCTAATCTTATTTATTCTTACGTTGGGGGAGGAGGTCTTCATAGTTACTGCGAAAGGTCACAAACATGAAATTTTGTTACTTTTTTTAAATTAAGTCAAAAATAAAAGATCATAAAGTATGCGCCAACGAGGTTACTACTAACGAGGCAGTAAATAGAATATAGAATAAAACAAGAATTTCAAAAGAACGATAATCAAATAAATAAATAGACCATCAACGTCTGACGATTTGGAATTCTACGAGGTGGAATGATCACAATTAATGACTCGAATTCAGTTGAAAAATGGAGAACCGAGTGTTGCAAGAAAAAGAAAAAATAAACATTACTATCTAAATAAAAAAAAACCATGACGACTAATTGAATAGAATAGAATACATAGAATATATCTTGTAACAAGTGTCTTCTAGTGTCACTTGTAGTATAAATTGTTAATGGTGAAGGTAAACTATACGAATTGGATACTTTGGATGAGCGCCAACAGTTACTTAAACAGTACTAACGGTATAGCCAGCGTTTGCGAGTTTTGCTCCAAATTTTCAATTAAATATTTGCTTATTATGTACATTTTCATAATTGCGAACAATTTTTGACTTTAAACTCGATTGTTTTTGGTTCAATTACCATTTGGAGGATTTCTGATTAGGCAAACAGTGGAAGGCGAAGTGTAGTTTTTTTCAAGTATTCTAAAAGGTTGACTGTTTGACTTTGACTGAATGACTGTTTATTTCCGTCATCCATTTTTCACCTAGACTGACTCTTTTTTATAGAGAACCTAGTAGCCATTTTCTTTTCAATTTTCATTAATTACTGACAAGACTAGCTGCATAAAGATTTAAAGAAATTTTAAATGAAAAAAATACAAAATGAGGACTAAAAACGTACTCATCACGTGCAGAACCTTCGCAATTGAGACATGTAAAATGTATTTTTTTATCTTTAAACTTTTTCTCGCATAGTACAGTAGATAGAGAGTAAGAAGAGAAGAAGAAGTCAAGATATAGTGTGTTAATTGGCGGAAGCGGAGACATGAAAATAATGTAAATATAATTATTCCCCGAACGAGAATCAAACCTGCAACCAATCGAGTTTTCAGTCAAACAATGTCCCACTGCGCTACGAGGGCTATAAGATATCTTATTTTATCAATTAATTACTTTATAACATATACATAACACGTTCACAAAACCTTAGGTGTATGAAAATATAAAAATAGACACCTAACAAGCACGTAGTCGAATTTCACGCCATTTTAAGGAGCCAACTAAGCGTGAGGACGTGGCACTTTCCTGTCCAAATCATCCCTTAGATACAAGGGTTGAATGCTGTTACAGCGAAGTTTATAGAATTAATAATATAATGATATAATTAATTTATACAGATCAATATAGGTTTATAGATTAATATAAATTTCTATTAATATCATTAAAAAACCAGCCTAGATTTTTTAAATGCTTAGGTAATTATTTTAATTTTCTCATCGCCTGAGTATGTTACAATGCGTGTAGAGGTCCGTCACTCAGCATGCCATGTTTTAGATTTGGGCCGAAACTAGAGAACGGTGTGTCTTGACACTAGGTTCACTGAATCCTCTGCTATGCGGGAAAATATAAGTTAAGTTATCCATACAAATATTATAAACGCGAAAGTAACTCTATCTGTCTGTCACCACATAACGGCCCAACCACTGAACTGATTGTGATGAAATTGTGTATAGAGTCATTGATCAGGGTTAAGGGATGACATAAGAATTTCTCCCATATTTTTGTATTGCAGGAAGTTCATTAGTACAAGAAGACCGCTGACGTACGAAACAACTCATGCAGGCTAAGCCGCGAGCGGGTCGCAAGTAAATATATATAATGCGTCTTAATGTCACTAATAACATTTAATACTTAGGAAACTGAGATAGCGGTTTGGTACAATAGGATACACTTAGCCTAAGTTTAAAGTATTAAAAACCCACAATGATAAGGGAAATAAGTCACTGACCAAGTATCTGTAGTCATAATAAATAAAATTAAAGTAAAACTTACCTACCTATTCTTCTTATCTACATATACTAAATAAAAATATTTTTTCAACAATTCTCATAAAAATTAAATAAAATTAAAGCATATAAAAATAAGTGCACAAAAAGTTTTTACAGTAGCCAGTAATATTCTACTTTACAGCTGTTATAAAATCCGTGTACTCGTATTTGTTCACAGATGGCTTGCCTCGTTTGTTTTTTAGCATTTTTAACGTCGCGTCGTCCTGTTTGCTTTTTTTTGTATGAAAAATATAGAAATTCATATTTACATAGAAATTCATATATATTTTTTCCTTTTTCAGCTTCATGCACTTTCCCGTATAGTAGGGGATTCAGAGAGAGCTTAGTGTAGCAAGACACTACGTTGTCCATTTTCCGCCACTGCGAAATCGAGACATTTCGTGTTGAGGTGTGGTGGAACTCAACGCCACGCTTTGTCTTAGGTACCGCTTTGTCTTTTTATTATCTATACATATAATAAAAATGTAACTAATCGCTGAAGATGTACTACACTGTACATGGAAGATATATAAAAAAAAATGTTGAGGGCATTTTGCAATCTAATACGAATTCAATGATTTTTAATTTTCTGTTTGTCTGTGCGTTTCTGCACGCTAATCTTAGATACTAATTTGATTTAGATGCACTTGTTTTGACTATTACATTTTGGTAAACTTCCTTAACATTTAGTCTTTGTTCCGTTTCAATCGATTTGTAATTAAAAATTCAAGTATGTGATTAAAATGGGAAGGCGGGCGGGCAAAAAAGACATAGTTTCGTTGTGTAGTCGGCTACAGGCCAAGCTGGTTACTAAATTGAACTATAATCATTCCCCCAAATGGAAATCGAACCCACGAGTATATATATATATATATATATATATATATATATAGATATAGATTATAATTCATATTAAGGACAATAGCTTAATATATAAAAGCTTTTGTATACGCACTGCAGTTTGGGCAATTTGCCTGCAGTGGCTTAGATGTGGTTTTTGATTTATCGTCCATTTTCTACCTAATATTATTACTAAAATAAAGTCAAAGTCAATTAAATTATGAAGTTTATCATTAAGCCACAATTGCAGCGTATCTCATTAAACGACAGTTATGGGTTCGAATTTCATTTTGAGCTTTACTTTTATATACTGCAGACTGATCAAAATCGACGTACATCTTGTTTTTTTGACTGTGCTGTATGAAGTTGGCTTAGTGGCATCTACATCGCCACTTGGTTTTGTGGTGGATCGAGCTAAAGGAGCTCTGACCTTGGCTTGGAGACCTTGATAGGTAACCATCAAATTAAAACTACAGTGTCGCAAGGGCGCCTCAGGTGAGGTGAGGGACTTTGACGCTAATCCTCCATTAACAAGTAAACGAAGTTACATGTGTGCAAATATTCAAATAAATCGAAAGTCAGAAAACGGGTCAAAACAGCCTTGGCTTTAGGCTTTAATTTCGTTTTTTAATTTCCTAACTGTGTAAATAACACTTGGAAACGTGATTAAGTGAATTATTGGAAATACCCTGGAAACCAGCGTTATAAAGTATCGATCAGACCCAATAAAGACTTTAGGTTAATTTATATCCTTCAAGTATTCATACAAACAAATATTTGAATAATATACATTTAAATATTCACATGACACATAAAGTAATAATAATTTATAAAGTTACAAAGTAGACATATTTAGAAAACGTATTTTACATACATATTTAGAAAACGTCAATTTTCAATTTTCTAAGTTAACACTTTAAAAAATGTTACGAAGTTCATAGTTTTCCGACATCCGTCGATAAGACTTTCCTACGAGCTCATTCAGGTGAAAACTGTGTTCAGGAATAACATTTTTAAGAAAACGTATTATATACCGGAGACGTATATTATACGTTTGGAACGTATGGTTTAGCAGTCAGAGCACTTGAATGGTTTCCAAGAGACACGGGTTCGAATCCTACTGCGTTAAAAATATTATACGTTTCCTAAAAATGTTTATCATATCCAAAGTGTGTGAATATCACATTTAAAAATGTTAATAAACTGTAATTAGAAATAATTTCTTTCAATTTTTACAGAAGTGATGACATATATGACATAGGTTGTTCACACGAACATTTGTACTCAATCAGATGTGCATTTTTAGCTTCGGTTTAGCATATAGCACAGGCAGAGGAACCCATAAGTTATGACATCCCTTTTTATTTTTTGCCTGTTGTCGATATATTTGTTGGGTACGCAGAGAAACTAGTGTCCAACCAAATTCGGACCCAGGATTTCATGCCGTGCTTTATCTGTAGTTATTTTTTCGAATGGGAATCAAACCCAAGATAAAAAAGTAGAAAATGAATCGTAAAAATCTGTCTGTTTCGTTATCTGTTTGCCTGCGGACATGTAGATGTACATGCACGTCATTTAAGCCTGGGCAGGATTTAGGGTATAATTGATTTCGAAGTGTGAAAAACCTGACATAAAACTATAACAGACCAGCTAAACTATAAGACATAAAGTAATGAAACCTCAACAACAGTTGGTCGAGGTCCAGATCTTTAATTTTAATGTGTCAACGGATACATAAAAAAATCTGATAAAAATCAAACAAGCCCAAATACAAAAAGACATATTTAGTGTGCTAATAACACTTTAAAAAATGTTAAGTAGCCTAACTAAACTGTCAGAAATATATCACCTAAACAAAACTTGTTCAACTTGACGGTAGTTTTCAAGACTTCTAACAATTAAATATCTGAAAAATCTGATGAAGAACCATAATTGACCAGTTAGACTATAAAAAATAAATGTCGCAAGTAAATTCTGCATTAGTAACAGTTGTTCAGTGTGATGGGCAGTTTTCGTGAACCGGTTTTAGGTTCGATTACCACTTGACAAAAAAAATATATTATTTTTCTCGCCCGTAAGAGAAAGCGGAGCGTCGAGTTCAGGCATTTAATATGCATTATCTCGAATTCGGGTGGAAAGCGTAAAACAAAATATCACTAGCTTATATCTATGTGCCAAGAGAGAAAAGCATTCGGCTGAAAAAAACAACAGTCGTATGGCCATTTGATGTTGATGTCTTAGAAACTAGAAAATAACCCCCTTTAAAGGTATTAAAATTTTGGATTGAAGTGTCAATGTCAATAGGTACGACATGTCACCATTTCGATAGTATATCATAAAGCCACAAAATCCTCTCAAACAAAGCTGGTGTATTCACTGGTATTAATAATACAACAGAATATATAACAGAATCGGCTAACTGTCAATAACGTCTATCAAAGCGAAGTGCACTTGTGTGTAACAGAACAATTATTGACAGTTACCCAGTAGTAGGTAGGTACTTTGATGCTTATTGAAATATAGGTTATACGCATACTGTAAACTAGCTTTTGCTTGAGACGCTGCCTGATTTTAGAATTATAATATGAGGCTAATGAGTGTTTAGTAAATTAAATTTACTTTAGATTTTAAATTTCTAATTTGATTATATTTAAGTTATTTTCATTTCTCCGCTCTGGTACCTAAGATAGAACGCAGCGTTGGGTTCCGCAATGTGTTGATTTTGGACGGAAAGTGGAGATGAGAGTGTGTGTTGACATTAGGTTTCTATGACCATGATATACGTTATAATTATGATATAATAATTATTTATACAATAATGGTATATAATAAAGATATATATAATAAATAATTATATGATAATGCGTGAAAGAGCTAAAAAATTTTCCCAAATATTTTCAATTCTGTAGTATGGTTTAAAGTATTTTTTTCCAGTCTTATGTGCTAAGGCAAAGGGAGATGTTACGAATTGTTAATAAACAACATATCTGTAATTAAACAGATACCACCCGTATCTGAAGGCGGAGTAAATGAGTATAGGAAAAATTACTATTTTACGTCATACTGTTAAAACGGACGGAGGATAAGATACATAAAGTGTATGCGAACGAGGTCGCATGCTACAAATCCCATATACCATACATACTATACGAGTACGAATAGATACAAACACTCTGCTGTCATATAAGAAAAAAAAATCCCTCCGTTACTTCACAACAAATAAATTAGAGAGTTTTTTTATAAAACAAAACATCTTACTGCACATTTAATATACTAAAATTCTATTAATGATATTACTTCAGCGTCGACTAAACTCATACATATCTTTTTTCTTATACCTATATAAAGTAAGTAATCAGTTCGTAATCAGAAAGTCGAGCTTACATTGATGCTTAGTTTTTAATTTGTTTCAGTTGTGAAAGTTATTACTTGGCCAGTTGTTCTGGGTTCGGTTTAGGTACTAAGTACCTTATTTTTTTATTTTTTTTTATTGTATAGGCAAAGCAAACAAAGGTTCGGGTCACCTGCTGGTAAGTGATCGCCGCAGAGATGTTGTCGGCCTTTAAGGTGGAAATAGACGCGCTTTTTGAATCGATTTGGAAACATTCCACAGTGGAGTGGCACGTGGCAGAAATTAAGCGGCAGGAATCAAGTCAAACAGTTCCCCAGAACACTCCCCATGATAAATGCGGTTGAGAACGCACAAAGAGGAATCGTCTCTACGCAACGGCAAAGTGTCAAGCTTTTCTCAGATTATTGGGTCCTTAACAATTCGGATGGCTCTACGTTATATGCGATCAAATGGATCAAGCTGATACTGGGGTGTACCAGCCCAGATATGAGAACAGGGTCACAGGGTCAGGGTCTATCGGTGTTTGGGCGTGAAGTACTGTTTTGCTCTGGCAATAACACTCAGCTTCTTCGAGGCCAACTTGGCCTTGCTTTCCAGATGATCGCGATACTGGCAGTTACTCGAAACGTTAAGGCCCAATATGCTGCTTCTGGGCGTTGCTTTAAGAGGAATGTTCTCGGAAACAGGCGACACGACAAATAGGGTTTTCTTAGTGGATGACTTTTATCTTCTGGTAGTTCAATTGAACTAGGTTCCTTTCACCCCATAAGGAGACATTCCCGAGGATTCCCGATTGAGGCATCCCTCAGCAGAAGAAACAAGTATTTTTCTTGTCCAAACTAACTGCCAGGCCCTCTCCCTTGCTTTCTATAGCAGCAGCCCAGCGATGAGTTAGGTTCACTAGAAGATCACCGGTTAAGCGATCATGGCAAAAGCATTATTGGCGGTCGTTGATCAACCAGTGATCCTCTAGATAAAGCAAGAAGTGGCTGTTTTTTATGCCCTCCATTATTTTGGAGCACAGGGAGCTGATGGAAATAGGAATATAAAGTTCCATACTCTGTAGAACCACATCGGTGACAGCAGCGGCACAGGCACTAGGATCATCAGAAGAGAAACAAACCGGCCCCCTGGGAAAAGATGAGTAAAAAGTACGCATCCCATCCCAATCTGCTGACTTGTAATAGCAGACACGACGAGTTGCAGGTGTTCTGCACCTACCGTGTTTAATACGCACCACACTCCGTACCAGGCATTGGTCAGAGGACCCCAAAGGGGCATTGACTCTTACCCGGTACTGTTTCGGAAGTGAAGTTAGCAGAAGGTCCAGTAAGGAGGCGTTGTGGCTGTCCACATCTGGGAGTCCCGTTAGCAAATCAACCATTTAGGACAGTTCATTTGCCATATCAAGGTCAGGCAAAAATATTATAGGCTTTTTACCTTTGTTAATGTAGTTTATATCTCTGTAGTAATTTTATCAAGAATTTGTAAAAATATCTTGTTGACATTTTTATACAATATTCGGGTCTTTGGTCATTTCCTGCTGTATAAAAATCGAATTTATATAGCAACGTGATAGTAAGGTGTGACCGTTTATGTCTCTCTGGGAATAAAAATCTATATGCAACTTAAAGCTTATGTGAAAGAAATATCGGATAACTGTGATGTCTAGTTAGTTTCTTGGAAAAGCGGAAAACTCAGTGGGCGAAGTATTGAACTTATATATTAGAAAAGTTTGTGTGAAACATTGAGTATAAGTTCATTCCGAACTTGACCGGTAATCTTTGTATACAAAAATGTTCGTGTATACAGCTTCAACCTTTTTTCTCGCACTGCAAGGTAGTCAGAAAGAATCTCAACTGGCGGAATTCTACATTGCAGTTTGTCCTCTCATGCGTAAATGTGAAAATAATTTAAATACAGTCATACCCCGAGAATTGGAAATCGAACCCAAAAGCATAGTGTACATACCACGATCACCTCAATGAAATGGAAAATTAATTTATAAGGTTTGTAAAGACCAAACAAATCAACTGATACTTTGCCTGCTTCTGATTTTAAAATTATTCATTAGATATTTACCAATTATTTTATTAATGTATTTATGCTTACATTATATAATTATATACGTATGCTTATATGTGTATGTTATCCTTTGTACACGTTTTTCTTTTATTGTAGTTTTTGTGTGTATAAATAAATAAAAAGAAGCCACAGGCAGTAGAAAGCTAAAGCTTTAATTTAGCATATAGGTTCAATAAATTGTGTAAAAGTGTAATTTTATGTGTTATAGTCGACAGTACGGAAGATAGAAATGTGGTAATAGTATGATCATAAAATCAACGTTACCAAGGTTGCTGGCGTCAATTTATTATATCTATACATATAATAAAAATGTAACGGATCGCTGCCTTTACATGATAGATATATGAAAATAAAAATTTGTGAGTATTTATCAAGGTAATAGAACACAAAACAATGATTTTAAATTTCCTTTTATGTTTGTTTGTTTCTCTGTGCACGCTAACCTCAGAAACAGCTTAACCAATTAAAATGTACATTAGATTGGTTTTTCGTAGATTAGATTGGAATTGTATTTTGGTAAATGGTAATCGGTTCGTGAATAAAAAGTTACAATAATTATAAATATAAATTATTAATTCAAAGTTTGTGATTTAATGGAGAACGCGGACGAGTGAAAAGATTAATTCGTTGTAGTCGTGTGGTTCACGCAGACGAAGTCGCTAGCGGGTCGCTAGTAAATGTACAAAAAACTTTATTTTAAATTTAAAAATATTAGAGCTATGGCGGCAATAGAACTTTATAGTCATAACTAACGTATGTTAAACTAAACTAAACCGAATTACGACATACAATTTACGCACAGGTTGTTATATTTAATGAAAGCTTTTGAATTTGTAAGGAAACTTTTACGTTAAAGGGTTTTGGTATATTTACAGTCAAATATAACTTGCAGGTATATTTTTGGTTAAATTATTTTACTTTAATATAGATGATAAAGTAAAACTTTTACTTGTGTCAGTAAAAAGGCAATTTATCTGATACGAGAAAAAAATATTTATAACTAGGTTTCGGAAAATATTTTTGTCTCGGTTTCGGACAGGAAATGGAACACGGTGTCTCGTCACTACTTTCTCTCTCTGACTGCACCGCTATGCGGAAGCTGCTTTTTTTTTAAATTAAAATCTTTTTACCTCTATTTTACTTAAATATTTTGGGCAAAATATTAGTAAAATGATACAAAAATAAAATCAGTTACCGTACAATATACCGTACAATTGTATTATTAATACGGCCTAAAAGCTCTCTGGAGTTGCTGTTTAATTAACTGAATATTATTAACAATTATGAAAAATATGCGTTAGAGCTTACGAAATCCTTTACGATGTAGCCAGATGTGTACATTGTACGTACAAATTGTACAAATTACTTTATGCTTTCATAACAACTTTTATTTGCTCTGCAGTAACCAAAAAGGACAGAATTGATTAAGGTTTGAAGTCCATATACAATCATTAATTACTTTGGAAGTTCTATGAGGGCAAAGGACAGTAAATGCGGTTGGTTTTGGGTTCGACTCCCTCTCGAGGGAATAGTTTTATATATATATTTTTTTATCCCGTATAACAGGGTAGTCAGAGAGAACCTAATGCCAAGACACCGTTCTCCACTTTCCATCTGAATTCGGAACATTGGTGTTGAGTGGCCCTGCTCAACGCAGCCCTTGGCTTGTTCACTAGAGCAAAGAAATGAAATTAATTAAATAATGATCATTCCTTCGAGTGGGAATCGAACCCACAATCATTCACCAATACAGTCAAACGCTGTTCCACCGTGCAACGATAGTTAATATTAAATTATTATCTTTTCCCGACTCTAGCAAGACAAAGCGTGGCGTTGAGCTCCGCTTTTTATTAGAGCACAACAGTAGCTTATAATTTTTTTATAAAGTTGCTGTATTAAAGGATAAAGGTGTCTTGACTAATATATTTTAATATAATTTTCCGAAATAATTTGCACGTTTGCAACAAAATTTAATAAAATATGAATACACAAACATTGGTGGCAAACCTTTTCTAGAAAAAATCAAATGCAATACTAATTATAAAAGATATTTTTTTGTCTATTCTAACCAATTGACAATCTATAAAATAACTTGATAATTTACGAGTCAATTGACCAACTACAAAGTGAATTCACAACAACAGTAACATTTGTTATAGTTGATATAGTTGTAATTTGCAAGCTATTTTAAATGGCTGATAACAGGGATATTTTTATGTTAGAACGCTCTGTTCGAAACTATCTCTTGCTATAATAATATATACGATATTGGGTAATGAAAATAGTTTTAAATATGAATTTTATGTAAAATACCGTTAATTGACATTTTTTTTTTCAGTTTCTCGTTTCTTCCCGCGTAGCAAATTATTCAGAGAGAAACTAGTGTGAAGACACTCCGGTCTCAGCTTTCCACCCAAAATCGAGTTGAGTCAACTCAACGCCGCACATAAGCGGGAAATTTTAAACAATTAAAATAGAACTATTTGTTTAAGTGCAAATTGAACCCACAATGAATCGCGTTTGCAGTCAAACAGTGTCCCAATACGACACAATGCCACCTTACGTTACATTAATTACTTAGTTTAAGTTTTTAAACATTTATATTACTATAAAATATGTAAACTATCAACAGCTTTAGAACATTTTTTTTTCCAATTTCCTAAGTGTGTCTATATGACTTACAAAATGTAAAAAAAAAATTTTCAATAGCAATCTCTCTTGCCAAACTTTTTTTCATTTTTTTTTTCAGTTTCTCGTTTCTTCCCGCGTAGCAAATTATTCAGAGAGAAACTAGTGTGAAGACACTCCGGTCTCAGCTTTCCACCCAAAATCGAGTTGAGTCAACTCAACGCCGCACATAAGCGGCAAATTTTAAACAATTAAAATAGAACTATTTGTTTAAGTGCAAATTGAACCCACAATGAATCGCGTTTGCAGTCAAACAGTGTCCCAATACGACACAATGCCACCTTACGTTACATTAATTACTTAATTTAAGTTTTTAAACATTTATATTACTATAAAATATGTAAACTATCAACAGCTTTAGAACATTTTTTTTTCCAATTTCCTAAGTGTGTCTATATGACTTACAAAATGTAAAAAAAAAATTTTCAATAGCAATCTCTCTTGCCAAACGATTGTTTATAGAATACAAATATTATTCCGGTAGCAGAAATTTGTTAAAATCGTTTTACAGAGATGTTAACATCAAAATAAGTTGTAAAAGCGGAAAAGAATTCCGGCGTAGCCGGATATAGAACGTATGGCTTACAGACAACTTGGCAGTTTCCAATTCGGTTGGAAACCCGCTACGTTCAAATTTTTATACGTTTTATAAAAAAGCTTTACCACAATATTTAAAAAAAGGACAGCAATTTGAGCGCAGCATAATTCGTAGGTGCTTTTAAATTTTTATCTTAAGAAAATTTGAAAAATTCAAAATATACACAACTTTTTCAAACATCGCGTATGAGTTTAGTTATTTTAATCAACAAAAAGCTTGAAATCCATTGAAACATACCTTTAACAGTTTCCTGTAAGCACAAAGCTCGTAATAAAAGTTCAAATAGTTTCGTATTTTGTTCTGCAAATACCTCTCAATGGAAATATGCTATACAGTTCCCAAACACCCTGTGTTTTTGAACTAAACTTTTAAAGCAAAAATTTTCGTCATGAATTTGTTTTTTAAATAATAATGTGAAAAATAAACCTTTATGTATATGATAAATAACCTTCATGTATATGATAAATAATAATGTAAATTTATATAGTAAGGTAGATCAAGAGAAGCTAGTGTCATGACACTGGGCTCTCCCTCCTACATCTGGAATCGAGACAATGCCTATGGATAGGCAGAACTCAACTTAGTGTTGAAAATATATATATATATATATATATATATATATATTATAAAACAGTAATTACGATTATATGCAAGGCGGAGAGTTTAGTGTAGAGAGAAAGAATTTACTGTTTTACCACTTTATTTTTTAATACCACTCTATATGTAAAGTGATTGATGGAGTGAAACAACACCGCGTTTCTTTTCATATATTTATTACTTATTCTAGTAATACCTTCGGATATTAGTATAATTTTTAACATGAAGCTCACTGTGAGAATGATCAATGCAGACAATAGTGTTGTACGTAACTTGAATTTAGGATTGTTCATTTATTTTATTTTTTATTACGCTTTATGCCGCATAGCAAGGTGAGCAGAGAGAACCAAGGGTCATGACACTCTGTGATACTTCGCTTTCCGTCCGTCCGTCAGTGGCGATGGTGGCTACCAGGCTGGAGCAGGGTAATGAAAATATTCTAAATATAATCATTCCCCCGAGTGGGGATCAAACCCACTACCAATACAGTTATACTACTATTACTACTACTGTCCTCTACTGCGCCACAACGACGTCACCATCATATTTTCTTATAATATCATTTAACAACACAATTGGATCTACTCTATCTATTGGTTGTGGGACCGAAATATCATTTAGAAGAATGTTCAAATGAACGTTTTTCTAAAATTTTATACCACACCATCGTGGTACAGTGAAACAGTGTCTAGCTGTAAACAATGATTGTGAATTCAATCCCTAAACGAGGAAACTGATTATATTTAAATATTTTCTATTACGCCAGTCTAAGCAAAGTAGTCTAGTAAGGCATAGTAGAACTCAATATCTTGAAATGAAGTGCATAGTGCAGAATAAAATGTTTCAATATTAAGCTGTCCCTGAATACTCTATGTAAGTGAGTTTGAAATATACCTTTATATTTTAAAAATATAACATACCTAGGCACTCCCAGTAGAACTGCTGCGTAGCTGTACGTTCGATGGTTCAGATGTGCTTGCAAAAGTCTATTTGAATAAAGGATATTTTGATTTTTGAAGCTTAACGGCAATGCCAGTATCCACCTTTTATATAGGTTTTTGTAGCTTTTAGTTTTTGAATTTTAATTTTTGCCATTTAAATCCAGTTATCTAGTATTGTGACAGCACTGTTGAAATCCACTGGACGAAAGCCAATTTGGCATTCGATAGTTAAGTTCGATACTCGAAATGTCTTTATTCATTTTCGATCAGTCAGAGGAAACGTCTGCTATAAATCTATGTATTTTGTTATTTAAAAGTGCATTTTCTTTGACATTTCATTGTATTTAAGTGGGTATTATGGGTATTATAGATTTAATATTTTGTTAACATTTTTTTAAAGTGTTATTCCCACACTAAGGAAATTGAAAAAGACATATTATATGTCTTATTATAGATTTTTCTCAAACTAACCACAAAGTGGGCCAATAATGAACAAAAAAATTAATTTCATAAAATTTTCCTCGACTATACAACAGTAATGTAATATAGTCACACTAAATAAAAACGCCTAAGTATATAACAAAGTTTTATTTTATTAAAAAACTGTCACCCATCACACAACTAAACAAAAATGTACATTACCCAACAGCTCTACTCTATTATTTCAAATCACTCATGCGTAGAATGAGTGAGTGACATCGAAAGGCCTTCCTTTCCTTTGTCACGAGAACGTACAGCTTGTAATCTAGAAGACTGTATAAGTCTATATTTATTCGTGCAGTTCGCGTTTTAACAAAACATATTAGAAAAAGACTTGTTTGTTCTAGGAAAATTATAACGTTTTAACATTTTAAAGTATTTTAAGTTATTATATAGGAACAGAATAGAAAATCATTTTTAGAAAACGTATAATAAATTGAACATAGTGTGCGTAGTTTGACTCGAACCCGCGAACACTCTTGGAAACCGCTGAACCTTTCTTATCGCTAAGCCATGCGTTCTGAACCCGGCTACGTCAAATTTTTATTATTTATATTATTTTAAGTAATGAAAATAAGTTTACAACTTATTTTCATTACTAATTATTAGGCGCGGGATCGAATTTTCAAATACGTTGTCAAAAATTAAACTTTAATACTACAAAAACGGTATTTAACTGAGTTATGTATTTGATCTTGATTTGTACGATGATAATATCTCATACATAGTTTTCATTTCTCAGCTCAGGCAAAACAAAATGCGGCATTCAGTTCCGCCACTTAACAATCATATTTTGGGCAAAAAGTGGGGAACGGATTGTCGTGACGGAGCTTCAATACATATATTATAAAATTTGCTAAATTCGACAGGTTAAGTAAGGGAAGGAAGCGTTTTAAGAGCAAATAAGATCATATAAATATGAATGTCTCATTAAATTGAGATGAGAACGGTTAAGTGTAGTCTTAATATAACAAAGGTAGATTATAATAAATATTTTATAACTTAATTTTGTACGAAAATAGTTAGAAGCTGTAGGTTCAAATAAATTTAAAAAAATATTCTTTAAAATCAGTTGTTTTTTTACCGTACAAACAATTTTATTTAGCATAGCAGGGTACCCAGAGAGTGTCAAGACACTCCGTTCTCCACTTTCTATCCGACTTTGGGAGTTGGTGGAACTCAACGCCGCGCTTTCTCTTGTCACTCTGGTGACTCGAGAAATTATTTTAACTTCACTCGAGAAATTAAAATAATTTAAATATAACCATTCCTCTGAGTGGTAATTGAACCTATAAACTTCGCGTTTACGTTTAAACGTTGAGCACATGGGCCTCTATTATTATAAATAGTGATTTAAAATTTCCCTTTTTTATTATTTTTTTACATATAAGTCTATCCACTCTTCGTGTTATAGATATTGCTTACTTAATGCAATCCGGGAAAGTTTAATAAAATATTTAAAATTTACTAATTTTCATAAATTGCTTATCTAAACATTTTATCATAATTTATTGTTATCAAATAATTATTAATTTATGTAGATATTATTATACTGGAATTGTTATTCTCGATATGAACAACTTAGTATTATTTATTGACTTCTTCATCTTTTCTAGCTTCACGCTCTTTCCGTCAGGAGAGTTAGAGAGACCCTAGTGTCAGGACAATCCGTTCTTCGCTTTCCGCTCGAAACTTATTATATTATGCAAATAAATATATGATTATTAGCGACTCGCTCGCGGCCTCGCCCGCATGAACTATAGTTGCTTCATATTTTCCGCGACCTTTTCATAAAACAATGAAGTTCATGGAAAAACTGAAAAAAAGAGAAAAAAGCAACTTTTGTTCTTCCCAAGACACTCAAATATTTGTAAATAAAATTTTAACACAATCGGTTCAGCGATTTGGCCGAGATGACGTCACTGATCAAACAGAGTTACTTTCGCATTTGTATCCATATTAGTATGGATAAATTAATATTAATATTCTCCCCATTGAGTTTGAACCCACGACCACTATCATCAACATCTAAACTTTAAATTTATTTTATTTTTCGTAACAGTGACTTCACGCTTACCTTAGTTAGTTATAATAATATAATACCTAAGGGTTGAAAACTCTTTTCAACGCGAGCCAAAATTTTTACATATTTTAATTAGTAGTCTAATATATACATCCCCACGGTATTGTTAAGATTTAACTGAATATACTGTGTTGGTTGTGTTCGAGTTACATAAGGAAAAATGTTATACAATTTTTCCCAAAGCAAGGTAGGAAAATTGAATATGATGTGCGGAATGGCGGAACTAAACGCCGCGCTATACCTTGCCGGAGTAAAAATATAAGATATGAAAAGCATATAAACAAACTAATAAACCTTTATATAATATGCTCCACGCTTTTTCCCGCTAGGATAGTCAGAGCGAATCTAGTGTAATGACACTCAGTCCACGGCGTAGCTCAACTACGCTCAAAAAGTTAAATAAATTGATGACTTTATTTAACTTTTTGAGCAACTAACGTGAAAACATAAGATTGTAATAAAGTCAAATTCAAGAAATTATTAATGAAGTATTTTCATATAGGTACTTCTTGTTGAAATTGAATACTTAATTTATTCTACACAGCCGAGTAGTTTTGGGGTCCGCAATATCGTAACAATCATTAGCGTTGTGTCATCGTGGAAAAAACTTCTGAAAGTATTTCTTTTACGATAGTCTAATAACTTTCTTAACATACTATATGTATGTTAAGAAAGTTATTATTAGACTATCGTGTCGCAGTGTAGCAACGTCTGACTGTAAACGCGATGGTTATAGGTTCAATACCCACTCTAGGATTTGATTATTTTGTTTTAATTTTAATTTATTTATTATTACGGAAAAGACCAGCATTATATTATATATTTAGATTATTTTAATTTTTCTGCTCTGCTAAGACAAACCGCGGCGTTGAGGTCCGCCACTTAATGGAGTGTATTTCTACAGATTCACTCTGACTATCCTGCTAAGCATAAAAAAGCTAGAAATTGGTGAAAAAATATACCTATTGTAAATATATTGAACAGTTTACATTAAGGAAAAATCGAACCATAAAGAGGCCATTGTGGCGCAGTTGTACAGCGTCTGACTGCAAACGCGATTGGTTGTGGGTTCGATCCTGACTTGACGAAATATTTATAATATGCACATGATTGTACACGCGGCATTGAGTATCTTGAATTCGGACGGAAAGTGGAGTATGAAGTGTTTTGACACTAGGCCCTCTCTCATTGCCCTACTAGCGGGAAAAGCGTAAAACTGTAAAAAAAACCGTTGTAATACAAAGAAAATCCATTTATTTTGATACATTAGGATATATTTACTAAGAAGAACATTTTCCACGTCACATACAAATTTCTACATGACAAGGCGACGACAGCGATGTATTACAAGACCTTAAGTAATTGAAGCACTTAATTTGACTGCCACAGATTTTTTACGAGAGGCTACGATAACTCCACGTTATTTTAAAAAATATTACCTGTTTCTTAACTTTTTTCTTTCCATGTTATACTTTACTTGGGTTTCACTTACTTTACACTTTTGTTTTATATCGTAGAATATGTCTTTGTTGTATATTTTTATCATGTGAGGCACGCGTGAGTATGGTTACAAAAAACAGTTAGTTTTCAGTGTTTTTGTTATGTTAAGGCATCTTTTATATATTACAGAATAAGAAAATATAAATAAGTTTTGAACTCCAAATGTATTTGTTTTCTCATCAAATTTAGTTCTTCTTCATCTTTTTTGAGTATAACAAAACTGTATGTGGGTTCCGTCTCCACTCGGAGGAAACATTGTATTTAAATAGTTTTCATTTCTTCCTTCTGGTACTAAATAAAGTGCGGCGTTTAGTTCCACCACTCAACGCACAGTGTCTCGACAGTAAAACGAAGAAAACGTGAAACTCAAAAATAAATGTGTATAATAATTTGGACCTCAACTTATATCATTTATTTCCTTATCGTTTAGCTTAAAGCAGTTAAAAACATATAACAATAATAAAAATATAATAAAATAATAAAAATAAAAACTACTGTGAATGCGTAGAAACCGTGTAATATTTTTATGATATTGCAAAAGCATTGTAATTTTTGTTTAATATTTTGAGTAAATTGAGATATGCAATCTCGTATTGAGGCGTGTATTTATAAATGACACGTGTAAACTGTAAAATTGTATTAAATTATTTAAATATACCTCTAGATTATAAATATTTAAATATTTGCAACGATTATTTAATTAATTCAATTTAAATTAGTGGAGTTATTACACACAAAAATATTTATTAGACAAATTCTTTAAAAAACTCCTTGACATCCCCAAAACACAATATAAACGGTCAAATCTTTTTCCTTATTAAACGTTTTTCTAAATTAGTCCCACCGGACGTGACTTATTTAGATATACGCTGGTCATTTTCGGTACTGTCGTAAATTCAGACTTTACCCGCAGCATTGGTTATTTCCCTACGGATTTTGCGACTTTTGAGCAAAATTCTATTAATAATTCAAGATACAATATGTATATATCTTTTACATATATTTCTATTATTTTACTTCATAAATCTCTCTTATTTATTGCAGGCAGAGAGAAATATCAGTTTGTTCTTTTTTTCTTACTTGAATAATAATATAAATAATAATAAACCCCCTAAAATAGAACCACTCGTAATTATCGACTATCTGATCACGTAACTATTACGTAATTATTAGTAATTTATAAATCGGGGCGGACACACGATTAATAAATTACTAGCGTGGCCAGCGTGACAATGGTGACCCATGGAAATTCAAATATAGAGACTAGATTAAGAAAGAAACTGAGAGGCCGTGGCCGCTTTCTGAGGGCAATCGTGGCACCTAGAGCTGACGCTGGGTGTTTCAGCATACGAACCGTCGGTCGTCGTGAGAAGCAGAACTGAGCAGGCGGGCTCCCACCGGGGCTTTACAAGAATATTTTCTACCACGAAGTGGTGGCCGAGGCTCTGGATCTGGACCCTATCAGCAATCAGGGATAGTAATAAGAAAAGTGAAAGTAATAGTATTAAGAAAGAGAGTTGTAAGTCTAGTCTACTCCATGCGCTCATGCTTCTGATGCCTACGCATATACTCATAGATAATCTTATTTGAAAGCTAAGTGATTTTTCACAACATCTAACTAACCAACAAAAACCGTAGCTTAGAATACATATTAACTCTTGAACTAGGTGTGTGAATAGCACTGAAATATATTACAAAGAATTAATGTTTATTTCTCAAAGGAAATAGTGTTTTAAAAATAATAAATATCCCACAATCATGTTTCAAAATGCCGAAATGGCCAATACGATAAGATTGCAAGAACTTGTCCATCCAAAGTAATTTTATTTACTTATCTATAATAGTGACTGCAAGTAACTGACGAGATATTGCAGGTTAACTTATTAATAAACTATAAATAATAAGCGTTTGAACTGAACTCTCTAATATGAAAAATACTATTCCTTAAGATGAAATGTGAAATAAAAAACTTAGCTCATCTTTTCAGCTGTCAACTCGTGTTTTTGATCTAATTTATAAAATTCAACAATATCTTGAATATTTTTTTTAAAAAAAAGCTACATATAAATCAATTTTTTTAAATATGCAATGGCTTGAATAAAAATGATTAAAGCTACTTTAAGAGCCATACCTCAGAGGTTAAAATATTATTTCTAATATTTAATATTTAAAATAATAATATTTATTAAGTTTTTTAATAAATATTCAGATTTAAGTCCAACGCCCATATATATAATCAACCTACTAGGTTAGAATTAGTATTTTAAAGTACTGACTTTTTACAAAGGATCATTTCGCATTGCCATGTTTATATAATATTATTATATAATATTACAGCAATACAGACAAATTATGTTGATTAATAATAATCATAAGGATAACAAACAAGACAGATTCTTGATGAAATTATATCTGTTGGACCAGGCCTCTGAGATTTTTTAGATAGGGCGTCCTAGACAAGGACCAGAGGCAAAGCCGACCACATTTTAAGGAACAGAGAGGTGTTGAAATGACATCTGTTGCCCCAGCTCTCGAAGGTCGTTCCAATATACGCCTTCATTGCCCCCGGCTTCGGAAGCCACACAAATATGGGACGTTTTAGACGTGATATTTGTCCATCCAAAAGGTCGACCGTAGTGCGACCGTACATTACTTGGGAGTTGGCTCGACAATATATTGCGAGACTTGCAGTTAAAGTTTTCACATGTGTCGGTGATTTCCACAATCATACTTGTCAAACACTCACGTCACTTGAACGCTACATAGGGAATTTACGTCTTGATATCCATATACTGAATCGACTTAAAAGTATTATATCGCAGTATGAAATTTGTTAGGACGGGAAAGATATGAACGATTCTTTATCGTTGTATTTCTAAAAGATGATTTTATATAACAGAGTGCCATTATGCTTTTCTTATATAAGTCAGGAATTTTCACTTAGTGTGCTATATTATTTTCTTTTAGTAAAGAATGTAGTGAGACACACGTTTTTGCTTCAAGAGTGTATACAAATAAATGACCAAGTACTAATAAGATTTTTGATATATAAATTTCTTTTATATAACACAAAATTTAAGCGATAAATAATAATTGTTAATCTTTCAATTATAGAAGAAGCAAATTCTGAAGCTCCTCTTGGGAGCGTAGGAACAGTCGAGTATATAAAGGTGACAAACTCTTAGAGAAGATAATATTATATAAGCAGAGGGAAATAAGAGTTGAGAAAATTATGATTGCTGCCAGGTTCTTCAAAAAACAATGTCACGACGGTGTCCATATTATATTAAGAATATGAGAAAAAAGTATGTTTTATTAAATTTATTATAATATGCACAAAATATGAAGTTCCAAGGTATAAAGTGCAATTCAGAAGACTACAAGTAGTTTACAAGGTCATAGATCTTGAAAATTTCATAGAACTGTGTTCCTAGAGTGTTCCTACAGATATACTAACAACAAAACTTATAACAACCGTATAGAAAATTTACTGTAGCGGAATGTGAAAGTGATTGGCCAGAGATTTAATGATGTAGGTACAATTTGTTTAAAATAAAAAAATAAGCTTCCCCTTTTTTCTCCATAGCAGGATAATAAGAGAGATCCTAGCATCAAGACACGTTCTCCACTTTCTGCCGGAAGTGTGGAAATAAAAAAACTCTTTCGTTACCAATTCAGTATTCTTCTTTTTCCATACTGACTGAAGGACAGACAACGTATAACCTAAAGCACTGGACGTAGAAAGCTGAAATTTGGCAATCAAGTTCCTTGGGAATTGTAGGCTAACACTAAAAGAGAATATCTTAAAATTTCTTCTGAAACAGGAAATATCAAGATTCCGTATAAAGTTTATATTACACGCAAACCAAGTTGCAGACGAAAACTAGTTCAACATATTTATTGCCAAAATTGGCTGTGTCATTATGAAAATACGTTCTTTTAATACAAAATTAATTATACTGACGGTACAAAGATAATCTATATAATTATTATTTAATCTCCAATTACGATATATATTACGGTAATATTTTCCTACAGGAGCTTATTTATTTAGTTAAAACGTTAAATCAGTATATAGTTAAAAAGTTTATTTTATTAGAATCTATGGTGGCACAGTGTGACAACGTCTGAGTGTAAACGTGATTGGCTATGGGTTCGATCTCCACTTAGCGAAATGCTTATATTTAACATATTTTCATTTCTTCATTTTGGTAAAGTAAAGCGCGGCGTTGAGTTCCGCCACTCAACACGCAATATCGTAAATTAGAGAACGGAATGTTTTGACACTCCATTCTCTCTAAATACTCCGCTATGCGGGACAACGTGTTAAGCTGCCCTTCTTTTTAATGTCAGAGCATTATATACTCGTCCATACGACTATCCATTTCATCCGGAAATGGTTCCGGTTGAGATAGTGCAGTAGTTTTCAAGTTTGTTTATTTCTACACATGTATTTCCATGTATCATGTATATATAAGATAGTTTGACTATAGTTTGTTATTCAATATCTAATACATACACTTTATTGACTTTTATCAGTTACTGGCTTTTATTTCTATTATAACGGTTAATTATTTAGCAGTCATTATTTTTAATAGAAGCTGTGCAATGTTGCAATGGGGCAACGTTTGACTAAAAACTTTATAGCACTGGGTCAATCCTCCTTGAGAGAACAATTATTTATTTATTTATTTATTTATTTATCAAATTCAAATGTCTTTCACCTCCCCATTCTGGCAAGATAAACTGTGGCGTTCAGTTCCGCCATTCAACACGTAACGTCTCGAAATGCGACAAATGGAGAACAGAGTGTATTGACACTAGGTGTTCTCTGATTACCCAAGCAATAATCATAAATGTATAATACAAGATAACTGCAGGTAGTTATGTAAAGTGATGTTTAATTAACATTAAATTGATATAATACTGTTCATTTCGGTCTCTGAGTGTAGTACTAGTACTTGTTGATAAATATATATATATATATATATATATAGTTGTTAAAACTTTAAAGTATTACTCAAGAATTTATAAATTAAGTTTAGCATTTTACTATAATCCTATATCTAATATGTATATACAATAATGTATACACATTGGCATAGTCTCAAACCACGCTATTGGTTTTAAAGCAAAATTGGTTTTTTGTCATCGTGACGCAATCGTGTGACTGTAAACACGATTGATTGTGAAATAATTATCATGTCTTCGCTTTTGTACCTAGGACAACGCGCGGCGTTGAGTTCCGCCTCCCAATACACAATTTCTCAATTTTGGGTGGAAAGTGGAGACTGAAGTGTCTTGGCACTAGGTCTCTCTCTAGGACACTTACTGACTTCTCTGCTATGCGGGATGGTTTTGTGAAATCGTTACTGAGTTAGGTATATTGTTTCATTAGAATATGTTCGGTAAAAAAAACTAATTAGGATATTATAAGTGTGTATATAACTGAAAATAACTTAAAAGCTCGGAATCTTTTTGTATGAGTTATTATAAGTATATAGTAACTTATATATTTTAAAGTTATTCAAACCTTTAGGATAATAAGGAAGACATTTTTCAGCTTTACGCCCGCACAGCGGGGTAGAGAGAACCTAGTGTCAAGATACTCCGTTCTCCACTTTCTGTCCGAATTTGAGACATTTTTGTGTTGTGAAGTGGCTAACCTCAGCGCCGCGCTTTATCATTGTCATGAAAATAATTAAATTATAATCATTCCCCCGACTAGAATTGAACCAGAAACTTTCCCGTAGCGTCAGATGCTGTCGAACTAGGCCACGATGGCCTTAATACCATTTTTATGTTTATTTATTCTATTTGAATCGACAATGTTTTGATTTTGATTTTTAATTCTATTGCATGTTTCACATATTTTCAGTTTAAAATATTAGAAAGCTCATTGTATAAATCGATTTAAAAGCTTAATTACTGTACACATGACAGTTGCGACAGGTTTATTAACTTAGAGCACACTCTAACTCCGAAGCTAACCTTGCCATATGTATGTAGTTTTAAGCTCTGTTTATGTTTAAATGGCCTATAAGCTGTTTGAATTATATTTTAAACATATATATATGTACATATATATATACATATATATTTTATAGAATATACAAAGAACGTCTGACAAATCACTATTTGTTAAGTAGATATATCGATACCAATGTTATATCGATTTACCAGACCTATTCAAAAAAAAATTGACGCTTTTTTTGGTCCAGAGATGACCTATTTCTGTAATCGGTTTACTTACCATCAAGTTTCGGGACATGGCCCGCTGATTGGCGGATCCTAACGCCGCGATTTATCATACAATAGCGGGGAATAAATATCATTTCAATATAATCATTCGAGTAGGAATTGAGCTCACAATCCCCGCATATACATTCAGTGTTCCAGTGTGACAGGATGGCATCACCCATTATTAATTATTTTGAAAAGGAGATACATTTACATACTTACATATATATACACAAACAATGGCCTCGTTAAATAATGAATTGGCAACAAGTTTAAAAGAAAGATATCCCCTAGTGTTTGGACACTCCGTTCTTCAATTTGTGCGCATTTTGACAGACATTATTTATTGGCTGAAAGTTTACATTGCACCTTGCCCCTGATCTAACAAAGCTGATGGAAGTTCTGCTTTATAAATATGAATAGCCTCCGAGTAAAGCATAAACTAACACGGGTCCAATAGGCTAACTTCATTATTTTAAATGAACACAATGATTAAGTTAGCCTATTAGACCCGTAGACGATTAAATTAAGAACGCGTCTAGCGTTGTCTTAGCAACGCGTAGTAACTAAGATAATGTAATTTAAATATAGAAATCTAACGTAATGTGCATAGTACGTATTTTTTAACATTTTTAGAAGACGTTTAATAATTTGAATGTAGCAGAACCCACACCTCTTCTAAACCGTCCAAGCGCTTAGCAAAAAATAAATTGCACATATGGCTTAGCAGTCAGATAGCTTGGAAAAATGTTTTTCAATTTCCTAAATGTGTGAATAACACTGAGAATATTAAAGTATTTGTTTTATTAATTTAATATTTTATTATAAAACAATATCCATTGTTTTATAATAAAATATTTAAAAATTGTTTAAAAATTGAAAAGTATAACACTTTTTCTCATAAGTATATTGATAGAAGACGATGTAAAGAGTATATTCACATAGATCTTTTCGTAGTAGAGTATATTCACATGATTCTTTATTTAAATTGGCTACTACAAACACTTTCGAATCGTCAATAAACATAAAATGTCAGTATTGTCAGTCCTAGTGGTAGCTATTACTGGCTCGGAAGATGGCTTAAAAGAGCCGGCGAGAAACTTAACAGTTAATCTTCTATACATATAAATAAAATGGGAGTGTCATATAACAAAAACACATTTTTTTCGATTTTTGTCTGTTTGCTCCAGCTAAGCTCTGGAACGGCTGCACCGATTTTGGCGGGACTTTCATTGGCAGATAGCTGATGTAATAAAGAGTAACTTAGGTTACTTTTATTTTAGAATTCCACGTGGACACAGCTACTTTCATATGTAATTATTATAATCCGTGAAGCTAAAACACGTATGAAACAGAAGTTCGAACAGTCATCAAGTCCAACCATTCCGAAGATAATATTTAAAATAACTATATAATATAACAAATATTATTATAATTCATAAAATACACGTTTCAACCCTTTCATAACGCTATACAGAATTGCCGATTTGTAAACACATTATATCTTTGTCAGAAGACAAATCACATGATTGATGGATTTTGGTTGAGTATAAATAGATCTATACTTATGTGTATGGCATATAAATAACTATATTATAGGAAAATATGGTAATTTTAATAGAAACTGTTTGTGTTAGATTTTCTTTAAATTCAAATAAATTAAGTGAAACGGGAAAGAAGAGAACAGTGTCTTATTCGCCTTATCCACTTTCACGAAACTCTTCATACTCGGCCCAAGTGTCTTCAAAATTCTTACGTGAACTTCCTCCAGTATCATCAATACTGTGTTCTCGAAGGTCAACCGAGATCTCCACACTCCTACCGCTCACCTGTGCTTTATATCTTTTTTACCATTCTTTTATCACTCATCGTCTCGACGTGCCTGAACCAACGGAGCACGTTCTTCTTTATTCTTACTAAAGCATTCTCGCTTACATCTGCCATTCTATGTATCTCTTTATTGCGGATTCGATTTATTGCATTAATTTTTATTACTTTCTTCTTCTGATAATATGAAATTTTAGTTATTATTTATAGAGGCATAATTTAAAAACATCATTATTTTTTCACATAGAGCTTTACCTTTCGATTTCCACCACTCAACACGACTACTGGCGGAAAGTGGAGAACGGAGTGTATTGTAACTAGGCTCTTTCTTGCTATGCGGGTAAAAATGTGTAGTTAAATAAAATTTCACATAAAGTCAAAAAATTAAAGAATATAGGGAATATTCTGCACATTTATGATTGTCTTAAACTTTAAGCTGAGAAAGTTAGCAATGAAAGGCAAAGTTCGTTTAGTTGTGATAAGAAGTAACATCTTGTGAAGTTAAATTACACTACAGTAGACGATTGTCTCTGTTTTACTACGTTTATACATTAAATTGGAATGACCTGACAGAAGTGTGTTCATTTCCAATCTTAAAAAAGTCTATATTTTAAACTGTACAAATATTTTAATGAATAGGAAAATATGAAAATATACTCGAAAACATTAGCTTAAAAAAATGGATTACAAAATATCAAGCATTTATAAAAAAACTAATAATAATTAGTTTTCTTACAAATACTAGATAAATTATTGTCTTACATTAACTAGATAGAATATTATATTTTCTGACATACCAATTTTTTATTTAATATTTTTTAATTTAAGAAAAAGTTATAACAGCAGCAATTCTATCTATAATCTACTATATAGTCATATCGATTAGATAGAGAGTGGAGCTTGGACAGTGATGAGAGCCATAATGCGCATCATGAAAAGGAGCCTTTCCAACCTTCATTTGATATACAAGTGCCAGGCACTGCTCTGAGCTCGCCTCCTGGTATACGATGGGCACAGTGAATCTATTGAAATGCTAAGCAGTTTCTAAAAACGAAAAATATTAAAATCGAGAAAAGAATTATTATTGTAGTACACATTTTTACTACTTGTAATATTAAGTCTTAATTCGCAAACATAAATCGTAAACATTTAAGCCACTGCATAGAAACCGCTTTACGTTTCGCGTTTGTTCTATATCTCAACTCTCACTTCACTTGGTAAATATAAGGTTTAATAACTCATTTGAAATATCTTACTTAGATATTTTATTTACAAAGATCTATTCAAAGTTTACTTTCAAAGTTTATTTTCGGGTCTCTAATTTCTTTTATATAGACGGCGGTATGTGATTTGTGATCTTAATATCGCATATTATCGCAGCTGAACGAATAGCTGCGCTTGAAATTAATCCACAGCTATAGTAAACAACTTAAAACTAAAACATTAAAAGAAGAATTTAATAATTTATTTGGGTTAAATGCTCACTTGGGATATTTTTTTTATATCAGCTTCTCGCTTTTTTCCGCACAGCAGGGTAGTCAGAGATCCTTTAACCTAGTGTCAAGACACTACATTGTCCACTTTCCGCCCGAAATCGAGACATTGCGTGTTGAGTGGTGGAATTCAACGCTGATATTATTCATAGAACTTAGACATTTTACAGAGAAATTAGTGAAAATTTATCACTAAATCTTAACTTAACTTTAGTGGCGGAACTCAACGTTGTGCAATCGTGCTACGACAGTCTCACGATATATTAAACTGTAAAATTCATTGTATGCACATTGTACAGACCACATCTGTGACATGCATCGCATACATTATAAAAGCAAAACGTGCGCATTTTACCAATAACGATCATTTTAATATTTACCTATCCAAGTAGAGATTAAAAGTTTTTAACTTATGAAGGTAGCAGCTTCAAAATAGTAAATACATTGATTGACCAGGTGGAACCGGTCAGATATTTTAATTTGTAACAGAAAATCGCATTGGTAGTTGCATTGCATAGCGGCTATTGGTGGCATTAAGTAGATGGTGGGCAAACAGCACATTCAACATTCAAGCTGCCATAAGACATTCATGATAGACCAAATTCAATATGTAACATTAAAAAGAATAGTGGAATAGGAGATAGTGGAGACAGTTTTAAGAAGAGTTCAATCATCATTTGGGATGAGTGCACAATGGCTCACAACTGTTCAGATTCGGATTATATAAAATCTTCATATTTGATTCCCAATCTAATCAATACAAGAACAAAATCCCTCACGCTTATCCTATCCGAAGGAAATATAAAAACATACGACCATATTAAATATGTAATAAGGAAAGAAAATTAATCCTCTGTATAAATAATTCTGCTAAATAAGCGATTTCAAGCTAAATTATCGTTGAATATACACAATATGTATATAGGTTTTAATATGTCTATAGAGCTTTATTTACATTTTAAAGTTTACTCGTTATTATTATATATTGTTTGGTAAGTGGCGGAACCCAACGCCGCACTATCTCGTAATAAAGCAGGTGAATTAAAATATATTTGAGAATAAATTCATCATTAATCATTTTTATTGTTAGCATTTTTCTGTACATAACGTATTAAATATAAAAAATCGATATACTATAATATATCGATTTTTTATATGTAATACTATAATATCTATACTATAATATAACAAAAAAAAAGTTGTGTCTCTATTGAATATATTTACGTAAAAACTATTTAGGGGGATGTAAAAACAGTAATAGAATATAAATCTATGCTTTAAAAAATTTTTGTTTGTCTGTTTGTCTGATTGTACGCGCACATATTCGTAGTTACTGCACCGATTTAAGTGAAACTTATTTAGTTTTGAGCAGACCTTAGAGTATAATTGATTTCGAAGAATGCAACACCTGATGGAGAACCATAACGGACAATGTCCATGTAACATTACTGAAAGTTATTCAGAGTGATGTACATTACCCGTTGACGCACAAAAATTAAATGCACATTTGACGTTAGCAAATGTCCCCGTTACAAAAACTGTTCAATGGATAGGCATTTTCGAAGTACCATGAAAGACCAGCAAAACTATAGAAATAAGCCAATGTTCCATTAGCAAAAATTGTTGAACACAGGCTACGCTTTTCTCTGGTTCCAGTCTTTACGTTTACGTTTTTCAGAATAAAAGTCTGTGGACTTTGAAAATAAGAAAAAGACCCACAACAATTAACCATTGCGCTTACAGTTACTTAGGCTTTGCTATTTATTTAGTGTGCAAAATAAATATTTAACATGAAAACCCAATAGTTTGTAATTATCATAAATAATTCAAACTAATCAGATTGCAAAGTGGTTATTACCTGGATACTATATATTCAGTTAATTTACGCTCTTCAGAGTATTTCTATAGTACGTACATACATACGTTCCTAGCCTGAGTTGTATTGTTATTTAACCTAATGAACAGGTTTTCTACCTATTACTGATAATAGGTTCACTGATAAGAGGTTAAAATATTAAAGTTAAGACATATGTCGCATTTTTTAGATTTTCGTTTTCTATGCATAAAAGAAGGTTTTCGATCGGTCGGTCGGTCTAACTAAAAAAGGTGGTGTTGGCTACCGTCACGTAATATTTGAAAATCGCCACAAACATTTGTAGAAAACGTATAAAAAATTGAAAGCAGCGAGAATCGAACCCACACCTTTTACAATTCAACCAAGCACCGTGACCGCTAAGTCATTCTTTCTACAACCAGCTACGTCAAAATCCATTTACATTTATTACAATTTATCTTCGTTTTAAGCAAATAAGATAGTTGTTGATCGAACTTAAATACGACGGCAGTTGGCTTTCGGCACGCAATATACATGTCTTGCAAATCGCCACAACGGAGAATCTCGTGCATCAATACTAAATTCACTCTGTTACAATCAATTATGCGAAACAAAAAAATAAGAAGACGGTAGTGACGCATCACTCTGACTGTACTGAAAATTTAATTTCTACCACATAATGTCTAATTTTAAACAGAGCAGTATCTTGACACTAGGTTCTCTCTGCCTACCTTCTTTGAAAATAAGAGTATATGTACCTGTAAGATTATATATGAGTGAAACCAGTGTATCACTAATATTTTATGTTAAGCTCAAAACATTTTAATAATTAATTAATTTCACTTCACAGTGTATCTGAATCCAACTTGCGTATAATTTATTCTTTTACATTAAATTTTAAATATGTTTTGAAAATTTCTCATTTAACTTCAATATGAGTTTTTGACACGCAATTAATTAAAACAACGGTTTGGTCAACGTAAGCTTTGTTGATAGTGGATTCGATTCTCATTTGAAGCAAGCAAAAAAAAACAAAATCCCATAAGTATAAATAAAACACAGTATTTGACTGGAAGCACGGTGGTACTTGGTTTGATTACCGCTGGGGGAATGATAACATTCAAATTTGTTTCATTTACCCGGTCCGTAAGGTAAAGCGCGGTGTTAAATTCCGGCGTTCAAGGGCAGAAAATGGAAAACAGACTGTCTTAAAGCCAAATATTCACTGCCTATTTCTACTATATGCAAGATACGATGCTCATAATAAAATATTTTTTTTACTAATTTCGGAACTTTTATTATGTACCAAAATGCGATGCTTAAAGTTTGCTTGTGTAGTGGCGGAACTAAACACCGCGCTTTGTCTACATACCAAAGTAATAAAAATTTTTTTCTTCTGAGTGGAAATCAAATTCAATAACATCAAAGATACAGTCACAACTGCTCTACAATGGAGTCAATTTTAGTTAAGATTTTAATTTCAAAGATAAAGCTAAACGTCCTTACAGAACAAAAAACTAAAAAGAGCTGACAAGACGAAGTGCATCTTGCTGCAGCTTATAAAGCTTTTTACTTAATTAAATGGTATTACTTTAATTTTGTTATCTATATAAAATAAAGAAAATGTAACAATATCAGTAAAATAAATAAAAGAAATCGAGAGTCAAGAGTGCTTGTTTTCAGGCAAATTCAATGCCAGGAAGTGGTTTTTGATTGAAAGATTACAGGTGAAGCTAAGTTGGTAAGTATTTGTAATAGTATATAATGATTAAAAGCTCGATTTTTATAGCGTAGAATAGTTATGTTTTATACTAGTGACCCGCTCTCGGCTTCGCCTGTGTGAACACGACAATCACAAACTTTGCTTAAATTTATAATTTAAATGGTTGCATTTTTTTAAATTTATGAATCGCTTGAAATGAAATAAACACTAAATGTTTAGGAAAGTTTACAAAATATAATAGTCAAAGCTACATTTCAACTGGTTAAGTGTTTACTAAGACTAGCGTGCGCAAACGCATAGACAAACAGAAAACTAAAATTAAAAATAATTGTTTTGGGTTCTATTATTATTCATTTGATAAATAATATATATATTTCTTTCGCATAAAGACAGTGATTAGTTACTATAGGATTAACATTTTAAGAAAGCGTATAAGCAGTTTGCGTACGTAGTGGGATTCGAATCCGCACCTCTTGGACACCGTCCAAGTGCTCTGATCCCTAAACTTTACATTCTACATCCGGCTACGTCGAATTTCTTATAAGCGTGTAATATTTATTTATGTTTTTTAAAATATTTATCATGTTTTGATTTTGAGAATAACACTTTGAAATGTTAGAGTACAATAGTTTTTATTTACTGTATATTATATACGAATAAAAATATTTATTCTTTATTTAAATCGTCATTATAAAACAATACGTTAATGATCTTCCACAACGTAATATTGATCCAGAAAATAGTCATCATCATATGGATACACTGAAAAAGAAATGCCTTGGCTTAATATATTTTCATCATATTTATATGAGAAGAAAACCTGTGAACTTGTATTTACGAAAATTATGCGAAAGGTAGAGAGCAGAAACATATTTTTATATAATAAATATGAATGTGACATTTGTATCAAGTGATATACACGTTGCTAAGGCAACGTCTATTTTACACTTCAACAAGTGTAAACATAAGTGTTATTATATTGTATTTTATGATATGAGTTGATCTACCTACACTCTTTGAAGGACACAAAGTGGCATAGTTTTCAGAGCAGTAGCTTCTAATGTCATTTTTAGGCTAATCTGTTTTAGTTTTAGTGTTTCATATATATTTTGAATATATTTTTAAATGAGATATCAAAGTAATGAAACTATTTTAAACCGGATAGTTCCCGTATATTATTAGTATTCGAAAATACATTTTAGGAATCCGACGTTTCGAATACTTTACAGTAGTCCGTGGACGACTACCACGGACTACTGTATTTTCGACTACAAATATTCTCGATTAATCAGGTTAAAAATAATCTTATTTCAAAATGTGTAAATAAAAGCTAATTATACTTTTTTTATTTTATATTTTCTTATTTTATGTTATTTTTACGCATCTCCTACATTAATCGAGACAGGCTGAGTGAACTAGTGTTCCCCATTCGTACTTGAAACACTAGCTATAGAGTTGCGGTACGCAATTTCTCTTAGCCTATTATTGTATATGTATCTTATATACCTCTCTATATATATGTCCCTTAACCTATTATTATATATATTGGACCTAACCAGATCAATGTTAATATTTGTTAAATATAACAATTAAACTGTGGTAGGGTGTCAACTATATTTTTATCATTATACATTTCGTTTTTATAATACTCACATAAATATTCCGTTAACACCGTGACGTTAAAGCATTCCCCCATATAGACTACTTGCCATACTGTAAAGTTATATATATATTTATATACTTTGTTACAATGTAAACATACATAGATTTTATTAAAACAACTATATAATTCCTATATACTTTTTCAATTTCATGCTGAAATGAATGAAAGCTGAAATTGAAAATCTGAGATAATCTAGTGTCAAGACACTCCGTCCTTCACTTTCCGCCTGAATTCGAGATATTGGATGTTGCATGAACTCGACACCACACTTTATCTTATCAAAGCGTCTACGCTTTTAATTTTTTTTTTGAATTGAGGATTTAAATCATTTTAATTTCTAAATTAAAATGATTTAAATCCTCAATTTTATTCTCTACATATAAAAAAGAATAATAAACAACGTAAAGCTAAAATTAGTCTTGCAGGTGTAAGTAACTATTAGATTGTTAGAGAGAAAAAAGCAGCTTCACGCTTTTTCCCGCATAGCAGGGTAGTCAGAGGGAACCTAGTGTCAAGACACTCCTTTCTTCACTTTCCCACTCAGCAAAGTGATTATATAAAAAATATTTTCATTTCCGCGCTTTAGCGAACAGGAAAAAGTGCGGCGTTGATTTTCGCCACTCAACACGTAATGTATTGAAATCGGGGGAAAAGTGAGTAACGGATTGTCTAGACACTAGCTTCTATCTGCCCACAAAACTTTGAACGTAAATTTGAAAAAAAAATCGTTTAAATATTCTCACCTTCATACCTCTCCATACAGTTTACGTAATCTAGTAGGCAGTAGTTTTTAAATGTGTGGTACACGTAATAAATCGTTCTTCCACACAGCTTTCCTGTACTGTTTATATTCATATAATTCACCTTAATATAAGTAGCTTATACTCAATTTATAATATCATTAAGTGATATGGCTTTTTTTTAAGTTTATCAAATGTGATGTCAGGCGTTGATAAGGTCTATGATAACACACGCTTGCCTAAAATATGCCTATTGACTCTCGATTGGTATATTGAATTAAGAATGACTTAAGAAATACTCCCCGAGGGAATAAAGAACGTAGACTCAAAGCGCTTTGGCCGGAAAGTAGGAATCTGCACCAGCTACGGATAGCGTGAAGCAGTTTTCCTTGAAGACCAATAGTGAAATTCATTCAGTTCTCTATGTGTGTGTAACGAATCCATACCAAGGAATAGAAATAGGAATTACATTCCAACGATGGTATATGATTTTGGAACTATTGTAGAAACAAGAAACACCTGCCAATCATATTACAACAAAGTTTTCTAACGATGCTCCTTATTATTACTTATATGTATTATTATTTTTCAGGATACATTTCGTGTCCGAAATATACTAACATATTATGATAAATATAATTTTTGTAGTGAGATTTCTACTTACCATTATAGCATTTAAACCATGCGATATATACTGGTTACCACCAGATATAACCTTACTTTTATCGTAAAGAAATCCATTACCGATATCCACCCGATTGCGGACTCCAACGAACAAGAGAGAACCTGGTACTAAGGCACTTTGTTCACCGCTTTTTACATAATTTCGAATCATTACATGTTGAGTAGCGGAACTCAACGCCGTGCGTTGTTTCATCAGACTCAGAAGTGGGAAATAAACTCATTACCACGTCGTTTAATAATGTAAATAAAGTACAATCACTTACTCATAAGCTTTCAAGCAGTAATGCGCTAAATAGTCGCAGTTTTCCTCGAACGATATACGCAATGGCGTAGTTCTAAGGACACGGCGCCGCGTTGTAGTTGGTGTTGTAAATCTATAAAAATATGTAAGACGCTTTATAATATGTAGAGTAGATAATAACCTCTTTAGAATTCTATGGGTTTTCCGTGCAAAGGGGCAGTGCCGGGGACTTGCGAATCAAGTGTAGGCTTTAGGGTCCCTTTAAAATGCACATTAGTTCTCGCCTCCACTTTCCGAGCTCCTCTCTATACCTCACCAGATATGATTATACCAATTCTAACACGCAACTATTGTTGCGCGAACTCACATTTTCCCGTTCCCGTAGGAATTTCAGAAAATTCTCTTTTACGTTAAGTTTGACGTTCAAAAAATTAAGCATGTGTCTTCTAATTTTGAATACTTTAATTTGTTTTAGTTCTGGCTCTCTTACACTCCAAAAGTAAACTACTTGCAAAATTTTAGCTTCCTAAGTGCAGTTGTATCGGTTTTGTGTAGGACTTTGCGTAGACTTTCAGTAAGTAACACACGCAGGCGTCGCGTTGAGTTCAGTTCAAACACGCAATGTTACCATATCAAGGAGAAATTGGAGAACGGAACGTCTTGACACTAGGTTCTCTTTGTCAACCTTGAAAAAAGCGTGAAGCTGAAAAAAGAACAATTTCTTTAACTTTTTTTTTAGATTCACGCTTCAACCTTAGTGATCGAACCCACGACCAATCATGTTTACAATCAGACGTTGTCACACTGCACCCCATCGGCTTCTAGGACAGATAACAAGAAATAGCTTAAATTAACGTACAATTTTGTTACATAGAAAGATAAATAGATACTGAAGTGAAATAAGTAAAAACGAGATAATAATTAAAGTTTTAACATACGATCGAATGGTGATCCATTAATAATAATTGATCTTTACATAATAATTATAATTTTACAAAAATTGTTAGTAGTGTTGGTAAGTTTAATCCCATCAAAAACATAAATATGAAATGTGAGCCAAGTACAATATTATATATGCCACGATTGTTGACTTCAACGTCAAAACAACAAAAATCTAAATGGGTGCCAAGTTCGATAGTAAGTCCTAAAATTTATTTATAACAACAGTTATAAATTTATTTATTTTATAACTATTAACTACTTATAACTGTTTTTATAACGAATCAAGGCCTTAATAAACATGGAAAGCATTACACTACGCTCGCCAAGGCGCGGTCTCCAATGCAGCTAACCCTCCTGATAGGTGGAGTGACGACATACAAAGTGGCTGGCAACGGTTTGGAGCGAAGAGCCCAAGATCGCACGTAGTAGCGTGGGAGTGTCCATGGGCGACGCCTATGTCTAGCAATGGACGGAGAAGGGCTGATGATGATGATATGTATGTAGGACACCGCCTACCGATTTAACTACTTTTACACCTTACGTTTGCCCGGCAGATATCGCTAATAGCGACATGACCCCCTTCTGTTTATTAAGTTTACTTTAATATGTGATTTTAATGTTTTCTGTAAACTTGTGATGAACTTTAATCTTTTACCTTCCCTTTTCTAAATGTGCCCCACCACCTTTCATTGGTTGAGTATTACCAAAATCTGGAAACCTTTCTGGCGGTGAAGTCATCATACCCTGGTTTTGTCTTCGAAGGGTTATATATCCTGTACTATAATCGCTGTTTAACATAACTATAAAAAAAACAAGTTACAATTTAGAAGCCATTGTGGCGCAGTCATAGCGTGCTAACGCGATTGATTGTGGGTTCAAATCCTACCCGGGCGAATGATTGTATTTAAATTATTTTTATTCCCCTGGTTAGGTTAGGTTAAGACAAAGCGCGGAGTTCCTTCACTCATTACACAATGTCTTGAATTCTAACGGAAATCGGAGTTTTATGTCATGGGTTCTCTCTGCCTACTTTCCTATACGTGATAAAGCGTGAAGCTGTAAAAAAACATAACTTATATCAAAAAGATATTTATCAGTAATCCTTGATGTAAGAACGTTTTATAAAAAGAAATACTTAAATCTTTTATTTTTAGTATAAAAATTTTAAATTTTTAATTTACTATCAACATTAATCTCGTTTTGACATATATTGACATTTTCTGACATAAAAATATAATAAATGGCGAGTCCAGTAGGCGACGTTCGGTGACGATAACACAAGGTCCATGATTTTAGTTCACCCAAAAAGTGTGTAAAAAAAGTGCGTCACTTTAGACCTAAAGTAGTTTTCACTTCTAAAATTGATTTAATAACTTACCAAGCAAAATAATGCAGAAATAATCTGTATTTAATATAAACAACATGGTTTTTTTACTGGAATATATATTTACGTAGGTAAAGTGTAAGTAGTGTAACAGTCAAAGAAAAAGTCAAGAATAGCATTTGTGATACACATTTTTGATTGTTAATTTTCTATTTATTTTGGCACGAAGTGTATAGATTAAGAGCTATAATATATTTTGAATATATAATTGAAATAATAAAAAAAGAATTGTAATTATATTGGGTTTTCGTTATATACTACGTTCTAAATCAATACCTTGAAATTGGATACTAAATTAATCAGAAAATACTATATGATAGGATAAATTTCTCATGTGATCAAAAACCTAAGACTAAGAGTTTGCTTACTGTTTTCTTGACAGCATAATAAATGTTTCTAGTTTGAAACTCACGCCAATTCTATTTTAATTAAATATTTATTACTTAGCTTAGTGGTACTGTCACAAAGGGCAAATGTGATGGTTATGGGTTTAATCCCCACTAAGAGGAAGGATTATATTAAAAAAAATTCAATTTCCTGCTTTGGTAAGATTCCTTTACTCTGTAAGACTTATGCCATTCAACACGTAATGCGATTTCGGGCGAAGAATGGAGAACAGAGTGTATTGGAACGTGGTATTCAAGTCAAGTAAAAAAGGAAAAATACAGGTTGACTTCTAAATATTTAATATAAATTAAGAGTGTGTACAATTTCAGGATTTCCCGAATAAGGAGAAATTACAAATTTCACAAAGATCAGCTCTTAAGATATTCAAAGGTTGCATATTTTCTGACGTTGATTCCTATATAATATACAGATTAATTGGCTTTTGTATATTATAATTTTATAATTATTACGTTATACTTATTTCAACAATAGATTTGTATAAAAGATTTTTTTCTGGTTTGCTCATTTTTGTAACATTTTTAACTGAACTTATCAACTATATGGAATAAATAGTCTTAGTAGTGGGCTACAACTTTTAACTTATATATTAACTTTTAACTTATATAATAACTTTTAACTTATATAATAACTTATATTTAAATTATATTATATAAATAATACGTTTGCAGCCTGCTCCTTCGTTTGTATATAAAAAATAAAATCGTATTTGAGAAATCCTCTCTCAGTGTTCCTTACACCCTAAGAACCTATATTGTAAATGTCACCTTGCTGCCCCATAACGTTAGTTAGAACAAATAAAACAAATGTATGTTTTGTATATAACGACAACGAAAAAATCATCATGATGCAATAGCAAAGTATTTTATTGTAAATACGTTTGTTCAATCCACGTTCGAAAATATTATTCTTATTATACAGGTTTTATAATTGAACGAATTAACATATATGTGTCAGATCTGTTTTAATAAAATACGGCTTTCAACGACCGAGCACAGAATATCTCTAAAATATATGAAAAGTATAGGTTGTCTCTGCCTAGTCTACTAAATGTCCTGGTAAGTGAAAATAATAATAATACGAAATACAATGGAGAACAAAGTGTCTTGACACTAGGTTCTCTCTGACTACCCTACTTAGCAAAAAGCGTGCCAGCAAAAGATATTGACGGTAGCCTTTTTTATATTCCAACTTCATTCTTAATCATAATATACTCTTGCTATATTATTTCCTTTTAAGGACGTGGCGTTGAGTTCCGCCACTCACCAGGCAACGTCTGATATTCAGGTGGATAGCGGCGAACGTAGTGTCTTGACACTAGGTTCTCTCTTACCTTTATAAGTCCGAATAAGCGTGCAGCTGCTATTAAATATTATTAACTGTATACTAATAACACTGTTCACAAAAAGAGAACCCACAAAAGGTAGCAACGATGTGCAAATGGAAATTGTCAAAATGAAAGCTCGACATTAATTCGACTCAATTCCGACACGGCATAATTATGTAAGCTTTTGTCCATTTTGCGTTAACCGTGTCTTTGGCGTTTTTGGGATTAAAATATTAAGAGCCTGTTGTTTTGTCTACACTACTTTTACGATGTTTGTACTATATATTGGCCTTCTGATACGGATTATATATGTATATGACTTATGATAGTACTAGTTTTATTAAAAACTAGCCGTGGCCTTGACTTAGTTTGGTTGGAATTGTTAAATAAAGTTTGCATAAGATGCTCTTTATCACATCAGATATCTGCCAGTAAAAGTCTCGTTGAAATTGGTCTAGCCATTCCAGTGATTGCCGGAACAAACAGACATACAGACAACAATTATTAACAATGTTATTTATTATGCATTTAGTAAAAAGCAGTTATTTTAAAATCTACTCATGGATTCAAATTTAAATACAGCTCGACATAGTAGACATAGTAAACCCATAGCCAAGAAGAAAAGAAGAGAAAAACTAAAATTATGTCCATCACTTGAATTGGAGACGTAGCATGTTGAGTGTCGGAACTGAACGCTACTCTATATTTTTACTTTTTAAATCGGCCACCATTAATGCCTGAAGATAAATTTATACTATTTGTAAATAAGTATGTTTTACTATTTTTATATGACGATTCTTCATTCCTTTAAACAGTGGTTTTAAAGACGTCTGATATTTCAAAACTATATTTTGTTTTAAAAATATTTCTAAAGGACTCTTATCAGCCTGTCGCCGTTCACTGCTAAACGTAAACCTCTCTCATAGAGCGCCAACAGTAGTCCTGGTCAGCTCAAATCCATCCGTTGCCAGCCACCTTCTTCAGATCGTCTGCTCATCGTGCTGCAGGGCGTCCCACACTTTGCTTGCCTAAGCGCGGTCTCCACTCTAACACTTACTTAAATTATATAAATTATTGTAAAGGTAATTGTAAAGGTATTTTTATTTAAATTTTGTTTGAAGATAAAATAATAATTTAAAGAAATAAAAGGCCACCGTGGCTCAGCTTGACTGTAATCGCAGTTGGTGGTGCGAATGATCATTATTTCGGTATTTTTACTATTCTGATGAACAAGACAAAGCGCACAAATCTCCGTCTCTCAACAAACATTCAGGTCGAATTCGGACGAAAAATGGAAAGTGGAGGGTCTAGGTTATTTCTATCTATCCTGCAAAAGAGGGAAAACGTGTTTGGTAAAGTGGTAAAAATCACCTGTTTTCATAGTAATAGAATTCACGTTCGGTAAAAAGTTACGTCACTGAGCTTACCGTACATTGTCATCCAAACTAAGCCTGTGCAAAATTTCGGCTCAATCGGTTGAATTTAACTCGTTTAAATTTCAATGCAAAATTCAACTGACACAAACAAACTAACAAACCATACTGAGTCATTTTGCAGAAATAATTTGTGTAATTCATAAAAAAGAACAATTATATTTTTCAAGACACGCAAATTATTTTTAACAGAGATTTTAAATGGTAAAGAAATTTGGATCCTTAGTTTTTTTTAACAAAAATTCTAAGCCTAAGGGAAGAAAAATAGGGTATAATTGTGTATTTACAATTGTGTATTTGTCCGTTACATTTTTTGTTAAAAAGTCAATATCTTCACTTTCACTTTAATCACTTTAATCAGTAATTAGACAGAAAAATACTTATTTTTAAAATATTTTCCTGTAACATAAATGAATTTACGACCATCACGACAATATACAATTATATTAGGTAAGTCAAGTTATGTTAGTTTCATCTAAACGTAAGCAGTTATTTTTGTATCATTTAATAATAAACCTTCTTATAATACTGTAATTCCTTCATATTTTTGACATAATTAAAATAGTTGTCTCTTATACCATTTTATTAAAAACATTCAAGCGAAATTATTTCTAAATACTGTCATTAGGAAAGTGATTCGCTTATTTCTCTCATTTCGTGGATTTCGCTCGTCAAATGAGATCCAGGTGAAACAAAATTATCTTAATTTTGAATAGTGATGTTTATTCATTAATATCGATGTTCGTTTTTCTTTAGATTTTCTTTATTTCAGTGTTTTTATAAATTAAAATTCAATTGTGTTTACTTACTAAGTTTTTTTTTCATATACCAAGTATAATATTTCTTTTTTTTTTTTACTGAATAACGCTTTTCTCGAATAGTGTAAGAGTCAAGACACTCCGTTTTCCACTTTGAGCTCATACTACAGCATCGTTAACTGCACTTTCTATGCAACACAAAATTACTTGATTGTTATAACTATAACTTAACTAAGTGCTATGTACAGAATCACATTTTTTTTTCTGATTTTTATGAAGCGATTGAAGCGATTCATTCTTCATTAAGGAGCTGTTGGTATCTTAATATAGTTTTTTTTAAGCTGTAGGTTTTTTCACATATTGCAGGGCAGGCAGAGAGAACGAGCTCAACGTTGAACTTTATCCTGAAGTCCTATAATCCGATAACTACCCAAAAGAAACTCCTATAGTCCTATAACTACACAAAAGAAACAAAAATTGATTATAAGAAATACTTCTGCAGTTTTGAGACACTTATAATATATGGTGACTTTTGTAATTTCCTGTTATTTGTAATTTAAGAATTACCGGAGAAAATTTAAAATTCCTATTTAAAACATTTTCAAATCGATAAATATAGTTAAAAAATATTTATATTATTAATTCTAAGCTTCTTTTTACTGTGTCACTATTCGTTTCATAGAATTTCCAATCATGACAATACTAAAGAAATGTTACTTTAAAACCAATTATTTAATATTAAAGTATCTATCTATAAATAAGAACATCACTAACGTACACGTACAGGTACACGTCAGTACGACAAGATTGAATGTCATGCAAATAGTAATTTCTAGGTAAAAATAAAGGGTAGTAACCTCGATTTCTTACTTTTCTTACAACTTTAGAATGTCAAAATAACGTACAACTACTTTATTTTGACATTCTAGAAGAAAGGTTTTACTATAAGTGTATAATTTTGATACTCATAATTATTTTGAAACACAAATATATGTTTAAAACATTCTTAAAAGAACTATAATTTGGGGCAGTGGAACAGGATTGGTTTTGGGTTCGATCGCCACTCGGAGGAATTATAGTATTTAAATTATGTTAATTTCTGTGCTGTGGTTAAAATAAAGCGTGGCGGTAAGATCTACCTCTCAACACGCAAAGATTCGATTTCGGACGGAAAATGGACTGGACTATGTTCTACTTGCTTACCCTGCTATGCGGGAACGAGCGTGAAGTCAAAAAAAATAAGGTTTTTATTTTAAATAACGACTTCTCCGTAATAAACCTATGCCAAATATTTGGTCAATATTTTTAGAGATATTTACTTTATTTTTACCATATATTTGTTTAAAAGTAGATGTTACACACTGAGCTCCTAAACTATCTGGTAAAAGAACATTTGTATATATATGCATATATTTTTTGTTTTTGTTTATTTGCACAAATATGCCGTATATACCAGAGTTAAGACCGTACGAACCCCATAACCTTCTGCCTAGATTCTGCTTCATTGTACTACAAAAGCCCCAAATGTGATTACCTTGTATATGTCACCGTGAAATTGCAAATACCTACTGTAAATTAGCATTCAAGACCTCATGAGATTATAGTTAAGCGAAACATTGTGGTTATTGCATAAGATGTTGCAATTTAACGCATTATTTTTCTAGATTTTATTATCTATTGAGCTGATATCTAGTCAGAAAATAAAAAAAACACTTAAGTCTGTGTTTATTTTTATTAATCAGTTATAAACGAACTGTATTTGCAATTTTACGATGATATATAAAGTTATTAAAGCACAAAATACTAAAAGTAACTAAGTTATTTTTCTTCTTCATCTTCATTTCTTCATCTTCTGTCATCTCCACCAGCAGATAGAAGCATCCACCGACTAAAGAATCAGTTCGTTTTGTGAACTCACGATTAGTGACGACAAAGCGTACTAATTCTAATATCGGTGATGTGCTTTTCTTCAATCTTCTTTTTATGTTCTGTTCTATATATTGTATTAATATTTTAGATATTTTAGAATAGTCAGTTTTATATAAAATAGACAGTTTTTTATGTTTTATGTCGATTTTTTATAATAAGATCTTTGGTTTTCGCGATTTTTACACATTTTTAACCGGTTTAATTGCGTATTATTGGTATTCGAAAATACATTTTTGAAACCCGAACTTCGAACACTTTACAGTAGTCCGTGGTGACAGGTAGTACCGGTTTTTATTTTTGTTATTATTCATTTTTTTTTATACATTCACGCTTTTTCCAGCATAGCAGGGTAGTCAGAGAGAACCTAGTGTCAGAGCGCTCCGAAACAAACTTCCTGCCATTTTGTTATGTAATAAACGCGCTATGTGTCAGTTATAAATTATGTAAAAAAGTTAATAAAAGCATTTTAAAATTGTATACATTCAGCACATTCATCCTTTTCAAAATGCTACTGATATATCCACCATCTCAATTTAGCAAAAAAAAATTAAAAGACACTAGACGGCAGTGAAATAATTAAATACTAAATTCAGTTGAAAATCGTTCTATTTGAACGAAGTTAAACCTTTTATACCTTTATAAAAGAATATAAAGACCTAAGATTTTTCGACTGACCTCAGTCTGCAAATTATCGACACTTCAGTGAAGGCCCTTTGAAAAGGATTACCTAGATTGTAAAGAATTGTCGGGCTTCAGGAAATAGAATATCTCTCTATATATATGTGTGAATTGTTCTATAACTTATCTTAATGTATGGCTTAGACCCAATATTTCTTAGATGGGTGGAAAGTGGAAGGAAAACTTAGTGTTTTTTACACTACGTACCTACACTGCAAAAAAGTATTAGATATTTAAAGGCCATCGTGACGCAGTATGCGTCTGATTGTGTAGGCGATGGTTGTGGGTTCAATTACTACTCCGATAAATAAATTACTTGAATTTGGCTTTGACTTTACCTTGACATTAGGTTCCCTGCCGTGCTATGCGGAAGTGAGCTGAGAAACTTATTAAATTTCGTACACTACCGCAATATAAAAAGCCTAGAGCGGAATGTCTTGACACTAGATTTTTCGTTATCGTAAATGTTGAGGAAGGTTAGACCAAATAAAACTTTAAAAAGCAGCATCACAAGTCGATTTGTCACGTTAATGCAAAAAATTTTTGGCTAGAGAGAACCTATTGTCAAGACATTCCGATGTCCACTTTTGACCAGACATTGCATGTTGCGTTGCGTAACGCTGCGCCTTGTCTCACAGAGACAGGAAAATTATATAATAATTTCATTCTCTTATATAAAACTGAAAACCCGCACCGACAGCCAGACGCTGTGTCACTGCGTCAGGATGGTCTCTAATAAATTATTTCTAAATAAATTATTCTAGAATAAACTTAAGTGTTATTATTTCAAATTCAATTTCAATTTTTTTTTTTTAAGATTGGAACCTGTGATCAAATTTAAGTCCTAATTTTAATATGAAGAGATAAAACGTAAACCATTTTGTTCCTCTTAAATCGCTTTAGACTCACATTACACCATCGACTCTCGCTTTGTAACGCTTAGGAAATGTGTCGAAATTCGCTATTTGCCAGTTGAGCCGTCACTTTACCAGTCCTACATTTTTATTCTGATGTAGACTTAAGTATTGTTTAAAATATCTTTATTATAACTGGGAAATCTATAAGTACATATAGTCGGGGCCTTCATGGCGCAGTGGGACAGCGGCATGCAACGTTGATTGGTTATGCGTTGGATAGCCAGTCGGAGGAAAAACTATTTAAATTATTCTATCTTTCTGTCTGGTAAGATAACGCGTGATGTTGAGTGGCGCCACCCGACGCGCAAAGTCTTTGACTAAGATGGCGGAAAGTAGAGTACAAAGTGCCTTGACACCATTCTATTGGGAATTTATAGGATCACTAAGAGACGATTTTTCATCATTTAGTCAGTTTTATAGTTATAACTCGTTCTGTACCAAAGTCTTAATCCAAAAACTTTGGATATACGTATTTTTAGATAGAATAGTCAAATGCCTTGACTAATCGTTCTAATTGGGTAGATTTGAAGCATGTACAGCTATGTAGTGGTAATACACTACGCTAGCGTTATAAATTTAATTATATAACTTTCTCTATCCGTATCTCATAGGAAATGTTTCTTTAGGCAGAGTGCCAGAAGCCCAAAGCGAGCATCTCATACTCATTAAAAATTCAACTTTCACATAATATTTACATTAAATTTTAATATTTTACTTTAAAATGCAAATAATGTGCATGAAAATATGTGTTTCTTTACATTTTTTTAAGTTTCATCTAAGAGATGACGTCGTAGTTTTTTTGTATAGAGCACAAATTTTTAATTTAATTAAAAAAAAAACTTCAGTCGTAACATAAATGATTTTGTAAAGTGAATATAGAGGACCATGTGGGACATTTCTCTCTGTTTTTCACTAACTGTTTATAGCAGAAACAATGAGCGACAAGTGGCGAAACCCAAAGCCGCACTTTATTTTATGATAATTTTCCATAAATTAATTTTCAATAAAATTTTTAGTGTTTTCATTATTATTATAATTAATTTAAATAATTATATCTATTTTCAATTATTTCATTATGATCTTAGATGCAATAGGTTCATGGTAACTTAAATATGGGAAAAAAAGTTTGTATATGGGTAATATTAGCATGTCGATGGCATGAACAAATTAGAATTTTCCCCTCTAGAAATTGCCACCTATAGAAGTTTTCCCTTTAAAATTATCTGACAATTATTTGTCTTATGTAAACCTATATACTATATTGTTCAGTTAAATACTACTTACTTGTTCCTACTGACATACTTTTGAGTCTAAAACATTTTTAGAAAACGTATAAAATTTTTTAACGTTTTTTTTAAACTGTTAATTATTTAGGATATTGAAATTTGTTTTTATAATATTTTGATTTGAACCCGTACCCCTTGCAAAGAGTCCAAGCACCCTGATCGCTCAGCCATGCATTCTACATTCGGCTACGTAAAAATTCTTATACGCTTATTACTGTCAAGGTGGGACGTCTTTTACCGAAGTCAAATAACTATGCCATCTATAATCTTTATACCAAATATAATAAAATAATTTATTATTTTTAAAAGAAACGTTGCAACAAGCGTAAAAGAATTTCGAAATTAGCTCGGAAAGAACGTATGGCGTAATTAGCTAGACCACAGACAAACCCAAGAACGCGGATTCGAATCCTGCTACGTTTAAAGTTTATGTATTCAAAATCAGTATTTTGATTATTTACCTCGTAAATTTTAACTGTAACTTTAAATTTTAACTTGTTTCACGTTCTTTCATTAATAGTAGTCAGAGAGAACCTACAAGTCAAACTTGTACGGTTTTCAAGAGGCGCGGGTTCGACTCCTGCTGCGTTCAAATTTTTAAACGTTTTTCTAAAATATGTTTTTCAATTTCAAATTTCAATGTGTGATTAACACTTAATTTTTTTTTAAATACTATTGAACAGTAAAAAAACAAAATGTTTAATTTTTAGAACACTTAAGAAAAGACGTTTGTATGTTAAAGGCTATTACCTAATTAACGATTTTTTAAATGAAAACTTTCCTTAGGAATGAAATGCTCGCTCCAGCGCTCGCTCCTTTTCAAAGATATTATTGTCACTAATAGATATGTAAATTATAATTTTTAAAAAAAAATTGTGCAACTAAGTTTCTTGCTCCGGTTCTTATCAGGTTGAGGCATTAACTTTACTGAACATGTAACTTCTTATTTTGAATAAAATTATTTGACAATGATATTGACTTAATAAGTTAAAAATAAATACTACTGGGCACATATTTTAAATGATCTCAAATACCTTATATAACTTGCATTTTCCTTGTAAGCTGTTTAAAGAAGCTTTATACCAAGACAATTATAGGATAAAGTCGAGAAATAGTTCAATTCACGCTAATATACAAACTTTAAATATTTTTTATCGAGAACAGAAATACAGTTGTTATTATGAGTTGTTATATATATATATATATATATAACAATGATCTCAAATATTTAGTAGAAGTTAAAATTAAAGAAAAAGTATGATCGATAAATTGGTCTTTATTTAGCTACTAACGAAATCGAAAACAGGGCAATGTCTTACAAAATGTATTATATAATAAATGTAACTACTATATATTTATTTAAATAGCTACTTTACTTTGTAGATTTTTATGCAAGCATAATGTGTATGTGCTTGGTACTTTAAAATACGCACAGTACAACTTTTAAAAGAAAAACAGAGAGTAAGATTTTATTAAATATTAATTAAGCTATATTGAAAAATATTTGTAAAATTCTTGCAAATATTACCAAACAATTTTGGTTATTTCGTTTAAATTTCAGTTAATTTGCAAGAAAAATCTATAAAGTAAAGTTCTTAACATTCAAAATGCAAAATCAGAAATAAGGTCACATCATTACATTACATAATAAATTTATAAATACAACAATTTCAATACGTGTAATCAAGAATCTAATCATAAATGAAGGTCAAAAATTACAAAAGTTCTTATATTATACTTTGTCATTAGAGCCTCTAAGGTCATTTATAATTTTACCATTAGAGTCTGGTAATTGTTCTTTTTTAGCTCTGCATATATGTATATGCAGAATTTTGCAGTGATCATGAAGCAGTTACTTTTACTTAGTTCTCATTTTATTAGTAGGTAACTAAGTGAAACTAAGTTTTCAATGCGAAGAACTCATCTGTTATATATATCTTCATTTCATTTTAATACATGCATGGATAAATGACACGAAACCGTGAGTTTCGAAAGTACATTAAAATGGGTTTAATTACTTCAAGTGAATTATTATAATGTCATTTAAATAAATTATTTTACAAATATTAATTTAACTTCTTTATCAATGCAAATTTGAATAAAAAATTTATCAAGAAAAATTCTTAACGAAATAACAAAATATACCTAATGGATTCTAAGATTTACAATTAATAAGCCAAAAAAGCAACATAAATCATATGCATATAATTTTATAAAACAAGTCTTATAACGATGTGACCCATCATTAAATCATTAATAGCGTTTACAAATAATTATAATACGATAACTACACATAAGCTTTCGTTGAAACAGTGCCGATTTCAAAATATCAATTTACTCTTAGTGACTTCAATTTAAAATTACCTTACTTATTTTAATCTAATTTATCTATTTTAATGATAATTTAGAATAATTCAGTTTCTTGATGTACGAGTACTTAAGTGATATATTCTATAAAGCGTTTTATGCGTCACACAGACGACCGTTTTTAATCTGCTGCGATTGTTTTTACTAAATTTGCATACTTTTATAGTTATTTAAAAAATTTAAGGACTGCACAATTTTTCGGTTATATTAAAATGCGAAATGATTGGTTAAGAACATTTAATGAGTCGTAATATATAAGCAAAGTATGTTTGTATATTTAACATAATCAATATTAGAATAACTTTGTTCGGTAACTGTTATCTTGCGTAAAAATTTAATGGGATTAAAAACAGTAGCACATTTGTGAATAGAGTCAAGTCAGAAAATGAACACCTGCTTTTTACAACACACCAACAGAAGTTGATTTAAGATTTAAACGAATCCCTGGCGATTATTTCAAACAAAAAGATAATATAAAAACATAATAAAAAAATTTAAAACCGCAACGATTATAACCGGTCGTATGCGCTTTGCCTTAAAATGTTACAATTACATATTACGTGGAAATATTAATTTATAAAGAAATTTGTCTATAAATATAATCTAGATAATACAGACAGCTGAGTTATTTTTCGTATATAATCTAAATGAATGTAGGAGGCGATGCACTTTCATTAAGTATATTATTGCTTACAATATTTCAGTAGCCAGCTAAAAATATTTTAGATATTTTCCTTAAAGTTAGAGAGAATCTGTGTTAAACTATTTCGTTATTTAACCTCTTTATGTTTCTATCGTCTACAACATTTATGTAACAATATTGAAAATGAAATATTAACATATATAAATATACTTTATAAATCGCCGGCTCTTCTCAGCAAAACTGCTTTCCAAGCCGGCGCATTAATAGCTTTCTCACAGACAACTTTGACGAAAAACTAGAAGCAAAAGTTTAATTAAATAAAGCCTAATATAATTTAAAAAGCTAAACCTATACTGTTTAATCTTTGTTTGTTACTTGTATTTTATTAACAAGACAGCGATTCTAAAAGTTTTGGATAATACATTATTATTATTTAGAGATTCCGTATAACAAAAAATTTAATGTATAAATAAAATATGTTAAACTTACTTAGATAATTAAAATTACAGTTTTAAATTGATATTGCTTCGTATTTTTGTATAGATTTATACTGTGAATCAAAATGTTTCAGTATATAATAAAATTCGCTAAGTAATTGAAAATGAAAACTACAAATCAAAAGTTACAACAATAATATAGCTGAACTTATTCAATAATAAATTTATATATTTTGCTTAGCCATTCTTGACTTAGAGAAAAAAAAAATTATTCTATTTCGTATGTACATATTAGTACGATTAGAGTTGTAAGGACGAAACGAATGTAATGTTGTGCAATATCAATGAAAACGATCATATAATATACTGATTTATTTACTTAGGCCCTGGTTTCTTTGTAATATGAAAATTTTTAATTTACTTGTTCATAATTACCAACATTTTGAAATTTAATCTATAAAGTTTTACGACTTTTACTTTTGAATGAATTAAAAAACTAGATCGACTCGCTAACAGAAAAACATGGATTAAACATTCTTCATAGTTTAAAATCTATTTCGCAATTTCTTCGAGGTCTCATTAACAGCTTAATTGACTTTCTTTTAGCTTTTGGGAATTTTAATAAGTAAGTATCTGTATATTGTATGTATTTGTGTGTTTCTATTTTACTATATATCAATGGCATGGCAAGGCAAATCATTCTTCTATATTTTTATTAATAAGTCATTTAATATTATAATAATCAGAGAATGGTAAATGTATTAGCGTCAAGTATTAAATAGAAACCTACAGTAGTTTTCAATAAAATATTATAAACTACAAATTGTAAGTAAAGTTGCAATCTTACAAATTTTAGTTAATTTTTGAAAAAGAAAAAATTGTTAGAAAATTAAACAATTTTAATTATTAATTAATTATACATCGTCTTTTGTATTCTACTTTGTTTTTAAAACCCTACACATTTTCAATAAGTCACAAAAAAATATAAAATAAAACAACTAATTTAATCTTTTATCAAATGGTTAATCACAAAATTATACTTTATTAATATTTTTTCAATATTGGGTCAATACATAATGAGATGTAAATACTCAAAAGCACTTAAACTCAATTATTATAGATAGGTACGTGACACTAATTCATACGATTTATTACAATGTAAATAGAATAACAATTGCTTTTTGTTCGTACTTCACTACTTTGTAAGATATTGTAAAGAGGCTTTATTAGGTACTCTTTAGTTGAATATTTTAGTTATATTAAAGTTATATTAATTAAACCCATTATGTATTACATATAAAATTATTGCATTGTATTAATTAAGGTGTACCCAGCACATTTCTTTATATATTATTTAGTTCTCAGTTAGTTATTTTTTTTTATAATATTTAATACTTTGAAATTTAAATTGAAATTGAAAATTTAATTTTTATATCATATTTTAACAAATCAAAAACTTAATGAAATAACAGTCATTCTTAGGCTTCTTGGATGTTCAAAAGCTGTTGTTTGGCTCAAGTCCCTCAATATTAAGATCAAATTACATCATTTTCGTAATTTATTTCTGATCTAATTATTAGAAAGCTTTATATGACTTTATTTTTGCAATAAGATTATAAATTTTAAATATCATTTTCTAATTCAACACATACAGTTTATATTACACTTGTGTTCTGGATCTTATTACACTATCGTTTTCGAAGCAAAAGTTCTAATAAAAATAATATTTTATTTAATGCAATACAATGAACCTAACAATACTAAGGCAACAGTACATTTGCTTGGTTGAAAGTCGAAACTGGTTAATACCAGTTTCCACTAGCTATAGCTAGTTTATACTACTGGCCTAACAAAGAGAATCTACACAGAATTTCTAACCTACTTTACCTACCTAAATACAGATTATTCACAAAACTGCATTCCCATTAAAGATAAGTGGCAAAACTTAAAATTTACCTAAATTGTACTTTTGTATCTCTATATATACGCGTTTAAAAAAGCATTTTAAGGCGTAACGTCTAGTAAATAAGAAATAATTATAGTTTCAAGAGGTATAGTGCTTTTGTTTAAAATAAATTATATAATTAAAATATTATTTAAATTAATTAAAGCTATATTTTACTGTGCGGTCAGCGTGCGAAGATAATTGCAACTGCGATTACGATAAGTGCGATCGCGGGACTTCGTGTGAAGGCTCCATTACATTCGTCGGTGTCGCAGCAGAATGTACGCGCTCCCCACCACTCTGTGAATAAAAAATATAATAAATATTCATATTGAGCATATTGATAAATTACAATTAAGGAAAGCTCTAGCTTATAATATATTTAGGTGCATTTTTTTGCCATAATAATAACCATTTACTACATCATATACATATGTTTTTTAAACCATGAAAAAATATATCCTTTAAGGGTTAGGACTAAATAATCTGAGAAGAAATAAATAGAAAGATATATTTATATTATTTTTATAGCTACACGCTTTTACCCGCATAGCAGCTAGTGTCAAGACACTCCGTTGTCCACTTTCCGTCCGAATCCCAAACATTACGTGTTGATTGGCGGAACTCAATGCAGCGCTTTGTCCTATAACTCTACCTCTATGGCATCGAAATGAAAATAATCTAAACATAATAATTCCCCTGAATGGGATTCGAACTCACAGCCATCGCATATACAGTCAGACACTAAAACTCTGCGCTACGATGGATATATCTTATTGTTATAATGTATGTGATGCTTTGACATGTACCTACTTTCAAATTATCGATAATGAACATAAATCTGTCAACAGATCAAGGTACTCGTATTCAGAAGAACCATTTAGTAAATTAATAGTTGATCTTCTAAAAGTAATAAAAAAGCAGCTTCACATTTTTTTCCGCATAGCAGGCTAGCCAAAGATAACTTAGATTCAAGACACTCCGTTCTCCACTTACTGCCTTAAATCGAGACATTAGGTGTGGAGTGGCGGAACTCAACACAACAAGATGTGTTTACTGGCAGACGCCGCACCACTGGGCCACTGTAATTTATATACCATAACTATATCTGGTGTTATATAACAAGGTTTCCTTAAACAGACTAAGAAACTAAGCTAAACATAGCATATAAAACATATAGCGATGCAATTAAACATGTATTAGCCAGCTTTTAGTGAAATGCATCGCAATATTGCGTTGTAAGCAGATGGCGCTGATTGCCGGTTTTAACTTAATTGGTTTCATTCGGCATTTTAATTTAGTACCTAGGTATATATATGGAAATTACTGTAATCGCGATTGGTTGTGGGTTCGATTCCCGATTCCCGAACGGAAAGTGGAGAATGGAGTATCTTGACACTGGATTCTCTCTGCCTGCTATGCGGGAAAAAGCGTGGAGCTGAAAATATCTGGGTATATAATATACACATATTGAATGTGAAAATCTGTAATTTTTTATCGTACAAGAGAAGATAAATGAAAACAATTTAAACAATCGTTACTCAAATGGGAATCGAACGCATATACGCCGGGTCTACGCTCAGTTATTGCGCCACGATGGCTTTATATAGGCATTTATGTGTATAAATATATAACGTGATGAGTATTAAGCAATATTCCTCTCTATATTTCTATCTGTTTTGGACCTTTCTCTTATCTTTTATTGTTGACATCCGGCCCTTGATTCCATGTAAATAATGATAGCAGTATTAACACACACATATGTATGTACTCTTAATACGTTACCCCTTAATAGTTACTTTTTTTGGCGTAGTTGGATTGTGCCTGATATAACGATGGTGATGAGTTTGAATCTTATTTGAGGTATATTGGTGTTTCTCAAGTTTGGTTAAAACAAATAGTGCCGTGATGTCATTATGCTAAAACTTCCAAATGTAAGAACATGTAGTGATAATTTTTTTAGAACATGTGTCCGGATCCGATAACAATCTGAAGAAATTTTTGATTTTCATATCGTGCATTAAATATTCTGACTACGACGGACGGTCAGGATATCGAGAAAGTACTTTGAAGCATGATTTAAAGCTTTTTTCTACAGCTTCACGTTTTTTCCCGTATAGCAGTGTACTGTCTTGACACTAGATTCTCACTAAGAGATGAAACTAGTCATCATTCCTCCGCGTAAGTATTGAACCCACAACCAATCGCGTTTGCTTTAGTGCACCACGATGAGCTTTTATGTTTAAACTATTGATATTTTATTACAAACTATTTCATATTTGTTTACACTTGCTAACAAATGACTGTACAAATTGCTTGATTCGTATAAATAATTGTATTTACTTCGAACAACTACTGATTTAAAATTTAATATACGAGTACATACAGCGTTTTGATAGAATTTAATGGGTCAAACGGTGAAATGGAGATTGTTCCGGTTTTCAAAGGTTTATAGGTCAGATTTGCATCTATTCATTGGATTGATTCACTTTATAGCTCGATATGTAATTAACTTACTGTACATCTAACATTGAAGGAAAAATTTTGTAACACTTTGACGAAAGAGTTCGACTCAGTTATAGTTTTAATAGAGAACAAGTCCTAATATTTTTTTTAAATAATGCGTAAAAAGCACAAAAATATACAATAATAAATATATACAAAAGATTGGAGTGTCTGTTTGTAATATTAAAATAATGGCTTTATACTAAATGGATATGTATGTATGCACTGTGCATATACCAAAAAAAAATAATTCTTTTTTTGTCTGCCTGTCAAATCCACGCGGACGAAGTCACGGGCACAGCTAGTTAAAAATAAATTTAAATAATGACACATAAGTACTCTACAGCGTCACACAAATATTTATCCCAGATGTTAATCGAGTCCACGACCAATCCATGTTACACTTTTATAAAAAAAAATATCTTTGCTTTTAAAGGCGGCGCAATATTTTGTTCTACTTAAAATGTCTAAAGCATGTCAATTGATTATCATTTTTCTAATTAACTTTATGTAATACTTTCTAAGTCATTTCTGCTACTTCATTTCTTCTAAGGGCTTATTTTTTTTTTATTATAATGTCATGGCATAATGATAAATCATTTCAATTTTCTTCGTAGCCTAGTGCCGCACTATCTAATCCAAGTCCAAAGAAATCAAAATATTTTTATTGAACCCATAACTCAGAATCCATCGTGGCTCAGTGGCTCTGTGCCTACTGCGCTACGATGGCTCATAATTTAAAGCCTAAATAAATGTTTATATTGGCCTCGTTACGTCCAAAGGATTATTACGGAGCACGAAGTTATTAAATGCCACTAAAATATTATAAATCACCGTTGCCTTTTAATATAATTGCTACTACAAAATTGCTGTTTTATATACAGTATACATTTTTGGGATATTTATGTTCGACGATACGATATTACGTTTTTTAACATAGCCACGTGCATATATTTTTAACGATTAGTCTTACAGGCTATAAAATTGAGAGCATTTTTTAAATACTTTAATATGTAAAGTCAGTCATAGATAAAAATAAAAAGAAGATGTAGCATTAAAAATATGTGGCTAAGTGGCTTCCGTTGTTGTCACTTTTTTTTCATTACTTTAACTAAGTCTATCTGTGACGTCATCACGGCCAAACCGCTGAACCGATTGTGATGAAATTTAATAAACAGGTACTTTCAGTACCTTCCCTTCAGGGTATTGGAATGAACCAATTTTTTCTTAGTTTTTTTAGTTTTTCCAGGGATTTCATTGTTTTACGAGAAGGCCGCCGAAATAGGAAACAGCTATAGTTTACGTGGGTGAAACCGCGAGCAGATAATTAGTCACTATATATGAATATATCATTAATTTAAATAAACTCTCAGTCCATTTCAGAATTGAGTGATAGTAATGAAATTTAACATCTACTTTTTTTTTAAATGCTAACTAAGAGGTCTTTGTAGCGCAGTGTAAAACAGTGTAGTAATGTAACCATGATTGGTTGAGGGTTCGATACTCGCTTGGTGCAATGATCAAGATAAGCGCCAATCAACATGCAAAGTCTTATATCGAACCCATAACCATAACGTCATAGTTATAGTACGACTCATAGAGAAATTATACAGACAATTTACAAAAATGTCGTTTTACGATCGTATAGATCGTAAAGTGTAAAACATTAATTATTTTATGATTAAATTCATGCGAGGAGATTCAATCGTATGCAAATGTTTGACGCGTCATGCTGAAAGTCAATTTCGCGTTCAATATATAAACTAGCTATCTGAAACTAATAATCTGTTTGTATAAAACAGATAGAGTATGATAGCAAAATATTTAATATTCGAAGAAAGAGTGGAAACACATACTCGCACACACACAATATTTATATAACAATAATTTAAAAATTGAAGAACGGAGTAAATTGACACTAGTGTTCTCTCTGACAACTCTGGTATACGAAAAAAGGCGAAGCTGAATACATTGAATTACTTAAAATTAATTATTTTGTATCATAAGGTCTACTTGTTAATAAAGCTTGTATGCTAACGTCTAAAGATTCAATTAAGCTAACTTCATGTAAACTTATAGCTTAGTTGGCTTTTCATTTCTTATACATACATTATTAAACTTTTTTTATACCACGATCATTATTTTATATAGTGCTTATATTAGATTACTCAAATGTGTAAATATCGCATAAACCATAGCTCTTATCAAGTTGATAATTCTAACTTTGTGGCTACCGGAGTGTTTTTTGAACTCCTCCGCTTTTATAGTCAGTGCCCTTTTCTGCTCTTTTCTTTTGTATTTTTTTGTAATTCTGTTATTTAATTTAAGACTAGCGGTGCCCGCGACTTCGTCCGCGTGAAATACTAAAATAAAAGTAGCCTTAGTTACACCTTATTACATTAGAAAGTCCCGTCAAAATCGATCCAGATGTTCCAGTGATTAGTCGAAATCAACAGACATACAGACAGACAAAACTTAAACTTAAAAATATATTTCTTTAACATTTTTAAAGTGTTATTCTCACTTGAAATTGAAAAATACATATTTAGAAAACGTATAAAAATTTTAACGCAGCGGGATTTGAATCCGTTTGGCTTTGTTTGGCAAGAGAGAATGCTATTTATTATATATTTAATAAATAGCATTCTCTCTTGCCAAACGATTGTTCGTAGAATAATCTTTGGGTAACAGAAATTTGTAAAAATCTCTCTACAGAGATGCTAACAACAAATATAAGATGTAATAAGCGTATAAGAATTTCAACGTTGCTGGATGTAGAACGCATGGCTTAACGGTCAGAGCGCTTGAACGATTTTCAAGAGGCGTGGGTTAAAATCCCGTTGCGTTTAAATTTTTATACGTTTTCAAAATATGTCTTGTAAAAAATGTTATTTTGGTATACACATGTAGTTACACGCGATTATTTTAATATTACAAACAGAGACTCTAATATTATTTATTTGTATAGCTGGTAGTGAGCACACTTATTATTGAACTAAATCTTTGTAAGTCATAAATATTATTCCTTAAGTAATAAAGCAGAATTGATAATGAGAAAAACGAAAACACGTATATTATTTTATGATAATTGAAAGTTTTGGTTTAGTTTATAGTTGAACTTGCTTGTTTAACTTGCTTTTTAGTTTGTTTTTATGACATTATTTTATCGAATCTTTGACTTTTTGATTCTTTAATCTGTTCAAGAAAAATTTAATTACATTTTTCTCATAGTAGCTTTACACTTTTTTTGCATAAAAAGGGCTGGCAAAGAGAGCCTAGTCAGGACGCTTTGTTCTTCAATTTTTGACTCAATTTAAAGAAATACATGTTAAGTAGTGAAGCTTAATTCCGACTTTTCTTATAAGAGCTAAAAAATTAAAATAATTTAAGTATTATCATTCCCCTGAGTTATAACTGAACCCACAATCATCGTGCTTACAGTCAGGCGCTGTTCCACTGCGCCTCGAAACAGGCTTGAAGCTGCTCACATATGTAGAAAACCACAATTTTTCATAAAGTATAATAAAGCTGTAAAATAAAAGAATTTGAATTTACATGAAAAACTAAGACAAAGAAAAGTAAAAGATCCCAAAATTAACTGAACTGTGGGAAGCTAAGAAACTTTAAAAAGAAGTAAAACAATTTTACAAAAGAATTTCTAAGCAGTTCTTTCAGTTAAATAAAGATATTGGATTTCGGATGTCCGAAACTTAACGCCGTATTTTTCTAGTTGAACCGAAAACATTTTTAATATGAACATTCCACTGACTAGGATTCGAGGGTACAATCTTCACCTTTGCAATCTAACAAGTCTTATTTACGACGGTGCCAAACGTATAAAACATTATTACTAAAGTTTTACTTCAGACAAAATAGTACATTTTCTTTTTAACATTCCGAATAAGTAGTTAAAAAAGATATTTGCGTTTAAAGATTTTATAGTTGCAACTGTTTAAAAGGACAATTTATATGTATTCTTTATACCGTGTATCACGCGGTCTTTTAAGTGGCCATTGTGGTGCAATGAGACAGTATAGAAACACGACGGTTGAGGGTTCGATCTCATTTGAGGGAATGAATATATTTAATGATTATCACTCTCCCGCTCTAGTAAGTCAATGCGGCGTTGAGTTCCGCCACTCAAACGAAATATTTCAAAAATTGGTCGGTGTAATTAAGACGGCCTTGACAATAGGTTCCCTCGGCATATTCTTGTGTGAGCTGCAAAAAGCGAAAAGCAGATAAGAATGTAAACAAAATCCAAATCTTTTATAGCGTTAAAAAATGTTGATTAGCTATTTGTTACACACAAATACACTTTGAACCTGCCATAGTCCGCATTTGATGTGCTAGAGCTATTTCTATAACAAATTTTCTATGTAATGTCATAGTAAACTAAAAATTAACTACTTACTAATATTATAGAATGTAAACCTTAGCGTAAAGAGATAAAGTGTCTTTTATGTCAAGTATTATTTACATAATTTTAAAGTGTTATTCACACAATTGTATTATTACGAAAAAAACTTATAGAAAACGTAGAATGATTGTAAGTGGCACGGGTTTGAAACCCGCTTTTTTCAAATTTAATTCAATTTCTAAAAATGTTTTTCAAGTAAGAAATTGTTTTATAACTTATTTAGTAGCTCTATAAGTTTAAAAGCCGTCCAGGAGATGGTTATAGGTTTGATCCTTACATGTCTGATTAACATTTTTACAAAAACGTAAAAAAAAATCGTTCAATTTCCTAAGTGTGTGAATAAAACTTTAAAAATGAAAATAAAAAATGTCTTTAATCAAAGTGCGACGTTGAGCTGCACTACTCAAACGCAGTCTCCAAAATGGGCGAAAAGTGGAGAGCGAAGTGTGACTTTAGGTTTTTTTTGGACTCTTTTCCTACGCAGCCATGTGAAAGAAAGCGCGAAGTTGTAAAACAAATCCCACAACGGTAAATATTAAGGCTATTAATTTAAAATAATTAATTTACAAGTGCCCCAATTTTTGGTACATTCTCTCGCACCCGCTAGCCTTTTAATTTTACTGAGTAGAGTAAGTTAATAAATCCTTTCATAAAAATAGCTGATTGGCAAATTTTCGGCATAAAACCCAATTTTTGCTAGATACGATACGATACGATAGGTTATGATTTTATTGAGAGTAGAAATTTTAAATGAACAAAATCTCAATTATCATATTTCATTTTCTCCGCATTGGTACAACAAGACGCGGCGTTATGTTCCGTCATTCAACACGTCTCGGTTTCGACCGGAAAGTGGAACAGTGTGATATATTCTGTCTTAGTACTAGGTTCTCTCTGACTACCCTTCTACTCGGGACAAGTTGTTTTCTAGGAACATGTCGCAATTACCTACAATATCTAATTATTAAACCTATAATTAATAAATTTACTATAAGAGTGAAAAAAAAAATGACACGAGAAAATCAGCCATATGCTTATGTAATTTTTATAGTTATTTAAGGGGGTTTCCCGTTCTCTTTGACTTTAAATAATACATATTCTACATAAATAAATATCATCACCACTGTTAATGTAGAAAATAATTTTCGTTTCACTAAACTGGATATATGAGGGAGCCGGACTTAATTACTAGACGACTAGTTATTTGCATTTTTAATGAAAATTCGCAGTCGACTGCATTGCACTGGAAGTTAAAGCCTTTAAAACTAAAGTAAACTGTCCTATTACTATACTATTAACACTTTTGCTTTTATATTCCATCGTAATTCACTGAGAAAAATTATTTCAAAAAATTTAGGACTGCACGTGGACCGTCAATTATATGAAATACTTGCAGTTGCTTTAGTTTAAGACAGAGTGTTTTCATCATCCATAACGAAATGGGTTGTGGAAAAGTTTAAAATAATTTTGTGCATTAATGCGTTTATCTGATAATTATAGGAAATAGATCTAGATTCAAACAAGCACTTTGGATAAATTATATACGCCATCTGTTTACAATTTAGACAAATTATGTACATTTATGCTTGTTTTCACGAAATATCTATCCTGAGAAAGGATTCATTATCTTCTCCTTAGTTCGAGTTCGCCAATTAATATAATAGCTGTTACTTTTATCACAAGATAACAATCATGTTAACTTTGCAACTAAATGTACGGTAAGTATAAGATGTAGGCGGGATTAGAATAATATTTATTGCATCTTGCATCCTGCATCTTTGTCAGTATATATCAAGCTGGTAATGTGAGCTTGGAAACTTCTTCTTTAGCTTATGTAAGGAAAGTACATTATTAGGTAGATGCTAAGTTAGCTCCGTTTTCATATAACTCAGCTGATATCAACGTCATCATATAGTTTACTTTGTTCTTCTTTTAGAGACGTGTTAAAAAAGAATTTCTTGGCCAATTTTTTAAAGAATTTGACCAACTTAAAAGATAATTTTATGTCAAAATTCCTTTATATCATATGAAAATCCAAATTTTAGCCAAATTTTCAGTGTCACAATGAACTGTAGTAGATATGTGCTACTCAAAACTAATTAAATTTTCAGCAAACATTTCAATCAAAAGCAAACAGTCTGTGGTGAAATAGATAGAGCTCCAAAATCCAGTAAACGATTTAATTAAGAGTATTTCCGTTCCCACTGTATTTCAGTTTTGATCGATTTCAGTATTGCCATAAATTTCGGGTAGGCTTTTATTACGGGATACGATCAGAATAGACGATGTTACTGATTACATAATTTAGCGTCTGTCCTACATACGAATATTGAAGCAAATGTTTGTTTATTGGGAAAAAATCCTGCTCCAATCATAGGCAACTTAACACCCAATTTTTATTTTGATTAGGCAGGTAATTAATATATCTGGATATACTAAACAACTACCTAAATACTACTCAAAGAATGATTATGTGTAATTATTTGTATTTACCATTCAATCATCATTGCTTTTTAGAAGAAAGAGATTGAAGCTATCATAAATTATTATGGGAGCTGACTTAATGCTATAAATGGTGTCCATATCAAACCCAACCCTTTTTTAAACAAAGTTGGCACAACTATTCTGATAAGAAAATAAATGAACGTGTGTGATTAACATTATTGTACGAAAGTAATATATTATGAAGGTACATACAAGAAATAACAAAGATTCATTTGAAGCATAAAGAAAACCTCGTTATATCAAACCATCGTTCTAATATCCTACGAGAATTAACGCAAATCAGTACACCTGCTATATAATTGGCATTTGCTTATCGGATAATCGAATTTCACGTTTCAATTGTTCCTAAGTATTGCTTCTGTAATAAGATTACCAGTTAATTCATTTTCGGTTATTAATTTCCTGTCATGACTGACTTATTGTTGGGCCGTTGATTAATGACTGACTATTGTGTTGTTTTTTTTTCAGAAATAGGTACACCTATTTTTTTTTGTTATATTTATTGCTTGTTTCAACATTTAAAAAAAATAAGTATTTTTTACCAGTAAAAACACTAGTTTAGTATAGTTTCAGAGGGGCGAGTACAATAAGTTATATTATACGTGAATTTAGTAAAAAGCCAATATTTTTTGTACCAGTACCTTTGAAATACGTTAAATTTATAAAATAAATATAACACACTCTCTTGTGTTCTTATATAAATAAAAAATGAAATACTATGTTTTATGACATAAACTTATATGTACAGGTATGTACTTACATGATGCTAAGCAGCAGTTGTATCAGCTTATGAGTTGTTATTTTTTAACTTATCCGTATATACAAAAAACGAATGATATATAATAATAAACTTTTTCTAGTTTCTTTTCATTGCAAAAAAAAATTAACAGTTGTAAAAATGCTAAATTACGTAACTCAGCACCGCGTTTTACCTAACTTCACATAAAAAGCATCTAAGAGAAATTGAATCCTTGTTTATAAGTATGCCATACTGTTATTACAAATCAAATCATATTTACTTGAGACATGTTTGTCAAACGTGAATGAATACGTCAAACTTGTCATAATACGGTGCCAAGTCGCAAGTTAGTCCTATGGTTAGTCCTATGGTAACAGTGCTAGTGGTTTGCTAACTCGGGAAAAAGAAAATATTTTTCATGTACAATATTTCCCTGTTTCGGTTACTATGAGTACAGATAATCTAAATGCGAAGTTATAAAGGCGAAAAAATTACAATATTTTAACGCCTATATTTACTAATATATTTTTTTTTAAATATATTTAGATTTCGGTAAAAATGTAGATACATACATACTTACATACATAACGTTAATTATTGCCACGCTGTGCTGTTTTATCAAATTGGTAAACCAAATGTGTTTTTCAAACACAATATTTCTTTGATTTTTGTTGATTGTTTCCAATATTGTTATATAGACACCAACAGCTATCACGTATACAGTTAGACGCTAGCGAAATAATGAAACTTTAACATTTTATTCAATGCAATATATTTTCCCTCACCTCGAGAGCCTAGTGTCAAGACACTCCGTTCTCTGACTTGAACCTAACACCAATACGGCGAGTGGCGGAACTCAACAATGCGCATAGTCTTACGCTGAGTCAAAGAATTAAGTAAATATAATGATCCCTAAGTGTGAATCAAACCCACAACCAATCACGTTAACAGCTGAAAGCTGTTCCACTATACTACAATGTCCTCGCAACCAATATTATAAACGAAGATTTAGGTAAAACCATTACATATAATAAATTCTAGAAAATATAAGAATAAAATATACAATTTTCGTGTATTGTACGGGGAGCTAACTAGATTTTTACTATCCATATATCATAGAGAAGTCGTACGAAGATTTTTAACATGAAATCTTTCCAGCCGCATGAATACGTGAGGAACTTGCTAAGTACTTTCGTCCGTCCATTGTAGATTCGGAGCTATCGTGAGAAGAATGATTGTTTGATGAAACGTTTTGTTCTATTATACGTTGTTTGTCTTCGAGCGAGAGTAGGTTTATCATTTGTTATACTTTTTTCAGATTCACGTTTTTGTCCGCATAGCAGGGCATTCGGAGGGAAACCTAATGTCAAGACATTCTCGTTTTCCACTTTTAGACCAAAATTAAGAGATTGCGTGTTGAGGGGCGGAAATGAACGCCGTGAATTCTTAGGTTCCAGAGCGGAGAAATGAAAATAGTTTTTAACATTTTAAATGGTAAACGCTTAGGAAATTGAAAAACGTTTTATACGTTTTCTAAACGAAAAATGTTTTCTTAAGTGTGAAATTACTAACACTTAAAATTGTTAGAAATATTTAATAAACATCATTCTCTCTTGCCAAACGATTATTTGTAGAATAATCTATTGGTAGAAGAAATTCGTAAAAATCTCAACAAAAATAAGTTGTAATAAGCGTATAAGAATTTCGACGGAGCCGGACGTAGAACGCATGGCTTAGTGGTAAAAGCGATTGGACGGTTTCTAATAGGCGCAATCTCGCTGCGTTAAAGTTATATAAAAAGAAAATAATTTATAAAGCTTTATACTAAGCTAATAAGAAAATATAATAATCTATACAAATAAATAAAATTGTAGTGTATTTTTGTAATATTAAAATAACGGGATTTTCACTGGCAGTTAGCTGATATAATAAGGAGTAACTTGGCTACTTTTATTTTCGAATTCCACGCGGACGAAGTTGCGGACACAGCTAGTGACGTATAAGTATCCAATGTAATAAACTTTACAATTATCTGCAGCTGTTTAACCACAATTAAACACAACTGTGATCCATTTATCTCAATATACTTTTACATTGCACAATATTAGCGGAACGAGCGCTGGGAACAGTTAGCGGTGGGTTTAACGAACTAAATGCCACATAGTTTACGTATATAAATAGCTATCATTAAAGCGTCCTCATTTTAGTTTAATTTAAACAATACATATAATGTATTATTTCACACTCTAAAAATCAAGAGCCCTAACTTAAAAATGTGCAATTTTTGATAAATTACAATATAACCTTAGGCTTTTTGTTATCAGCTGCGAGCTTTTTCAGTAGGCTGAGAGATCCTATTGTCAACACATTCTGTTCTCCACTTTTTGTCGGAATGATTGAATATTTTGTGGATACTATGCAGAAAAAAACATGAAAAAAAAATACTGTACATTATATTTTTTAAATTTAAGCTGTATTTTCATCATATGCAGCTTACACGTCTAAACGATTTGCTCTTAATTGGTAATGTTACAGCGTCTGACCATCAGAGCGACATACTGTGGGTTCGATCCACACTTAGAAGCATTATTATGTTTAAATTGTTTTGATTGCTCCACTTTGGCGTGACAAAGCGCGGCGTTGAGTTCCACCATTTTACCAAAACGTCAACGTCTCGATTTCGAGCAGGAAGTAAAACGAGTGTCTTGACATTAGTTTTTTTCTGAACACCTTGCTATGCACGAGGAAGGTAAAGATTTAAAAATGATATAAAATAATAACAAATATTTTTTTAAGTGAAATTTGAACCCAAAACCATCTCATTTAGTTAAATAATTTCAACGATTCCGCTATAATATAGTTCAATAGAGCTTACATCGTATATAATATTTGTATGCCACTCCATTAGCAGTCTAGATGTGGATACGAAAACATTTGTTTTGTAGAAAGCAATCTTTTAGCGGGAAGTGGAGTTTGGAATACTTGTTCAAGATTTTAAGAACAAAATATGAATATATAGATGAGAGCATATATTTTATTATATTAGATATCCTTTTGGAACTATCTTAAGAAGAAAAAGGGTATTCTCTTTCTTTTTGCAAGATTATTCCGCTCTCCATATTTTCAATTACTAATTAAAATACAACATAATTAATCTAGTTAAACTAGAAAACTACCTTCAGAACATATTTTAACAAATAATCCACCAGTGGAATTTTAGAGAAATGGTGTGTAAATCCAAAATACAATCGTGGCAGTATCATAGTCTGACTGAATACGCGATGGTCGTGGGTTCGATTCCCACTCAGGGGAATGACTATATTCAATATATTTTTATTACTCCGCTCTGGTACCTAAAAGAATAGCGCGGAGTTGAGTTCCACGGAATGTCTCTCATCCGGACGGAAAGTGGAAAACGGAGTGTCTTGATGCAAGCTACTCACTGCCTTACAGAGCTGTAATGCTGGAAAAAGTCGTCAAGCTGGAAAGAGCGTTTAATTTGTGAAACTCAACGATGTGCTTTATCGCAGGCTGGATACATAAAGAGAAATTTATTTAAAACATTTTTTTACAGCCCTCTAATTCACAACCCTTGTGTGTAATACCGAGCCGCGCTGACATTACGTGTTTGAAGGCGGATCTCAACGCCGCCTTTTATCTGCTCAGCTTAGCGCGTAAATAAAATAATGTATATATAATAAAATTTCACAAATAAATTCACACATGCCACTTGAACTATTTAAAATCGAGATTAAAAATAAATTATTGAGGAAAGTATATTATTCTGTCCAGGAATACTATTATGATGTTAACGTGTGGAATAAAATGCTGTTGATGCTCACTCGGGAGATGACTATGAACTTATTGTAAAACTATATTTGAAAAGAACAACTATTGAGTTTCCAAGCCGGTTATAGTTTCCGCTAGGACGGACATTCTATGTTAATTGACATTTCTAAAGTACTTGTAATAGCCTATTTGAATAAATAATGTTTTGTTTTTGATTTTAAATTACATTCTTGTCATTGAGTCCAACCACGCAACCGTCGCCTTAAGTATGTCTATCATATGATATATACATATATAATATGTATATTTAAATCTGTATATAATGTCTTTCTCCACACTACTATTTCCCATTGATATTGGCTGCTTGTTATTTTACTATAATCTATAATAATTAAAAAATGATTATAATTGGAAAAACACAAAAAAAATATCGAAATCATTATATTTTGACCTAAGAGTTAATTATAAACAGATAAAATATTTTGGATCCATTCGGAGAGGCTCTACCTAAATATCGCAGGATTGTTAAAATTGAAATTTGATTGCTATTTTTTATTTAAAAAAAATTGTTAACTGTTGTAGTAAATTGTACCGTTGTAACATCGTACTATTGCGATAAGAGAGGTAGGGGGAGACCTCGATTGACCTTCGACATGGCTGCAGGTAGGTAGGTACCTAAAAAGCATGACGACCCCCCGGAGGGCGTGTATGAAGAGGTTGATGACAGTGGATGAGCTTGCCTCTGCCTCTGACTACCCCGCTAGAACTAAAGCGGAAAGCTAAAAAAACATTGTAACCTGCGAAATACGGATACAGTTGTATTGTATTAATGTATATCGTGGCATACAGTATTTACCTTAAAAGTATTTAGAGGATTACCATTTAGATAAAACTATAATGTAATTATTACAGTTTAAACCTCTTTAGAAAATGTTTTAGAATCCGCTCTTGGAAACCGTCCAAGCGCTCTGACCGCTAAGCCATGCGTTCTACATCCGGATACATCGACGCATATTAAAAACTTATTTTTTTGTTTATAACATCTCTGTAAAGAGGTGCGAATCCGAATCCCGCTGCGTTAGAATTTTTATATTTCCTAAAAATGTTTTCCGTGTCCTGCTAAATGTGTGGGAATAAGAATTACAAATAATCTATATATCATATAAATGTAAGCGATTGCGGTTAAAATATATTGTGGGTTATTAATATTTAGTGTTTATTTTATTTTAATCGGTTCATAAATAGATAAAAAATTTAACAAAAAAACAAAACTAAGTTGTTATGCAGATTACGCAGGTGAAGCCGCGACCGGATCGCTAGTATTAAAATAAAAAATCTACTGTAATACATACTCACATAAAAAATATAAAATCCTATATTTTAAAGCACAGTCTCATACGACACACCGCTGGAGCTTGCAGATTCTTCTTAGAAATGCAGATTTGCCATTTCAAATACAGATACAAGTATTTACCGCATACATTGGAATAAAATGTATATTTTTGGCCCATATATGACAGCTTAGAAGGACTTGAGCTAAGTTTACTGGAAGTTTTCGCTATCAATTTATATAAACTTATATTCTAGGGCAGTTGGACTGTACCAGGCTGAGTATGATGAATGTGAATTCAAATCCTATTTGAGAGATATAATAATAGTAATATAAAACTAGAATGAAGCCATCGTGGTGTCGCGGAATAGGGTGTAACTGTCATCGCGAATGGTAGTGGGTTCGATTCCCACTCATATGGCTATATGGCTTAAGTTTCTATGGATTAGCTAGAGATTGCTTAAGAAGATAAGTTATTTTTTTTTTAAAACCTACAAAAATTGATACTTAGTATAACCTTTGGTTGTTCACCTGACTTCGCATCCTTTAAAATCCTATAGGCACAGAAATAGACTAATACATGTAGTTTCGACTATTTTTGCGTAATTGGTTAGGTAGAGTGAGGATGGTGGAGGCAAGCGTTAATGGGACCTTTTTAGGTCTCACGCGAGTCTCAGGCGCGGTGAATCCTCGGAATACTAAGGAGTTTGTTTTCTTATAATAAATAAAACATAACACATCAACAATTTGTTTTATTTCTGCCCTCTATTTTATCTTTGTATTACTGTATTGCTTGCTTTCTTTTATTAATAAGAATTTGTTTTGATTTATTATTTAAATTTCATATAACATATAATAAATACCTAGGATTTCACTCCAAACATGATATTTCATATTTAAACTGATCACAAGTTAAACTAAAGTAACACAGTATTTAAAAAACAATTTATTTATATTCTCGGTGACGCGATTGTCGCAAGAATGATCGACAAAGCATTTATACCTTAGAGATAAACACAACTCGGTGAAATTTGTATTTTTTTGATACATAGTTCCGGCACAGTCACTTTTTAAATAATCTAACACAAATATTATAAGCATTATTTAATAAATGAATTCAAAACTAATAATCAACCTAATGTCTAGACTCTAGAGGCCATCATGGCGCAGTGGGACAGTGTCTGACTGTAAATACAATTGGTTGTAGGTTCGATTCCCATTCAAAGCAATAATTATATTACAACATATTTTCATTTCTTCGCTGCGGTGGCTAAGACAAAGCGCGGCGTTGACTTCCGCCACGCAACACGCAATATCTCGATTTCGGTCGGAGTGTCGTGACACTAGGTTATCTCTGACTATCCTACTATGCAGGAAAAGGCGTGAAACTATAAAAATCGTATTGTAATATTTAAAGCTAAAGGGTCATATCCGCTTAAATTTTAAATATATTTGTTCTATTAGAATTAGATCCTACCTACTGATAGCATAGAGAATAATCTTAAAGCAATTATTCTTTCTTTTAAAAGTGAGCTAGAACAAAACACGTTAGCGACGGCCTTGTGTGTGACGCAACGACTCCGCAGTGGGACAATAGTCGTGATGTGCGCTTATAGCTTTCAGAGATAGATTGAAAAATACTGATATGTAACAAGAAATGTCTTGGAAATTTTATATGTATACATGAATAATTTATTATTGTGAATGTATCAAAATTATAATTTTGAAAATGAAAACGGAAAGAATGGTCAAAATCATAGTAAATTTCTAAAAGGAATAAAAGCCAGTATTGTACCAGTATATGTTATTCCATTACGACACTTTTAAAGATTTTTTTTTTTTAAGTAAACTTAAATATATACATTCCCCTGCATAGGAATCGAACGTATACCAACGCGTGCTGAGACAGACCTACTGTGTCTGATCTAACAAATTATATTCTTATCACGTACTTTTCATATTTCCCCGTTATCTCTATAAAGGGAAACCTCATTTTGAAAACATGGTTTACGATGATTTTACAATCAGAGTTGGATTTGGAGGGATTTTTCAAACGAAATTTGCTTAAACTTGTATTATAGATTAGATTTTCATAATACGTGCAGTTCTAAAATTGTTTTTAAATCCAACTTTTATTCCATGGATATATTTTGAACATCATTTAAGACTTTTTATTATGAAATATAAGTATAAAAATTAAAATTTTAACATCTATAATAAAATAACTTACCTTCTTTGAGTTTCTCAACTAAATGTATTAAATCAAACTTTTATATTGTAAATACACTGCTAACTAATTCGTGAGAATTGAAACTTACAATGTGTGTTTTTAATTATTTGATAATTTAATAATACCTTCAAATAATATTTACACATTAAACGTCTTGGACTCTTTTTCAAGCAGGTTTCAGCTTTCTTATAGCAGGGTACTCAGGGAGCACCTAGTGTTAAGACACTTCGTTGTCCACTTGTAGCCCGAATCCGAAACAGTCTGCTGATTGGCGGAAATCAACGTCGCCCATGAAAATAATTTAGATATCATTCCCCTGAGTATATATAGTAACAACCAATCGCGACTACAGTCAGATGCTGCACTGCTACACCATAATGGCCTCAATTATCTTATTGACATTTTTACCTTACAAGCCTTAAGTTGATATATTTTGTATGAAAATTCTGTACGGTAATAAACTTTTAAAGTCTGAATGAATTGAACATGAAGAAATAAACATATAATTATTTAGTTACCTTTCTCACTGCAGGTGGGAACGCAATCGCGGACAACGGTCAACTCGCTCACGTATTTCTGTAACAAAATTAAATAAGAAACAAATTATTTTACAAAAAAGAACTAAAAACTAGTTTAAAATAATTATTTTATCGTGCACCTGGCATCCTGGCAAGGTTCATATATAAAAACAAATCGTGTGCAATTTTTTAAACAAACTGTCAATTTATATAATCTATATATATAAATGTTAACTGTAGCACCCCCTGGTGAGTTGTCAGGATGAAAGAACATGTACCAATTAAACTTGAACCTATCACTGGGATCCGCATCAAAATCGGACAACAAGCAAACAAATAACCTCTCACCCCAAACTCATATACCGCCTCCGTGCGGTCCTGGGTAAAAAATGTTACTGATCGTTGCCTGTACATGAAAGACATATAAGAAAAAATATTATCGTAGGCCATTTTTTTTATTTATAGCAACTTAGAAGACCCCTTTTTTAGGCGTTCGTGCACGCTAATCTCATTAAACTGGTTTAAATGCAGTTTGTACTATTGTATTTTGATAAAATTCCGTTAGGTATAATTTAGTGTTTATTTTATTTCAATCGGTTCATAAATAAAAAAATTATAACAAAGTCAAAATAGTTTTTTATTCAAAATAAGAAGTTACATGCTTAATTTTTTTAACGTCAAACAATTTACCACCGGTTCCCTAAAGTTTATGCCTCAGTCAGTTTAAAATATATTTAGGTTCATACTTAATATAAGGTTAAAGTCTAACAACAGTAAATTAAAGAATAAACGAACTCAAATTGAGATACAACTATACTTAAAAGTACAATAATAATTATTTTAACTGTCAATTTTATCGCCAAGAAACTATAAAACAAAGCCGTACTGGAAACGAAGAAATATATATATATATATAAAGGAAAATCACTATTATATTTTACGTGAAGGCAAAACTTTAAACCCTTTTTACCAAATTTATGGTGGTGGAGATATATGAAATTTGGCATAATTAAACTTTATATGGATAAGTGCAACAAGCAAAAATTTTTCATTACAATGTATTACAAATACATAAAATAAATTTTACACACGTTGTATGACACGTTATATAATAGTGTAAATACATTATGATAGGAAGCCGTATTTTACGTGCCATGTTTAGTTTTATTTTACTCTTTCAAAAAAGTCGAAGTACCCACGATAGGTACTTTACAAACATTTGTAACGGCGACAGAGCACCAAATACATTTCATAGTCATTAAAACTGTAATAAATCATACAGACGTGGCGTTTCATTCCTTTAGTGAAGTTTAAAATGGAATGAATTCTGGGTCTTTTCTTGTGGCGTACACTTTTATTGTAAAATGTTTAATAATAGAAAAGATATATGATGCAAGAATGACTTAAACAGTGAGGATAGGTTACCTTTATTATTTAAAATAATTATCTTCCGGGGGACACTACGTTGGGAACAAATTCCAATGTTCCCCAGTACATTAAATATTGTATACTAGCTGAGCTCGCGACTTCGTTTGCGTGGAATTCTAAAATGAAAATAGAAGAAGTTACTCCTGATTCCTCATTAGCCGGAACAGTCAGAAAGATAGACAAAAAAATTTAACAATATTATTTTGGTATATGTACCTACCTACATATGCATTTAGTAAAAAGATACGATACCATCCCATCTGTATTAAAACAATAATATTTAGTAATATAATCAATTCAAATGTTATAAGCTTTTCTAAATAAGTTTTGCAATTTACTAAATATATCAATAACACTTTAAAAAATTTAAAAATAAATACTTATTAGGCTAACTTCAAATCTGTAAAACAGTGCAGTCAAAGAAAAAACAAATCCAGTCTCGATATATCAAGTTTTGACACTTAATAAATATATTTTCTAAAAAATTACCTCTTATGGATATGATATAAAATATTTGAAAAGAACAACTGTTGAGTTTCTTGCCGGCTCGTCTTAGCGGAACTGCCTTCAGACCCGGTGGTAGCTTTATGTTCATTCAAAAGTGATTACAAAAGTCTATTTAAATTAAGGGTATTGCAAATTTGAATGTTGAAGAACTAAAAAAATTCAAAAGAAAATATAGTTCAAATAATTAAATAATTCATAAGTAAACATGAGTACTTAATTTAACCCTCCAACTGCAGGCTTTGTAATAATTGTGTTTATCAAACAATAAATAATCTTTACCTTAAGTAGTCGTAAATTACTAAATCATATATAAGATTTGGGTCTTTTAGAGTTTTCAAAGTGTATCATCATACCTACTAGAAATTAATTTGATGGGTAAAATTTCCAAATTCAAAATTAATATATTTTGAACTGAACAGTGGTTAGTTATTCCACTCAGCTGAAGGTTGCCACTTCACGTCTTTTACAGAATACATATTGAAGACAGTTATTAGATTTTTATTTCTTATGTTTCTTAATATATACTATAGTATGTAACTAAATTTTCTTAATATAGTAACTTTACTAATATAGTTACTTTCTAAATATAGTAGTTACATTCAAACAAAGTAACTTTTGATTTGCTTTAACATTTTGGTCTGTAGTAGCAGTCGTGTAGTTTTTGAATAATGCCGAATTTATATTTCAGCTTCACTATTTTTTTGTAGGGAACGAGAACCTAGTATTAAAACTCTCCGTTAGCCTCCTTTGTTTATATTATTTAAAAAAATGTTGAAAACGAGACGTTACTTTCAGTGGCTGAACCAAACGCCGCAATTTGTCTTTTAGACATTTGTCAGTAAAATTAAACCATTATAAATTTCTCTAAGTAGGTAGCAATCTATAACCACCGACTGCCTTTAGACACGTTTTATGTACGCCAACATTTTTTTGAATATATTATTATTCCAAAAGGTCACCATGATTCGATAAGAAAATATAGATTTTTTTTTAATCTATTTTCTGACTATAAAAGAAATATCACGATCAAATTGAATTTCTTTTAAATCGTTCTAACCCTAGTGTCACACAGTATTTCTAATCACCTCGCATTAGCAGAAGTAGGTCATAAGTTTAATATCCATTGTTACACGTCAAGCTGACGCCTAATTCGTTTCAATTATTACCGTATTATATAGTCAGGGAGCCAGCTGTATAGATGATGCCTTAGGTAGATTATTTTTTTATAGCCATCGTGGCGCAGTGGGGTTGTCCCTCTGTAAACGCGACTGGTTGAGATTTCGATTTCCACTCGGACCAATAAATTATATTTAAATTATTTTCATTTCTTCGCTCTTGTAACTATGACAAGGCGCGGGCTGAGTTCTGCCATTTGAACTCTCCGAAAGTGGAGGACGTAGTGTATTGTCACTAAGTTCTCTCCTGCTATACGGGAAAAAGACGATCGTAAAAATATATATATATTTTTAAATCGACCTCCGTTTGTCCGTTTCCCGTGAATACGGGTACCCGTGCGTACTTTTTTACACTCTACTTAGTTACGTAGCGTAATGACTAGGTAATGTGTTAAATATACTAGGGATAAATGCATTCGCAAGACACCTTGTGGTGGTGTAGAAATCACTAAATTTGCACACGAAGTTCGTGAATTCCATTATATATTTATCAATGTCGTTGGACAAAACGATTTTGGGTCCATTACCCAACACCCAAAATCTAAAAAGGCAAAAAAAAATTGGAACAAGAGAATATGAGTTAATGTACTAGCTTACTTTAAAGCCCTTTATTTCTTCACATCTTGTACAAATAACATACAACAGCCTCTTAGACTATAACACTGTACGTGTCAAAGTGAGATTTTTGTAAGAGATATCTTTTAATTGATGTTACAAGATGAAAGTGTTTACTTAATTAGTAATAAAGTTTATTTTGTGATAGGTATGAATAAACATTATTTTTATAATGTACAACATTTATACTATAATGTGGATATTTTCAGCTTTACGCTTTTACCCGCATAGCAGGGACGGCAGAGAGAACTTGTGTCAAGACACTACGTTTTACACTTTTGGCCCTAAATCTAGACATTGCGTGTTGTGTGGGGAGCTCAACTGAGAAATGAACATAAATTAGAAATAATAATTTAAAAATGAGAAATATAATTTCCGAGTCCATCCAACCCACAACTCAAACTCAACCAAATTCGCTGTACCACTGCGCCACGATGGGCTCAAATTGCATTATTCAATCAAATTTAATTGTTCTAAAGGCGGAAATGGGAAAACGCAAATCCGTTTTATTCTAGATAAGTTTCAACATACAAGAGCTATATAAAAATACTTTAATGCTTCTACAGTAGTAATATTCTATTTTCTAGTATATACTTGTATATTTAATAATCTTGTGAACGTCCATTAAATTTGACAAAGCGTAAAATTTTAATAATAATAAAAGAAGGTCAACCAAGTGGTGTAAGTATATCAGTATATCCGTTTATATGTCATTTTCAAAAGAGATTAAAAGCTTTAAGTCTTTTTAATAAAACGCCATCCGACTTAAGCTTCTTAAAAAAACATGCAATGTCATATGCAAGGTTATTCAAAGTGTTCTATATATGTGGGTATTTGTAGTTTTTTTTTTTCTTTACAATTTTTTGATGTACGAAGCGGAAATGATTTTAATAGATTTCTATATAGATTTATTTCATCTATGTTGTAAACAGTAAGGAACTCATCGTGGCGTAGTAAGACAGCGTCTGACTGAAAACGCATTGGGTGTGGGTTTGATGCCCAAACGGATGAATTATTATATTTAAATTATTTTCATTTCTCCGCTATAGAAAAAATATTAAGCATGATGAATTTATAGTATTAGAATATAAATCTATTATTCGTCTGTGTATTTCTGTCTGTTTGTATGCATGCACCTACGCGTTAATCTCTAAACCTACTAGATGGGAATGTATTTTGTACTGTACTATGAAACCAACCTGACACCCTGTAATAATAGAACTTCACTAAGTACGTGACTTGCCTAGGTTCCTATCTTGCCTACATCCCCTATTTACTACGTGGACAAAGTCACGGGCAACAACTTGTTATAATGTACAACACCAAATCAAAATATATTAGCGTTCATATCGCAAGTATTTTTTGTGTGACGAAGTTAGTGCATTCAGTTTAACTTTTTCAATTATAAGTTAGCCTGGAATATTGGAAATCAGATTGATCTAACATTGTTATTTTATTTTATCAAGTATCTTCTGATATTTCTGTTATTTTGGTTTCCATTTTGTACGTTGAGTAGAGTCGAAAAAATAAAGGGTATTGTAGTTCTAGATACGATCGTGGCGCAATAGGACAGCGTCTGACTATATATATTTATATAAGAAATAAATAGTAAGAAGTGTTTAATAATGTAGGACTTAGAATAATTAAGAACGTATGGCTTAGCGCTACGTTTAAATTTGTATACATTGTCTAAAAATGTTTTTTTACTAAGTGTTTGACTAACACTTTAAAAATATTAAAAAAGTTTTGAATTTCGTAAAAATCTAGTTTCATTTATCTATAATATAATACATATTAATAATGCTTAAACATATTGTTACACACAATGTTTTTACACATGTTTTTAAATATTACTCTCACACTTACTTCAAATTAAAATTAGCGGGATTCGAACCCGTACTGACGCTTAGCTAAGTTGTTCCGCTTACACTATGTTATCCACACATAATGTATTTTTAATAAGAATGTTCTTATGATACACTTTTACATAAAAGTTGGCACATTTTTGGCAACAGAAGAAAGCCATGTGGGACTTAGCTGAATAGATACGTAGAAGATTCATTAAGGTTTCGTGTCTGTCAAAAAATTGAAGCGAGAAAAGTTCACATTTTCTGTATTTTTAGTGCCAATATTCGGACATTTCATGCTGGCCTTGTTAATTGATATACCAGCATCGCATCGTCAAGAGGTTTTTTACTTTGATTAATCAACGGAATGTTGATCATCTGTTAATTAGGGTGCTTAATTTGTTATTTTTTCCGTATTGAAAGGCTCTTGAGCTACTTGACCGTATTACTAGTGTATATGTATATATGGGTAGGAATTATATTCATTGTGTCTATAGAATGTTAATTCGGGACCAGTGAAATATTTTTTTTCAGCCTCACTTTTTATCCTGCATAGAGAGAACCCAGTATCAACACATTTCGTTCTCCGCTTTCCATCCAAATGCAAGATATTGCATCAACATGCAAATTGCCAAGCAACCTTGGTTGAAGTCAAACTAATGCTACGTCGAAATTCTTATACGTCTATTTCAACTTATTTTTGTAGTTAGTTTTTACTTTTTGTAAAGATGTCATGCAATTTCCTAAGTGTGTGGATAACACTTGGAAAATGTTGAAATCTATACATATAATAAAAGTGACAGAAAGCCACTACTTGACGCCGGTTTTAAATGCCGAGGGTGGTAATGAACCGGTCCATCGGTTCCATGCGTGTTGCCATTGCTGGCAGCGTGACTCTCCCACACGTCTTTTAGTCGCGTCTTACGACACCTCAAATACAGAGTGGGTGATCCTATTTTAAGCCGAGATCACACGGCCGATAATAAAAGTGTAACTGATTGCTGTCTGCACATGGAATATATATGAAAAAAAATATTATTAGGTCCTTTACCAATATACTCGTAATAGACACAAAACAATGATTTTAAATTTTCTTTTCTGTTTGTCTGTTTATCTGTTTGTTTGTGCTAGTTAATATCAGAAATGGGTTAACCAATTTTGACTATTGTATTGTAGTAAATTTTCTTCTTAACATTTAGTGTTTATTTCATTTTACGTAAATGATTGTCAATTTAAACAAAAAAGTTTCAACCATTTAAATTATAAATTTAAGCAAGGTTTGTTATTTAAATGAGAACGTGGGCGGCGAAAAGATAAAATAGTTTAGTCATGTAGTTCGCAGGCGAAGCCGCGAGCGGTTCGCTAGTATTTAATAAATAGCAAACGATTATTCGTAGAATAATCTTTGGGTAGCAGAAATTTGCAAAAATCACAGTACAATAAAGAGATGCTAACAACAAAAATCAGCTGTAACAATTATATAAGAATTTCGACATAGCCGGATGTAAAACGCATGTCTTAGCGATCAGAGCGGTTGGTTTCTGAGTGTCGCGGTTTCGAATCCCACTGTTCAAATTATTGTACGTTTTCTTAAAATGTTTTTAATAACGATATCTTATCAGTTATTTTTCCACTATTAACGGTAAATTATAAGAATTAGATAAATACGTTAGGATTCATATTTTTATTAAGTATTCACTGAATCACCAAGTATTATCGAGCAAATCGTTATCCAAGAAGCAGATTTCGATTTCACTTCAGTTAAATTTACCATTCAGTGGAACTAGGTTATGTAATGTGTTGTGTTGTTAGAAAGGTTTAAATTTAATATTATAGTAACAGACGCTTACATTCTGTTTTCAATTATTCTATTTCATATATTTCTTTATATTTTTAAGTATTATATACTTTTTGAAGCCACGTGGTGCAGTGGGACAGCCTGACTGTACACCCGAAGTGTTAAGCATTTAATTTCCACTCGGAAGATTGATAAAATTATTTTGATATTGCCGTTCCAGTAAGACAAAGTGCCGCGTTGTATTCCGTCTCTACTAAAGTAAAAGAATAAAAAATGTGATAAAATGTTATTATTAATGATACATCCACCAATTGTGGCGCAGAGGCATAGAGCCTGAATCTAAACGGGATTGGCTATAGGTTCGATTATGGCTAGGGTGAATGATTTGAAACTATTTTCATTTCTCCTCTCCTGTAAGACAAAACGCGCAAAAAAATATCTTAACAATACATTTTCTCTGCCTGACCTGATATACGGGAACAAACCTGAAGCTAAAATAAAATAAAAATGTTAACTAACCTAAAATATACGAAAAAAAACCCAACTATATAAGAAAATAATCGTAAAATTAGAAATGAAATCTATTAAAACACCTACAAATATCAGATAGAATTTCGCCATTTGCTCAAAAAGAACGTGATAATATGGTGCCGTTTTCTAAGAGATCTGAGTTATGAACAATTATAGTCAAATATGAAATATGGGAGCTGTTTGTACGAGTACCTAAATATATGCGTTAGATTATATTTATATTTTTTAAAATTAAATTATAGTTGGTTTAGCGCCATCTGTTGTAGTTTTAGTGGTAGGGCTCGGATAGTATCGGGTAGTATCTGTGGTGTCCAGTCGTTGGTTGGAGAGGCTATAAGAACGCACGGTGAATTCCCGATTAGACTGGTAACGTTGAGCTATGGTAGTGTGCTGTACTACGCGGGACGACGTCTCTGGATCCTTTAATATATTAGTATTTCTTTTATATGTATAGCATACATCACAATTCTTTTAAAAGCTAGCTAGAGACACCTTTTTGTATGAGTTGGATGTGTCTGGGGACAAGTAATGTTCTTTCGTATGAATACTTTTTAGTAGAATTGAATACGACCGTTGTGAGTAGTAGAATTTATAATAATAAAATGGTCAATATCTTCACGCATAGCGGGGTAGTCAGATAGACCTTAGTGTTAAGACGCTCCGTTCTCTGTTTGCCTCTCGAATTCGAGTCACTGTCTGTTGAGTGGCCAAGCTCAACGCCGCGCTTTGCCGCGTGCTTAAGTACTAGAGAAGAGAAATAAAAGTATATAAAATATAATCATTTCCCCGAATGGGTATCGAACCCACAACAAATAACGATTACAATCTAACGCTGTCCTACTCCGCCACAAGGGTCTCAAACTCAACGTTATTTCCGCTCACTTTTCGTACAATTTGTAATTTCTCAAACTAAATTTTACGTTTTTACCACATATTACGGAACCTAGTGTCCAGACACTCCGTTCTTACTTTCTTTCTGAATTCGAGTCATTGTGTGTTGGGTGTTTATATTATATTCTTCATTTTTAAATTTACTTGAAAGTTTAAAGAAAACGGCTGAAAGCTTTATATTAGCTTGTAAAATAAAAAATGAATAAACTTATTCTGAATAGTTCTTATTACCGTACCAGGAACTGCAATCAACCGAGTCTCTTTATATTAAAGATGCACACTTTTATATTGAAGAGGCTTTTATACCCTATTATCAAATCCTTTTCTCTTCAGAGCTTAATTGAGATTAGTTTGTTTTAGAAAAATATTGAAGGTAACTTAAGTGATTAATTATAATCATTTGCAGGTTTTATTAAAATGATTTTCAATTGTCTAAGTGTGTGAATAACAAATATTTCAATTGACCAAAATAAAAATATTAAAATTGCTCAAGAAAAGAAAGAATTTTGGAAGAGATTTTTGGTAAAAAAATTGCATTATAATAATATTTAGGTTTTTTTTTCTTTTTTCTTATCTTCACGTATTTTCTGTATAGCAGGGTAAAAAAAATGTAATGTAAATGTAAATGTGTGTGTAGTTTTAGTTCACTCCAACACAAAATCTAACCCCAAAATCACTTTGAGCTACCAAATTACCTACATCACGTTAGTATCATGTCGTAGAGGCCATTGTGGTGCAGTTGGACAGCGACTTACTCGGAAAGCGGTGAACGGCGGCTATTTCATTTTGCTCCTGTCGTTGGAAAAAGCATTGTGTTAAGTTCCGCCTCTTCACACACAATGTTTTGAATTTGGCCGGAACCTTGAAAATATGCGATATCATTAATATACGATATCATTAGTTATTCGTTTAAAATTATCACAAAAGGCGTAAGACGCAGCTAATGATGCTCGAGGCTTAAGTCTCGCTGACTTTTATATACACCTTAAAAAACTTTAAACCTGTTCTCTTCGTAATACTGAAATGTAATATCCTAAACTAAAACTCATCATATTACTATTTCTAGAATAGTAGAATTCTGTAGTTTCGATTCGAATAGAAATAAATCATTGTCTTAGCGTACAGTGTTTGTACAGTTCATGTTAAGCGGTCTGCGACGTGTTGGTTAACCAATGCAGATTGTTTTCTAAGGATGTGAAATACTGGAAGTGGTAAATACGGACTTTGATTAAAACTGAAGAGGAATGTTATGTTACTAAGACTCCTGCTATGGGGAAAAAACATGAAGCTGTACCAGAAATTATATAACTTAGAATTTGTTTAGAGTTTCTATTGGACTTTAGCGACAGTATGGAGATAGTCTTATGATATATTCCTTAATTTATGTTTTTTTGTACGAACACATTTTTTTATTTAAGGCAAACGAGCGTTCGGGTTACCTGATGGTAAGTGATCACCACCGCAAACGGGATGCTACAGGGTTTGCCTTTAAGGCCTTTAAGACATTTTAACGCAACTATATATCGTCGTGGAGATATTTTAGAGAAGACTATTTCTGACAGTGGGCTTCGTACGGTTGAAACAAATGAAATTATATTTCGTATTTGATAATAATGATTAAAATATGCCTATATGTTAATATTTTTCGGTTCCCATTTGCGAAAAAATTTGTATTCAATATATTTAGGATGGATGGACGGAAATATCTTAAGTATAAAAATATTTCAGAAACGAGAATTAAAAAATATAACATATCATTTCAGGCACGTTTTTTATTTTTTCAGTCTTACGCCCGCACCGCCCATTTTTCCCGCATAGCAGGGTAGTCATGGAGACCGAACCTAATGTAAATCTTTAGTCACTCTTTCTTACATAAATTCATATATGTAATTTGTATACACTTCCCTCTATTTTTGATATATAATATGTTATACTGTTAGTATAAGAAACGACGCTTGTGAGGCGGGCGTTAATAACTGCGGCATGCAAGCCATGCGTTCTACATCCAGCTGTGTCGAAATTCTTATACGCTTTATTACAACTTATTTTTGTTATTAGCATCTCTGTAAAGAGATTTTTACACATTTATGCTACTACGAAAAATATGTTTTTCAATTTCCTAGGTGTGTGATTAACCCACCACATCTTTATCAGATTTTTAATATATATTATTATTATTATTTTATCAAAGAACACAGAGAAACTTATGAAAGATACTCTGATATCCACTAAAATGGCTAACAATGTTAAATTAAATAAATCAATAACATTACACATTATTATTTTTTCTTACACTTTTAAGTGAATAAGGTCGAATGTAACCAAGATTAATTGCTTGTTTACTTTACAAAAACCAGTCAAGCTTTTGTGGAATGTGGGGGATTGAAGAGGGGTTTTTATAGACTTCTGTATATAACGGTGTAGTATTTCCGAGTAAGCTGTGTAATAGGGGATATAAATAAAAATATTGTTGCGGTCAAAGTGGTGAAGTCTGATCGTATAATATAATTGTGGATAAGTTATCTTATGAGGGTATGTGTATATTTAAATAAAACATATATTTCTCTGGTCTACTAAGAAACATTGCATCATTGGATTAACCAAAGCATGGCATCTTTTAAATAATGTACAGCAGAGTTTAGTGCCACTAAGCATTTGACGTAAACCACAAAATGCTGGATGCACAAAGGAAAATGTATTGCGATGCCAAATAATACTTTAAAAAAGTTTCAAATTAATAAAAATAATACATGAAACTATTAGATGAAATGTAGTGTACGGATAGCATGTCAGTTACCACATTTACGTTATTTAATATTAGTTGTAAGTATTAATAACTAAAAATAAATTATCGTTTTTTTTAACACTTTCACGTTTTTTTCACTCATTTTTTTTCTGTAAACCTTTGTGAAGTCCGAGCTAACGTACGTATTGCCTAAAGGTATCTCTTGACCGGAGACTAGATTGTTTACAGAATCAAATATACATCAAAGCATTCATTCACGGGTTTTCATATAGACAATTACTTAATAACGTTTTTTAAATTCAGTTTTTTAATTATTTATTTAAATTTTTAATGTTTGTTTTTGAAATAGCTAGTGACCAATAATTGTGATTTTTTTTCACGATTAGTTGTCTTCATAATTAGGTTAAGAAAACATTTATAATTTATTACTAGCGACCCGATCGCGGCTTCACCTGCGTAAACAATGCTACTAAACTATTTCTTTTATTCAACTTTATTATTTATAAACTGATTGAAATAAAATAAACATGGAATAAACAAATGTTAATAGAAGCCAACCAAAATACAATAGTCAAAACTGCATATAAATCAGTAAGCCGTTTCCGAAATAAGCGTGCAATAACGCATAGAAAAAGAAATTTAAAATCATTGTTTTGAGGTATTTGATAAATGCCTCCTATAATATATTTTTTCATATGTCTTCCATATAAAGACAGAAGAATTAGTAACATTTTTGTTATATGTTTAGATCTATACCCTATAGTATAGTGTTGAAATCCTACACTATCCATATCTATATAATTTAGGATTTGAACCCCAACCAATACGACATATAGTGTACATTCTATTTCTTTGCTCTAATAAGACAAAGCCCGGCGTTTAATTCCGCCACTAAACACCCAGTAACTCGAATTTGGAATGAAAATGGAGAACGAAGTGTCAAAAGACTTAGTACTCTCCGTCTATTTTAATTTGCAGGAAAAGCGTGAGCCAAAAAAGAAAATATTCCACAACCCTGCTCGTACTTTTATTTATTCTTCGGACTGTATATTATGAGTTTTGTTGAAGCTATAAACTTTGGTTATGGGAGAAGTGACGTACGTTTTAAGAATCATATAAGAGAGGTAAAAAGGTACCAAATCTATAAATTTTCATATTTATTTCTTAATATATTATTTACACGTATATAGGCATACAACATATAATTTATATATGTTTTAGGTATAAAGAAACTGTCCTAACAAAAATATTTATACCAGATCCCCACCGTGTTAAATGGCGGAACTCAACGGCGCGCTTTTTATAGCCCCTATAGCGGAGAAATGGAAATAATCCCTCTATAACAGAGAAATTAAATAAATTTGACCCTTAACTATTGCATTTACAGTAGCAGGCGCTATCTCTCTGGGCCACGATGGTCTCATATGAAATAAGAACCAAAACCAAATGAAAAAATTATAAATTAAACTTTCATCCAAATTCAGATTGAACCGGTAATCATTGTGTTTATTTTTCCACTGCACCACAATATTATCTGTTAATTTTAGCTCACAGTTTCAGCGTACATATATTAATGGCAAAAACTTACGAGATTTTCAATGTTTAAATAAAGAGCGTATCGATTTTTCTAATATATATGTTTTTTGATTCTGCTTCACGCTATTTCCCGCATATCAGTGTAGTCAGAGAGTACCTATCGACAAAACACTTCGTTATGCACTTCCCGCCCGGTTTCTAGACATTGCGTGTTGATCGACGGAACTCAACGCCGTGATTAGTCTTACCAAACTGGAGAAACAATTCCTCCGAGTGGGAATCAAACCTACACCCATAGACGACGGACCCATTGCACCTCGATGGCTAGTATACGAGCTGGTTAAATTACGAACTAACTTAATATACGAGTACTCAATTGCAATTTACATATTAGCTAGCATCAATTAAGTAAATATTGTTTGAAAACACTAGCTAAATAGCTAGTAAATGCCACTGTAGTTCAGTTTATGCTTTACACGGTATTTGTAGGTTTAACTGGGAGAAAAAAAATCCCTTTAGTTTTAATAAACAAAGTGCGGCGTTATGACTCACCAAACCTTACAGAATTTAAGAGAGCGGGAACTGCAGAAAAATAGTTTTTCGATGGCTTCAATCTGCCCACTTTGTAATCTACGTGAAATTCGTGATAATGCTTTAAAAGATCAATATTTCAGAACTTTTATATATTTTAAAAATATACGACTTTGCTTACTTTCAAAGATATAAGCAGCTTCACGCTTTTTCCCGCATATCGGGTTTGTCGTAGAGAACCTAGTGTCAAGTCACTTCATTCTACACTTTTCACCTGAAATCGAGTATAAGTTTATTAGTTTATAAAAAGATATCTACGAAATATTTACTTGATTCGAAAAGGCTTCAAGATATTTTTTTAAATAAATTATAAATGATTTTTCGAATGAGTTAGGTATTTTATTGTTAAAGCTTCTATATAGTTAAATACATGTCAATGATTTCACACAAACAATATAACACTTTAATAAGTCTATTGACAAAAGTTAAATTTTTAATAAAACTGAAAGTATTTTTTTCTTAATGTTAAAAAATAATCATACTTTTATACCAATTTCAATTGCATTTAGTTTTTGTGTATTTTTAGTACAAAGCCCCACTATTGGGGAACCCCCCAACTCTGGGATAAACTGGTAAATTCCATGTGCATGTGCAGTAAAACTCGTTCCTTCTGCACCACGATGGCCGCATCTGATACATTTTTTCATCTTTACAGTATATCCTGCATAGAGACTGAGAACTTAGTCATTATCAAGCGCGTTGTCCCCGTTGTGGGCGCTATGCCAACAATGAAAACTGACTTATGACGTCACATGTTTTAGTCATTACATATCTTCCTCCGTATGATCTTAATAAAATAAAAATAATTGTTGGTGCAAGTTTCTCAATTATAATTATCCCCCTTTTCATGACAATGTTCTTTTCGCTTAAATTAGGATATTGTGTCTTGTGTGGCAAAGTCAATGCCCCATTTTGCCTTGTAGTTACCATTGGCCATTATACACACACATAGGCACATAGGTATATATGTAGATATTTTAAAAACCAAATCGCGTTCAAAAGTATGTCACCGAATGAACAAACATTGCTTAAAAAAAGACTATGTTGAGAACGATCTGCAAATCCAATACGCTGATTGAAGCGTTGGCCTGAAGCGATTTTTTTGAATTTGTAGATGTAATTTTTTATATTGTAAGAAAAATAGCAGGTTTGAATCCAGTTGGATTATATATATAATTCATATTTAAACTTTTATTTTTTCATAAAGAAAACTAGAAATGTAATAATATTTAGCCACAAGGAGATAAGGAAAATTATTGGGATGGCCGAAAACTAATTTCGTTTTTTTTGGTAAAAATGAAACAATGTAAAAATTTTCATACAATAAAAACATATTTTTTTAAATTATATATTGGCCCTTCTGATCCAACACCTTTTGTCATCTTTCTGGTAGTAGCATGATTTCACGCTCATAAAATTTTTGGTCTTTGCTGGCAAAAAAGTGATCCAGGTGGTTTTTGACGTCTTCATTTGAGCTAAAGGTTTTACCGTCCAAAAAACTTTGCAGTGACCGTAAGAAATAATAATCCGAACGCGCCAAATCTGGACAGTATGGTGGGTATGACAGGGTATCCCATTCAAGCTGTAAAAGCTTTTGGCGTGTGACCAAACTTGTTTGAGGTCTCGCATTATCTTGGTGGAAGACTACACCTTTTCTGTTCATTAATTCTGGCCTTTTCTTTTGAAGTGAATCATCCAGTTGGTCCAGCTGATGACAGTCAACTTCCGAATTTATTGTTGTATTGTCCGGTGAAAGCTCGAAAAAAACGATTCCTTTAAAATCCCACCAAACAGACAGCATTTCATCAGCTTTTTTGATGGATATTGGCATTTGAAGTGCTTTGAGCCGGTTCATCTTTTCTGCTCCTTGATCTCTTGCATTTGACATTGTTATATACAACTAATTTTCCGTCCCCGTAATAATGCGCTTCAAAAATTGATAATTTTCATGACGTATGAGGAGCGAATTACATACGTCAATGCGACGACACAAATTCCAGTCGGTCTTCGAGCTCGGTGAGAACATGGAGAACCCATATACGAGGTTAAACCCAGGCCTTTCAGGTGGTCATGCACAGTGGAATTCGATGAATTTAACCTCTCGCCGATCTCACGTGTTGTTATTCGTTGTTTGAATTAACTAATGCCTTTATCAGGGTCTTCGACATTAAAATTGCTGGATCGAAATTTTACGAACCAGCTCTTGCACTGGCGTATTATCAGCATATCTTCATATATATCGGTTAATTTCTTTCTGGTTTAAACAGCATTTTTACCTTTTCTATAGTAAAAAAGTAAAATATGACGAAAATGCTGCTTTTTGCTTGACACATTTAAAAGGGAACAAACCAAAATTTACTGCGTAAAATCAATTGCTTTTTTATAAACAAGCCTTGCTTTACCACCTCTCAAAACATATGATGATTATGCGGCTAAGTATGTACTTGGGTTCAAAATAATACAATTACATCCTATGTAGGAAAAAAACTAAATTACTTTCCGAACAACCAATAAAAATCACTTGACACTGTTTTAATATTTTTAAGTCTTTCACACTAAGTATAACAAAACTATTTAAGAAATCGTATAAAAATTTAAACGTAGCAGATAACACTTTTTTTTAGAAACCGTCTAAGCGCTCAAGTCAATTAAGTTAAGCTAGATTTAGTTTAATTGCCGTTTAAAATATTACATTTGAAAATGTCTTAGGATCACACCTTAGTTATCAAAACATTTAAAAAAACTCACAGAAACTTCATAGTTTCTGTGAGTTTTTTAGTAAGCTAAAGGGTAAAACTACTGTGTAATGTTAAGTACATTACAATAACATTATTACAGATATAATAAATAAAAAAACAACGGCACTACTTCTCAGGACATACAGAGATAACATAGTGCCAAGACACTCCGTTCTCCACTAGAAAGACATATTCATAAATTACAATTAACTGAGCTATGTAAATTTTCCATATTTCCAAAATATGTTAATGAATTATTAACTTCTTTAAAAAAAAGTTTGCCTTTAATTATTAGGTTAAGAGTCTCTTAGAGAACTCAGGCTGCTAAGTGATACTTCCCGAAGGGTGCACATAAAAAACCGAGACATTAGAAAATGCAAGAAGTTTCTTTGAATGTACGTTTATAAAACTGTGTATGTTTGTTAAAATCGAATATTTATAGCTAAATAATATATTTCCAGATTCATGCTTTTTTCCGCACAGCAGGGTAGACAGAGTGAAACTCCGTCATTTACTTTTCACCCGTTGAGTGGCGTAACTCAGCGCCGTGATCTGTCTTGTCACCAGAGCGGAGAAATGAAAATAATTTCCTCTAAACTACTACCCCCAGTTGGCATGACACCCACAACTAGTCATGATTACAATCAGACGCTGTCCCACTGCGCCACGATGGCCTTGTATCTTTCCAAAGTACTTCCATTAAAAGATTTTGGTTAAGAAAATATTTTAAAACTAGTAAAAAAACAAATTAAAAGACGCTTGTAATTATTTTCTCAATATAGGTTGTTCTAAAAAGTATATGAGGTATATTTTTCCTTTTTTTTCACCAGCTTTTTCCCGCATTGCGGAGTAGCCAAAGAAGACTTTGTGTCAAGACACTCCGTTCCACTTTCCGCCCCCATCGAGACATTGTGTGTTGAGTGACGCCAAATAAATTTATTATATATCATATCTAAAGAAAGTGCATGATTTTACAACTCTTAATAATTTTAGTATTTACTTCTTGTAATAGAAATTAAATATAAAACATAATTAATAACTTAAGCGTTTGAGAAATTGTTTTTAAAAAATGTATTATACTATGGCGTATTCGCATATTACTTATTTCACTGTCTGAAATTTAGTAGGAATTATAAAATAAAATCTTACGGGCACCGACGTTACTTAATTTTGAGGGTTTTGAAAATTTCATCGTGCGAACTCTACTGTGTTGTAGAAGCGTTAGTATATATACCTACGATATATATTACTAACTCTTGCTCTCTCGCTCGCGTTCTCACTTAAAATTTTTAAATCACAAACTTTGCTTAAATTTATAATTTAAATTTTTGTAACTTTTTCATTTATGAAATTAAACTATTGAAATTAAATAAACACTAAATGTTAAGGGAAGTTTACCAAAATACAATAGTACAAACTACATTTAAATCGGTTAAGCTGTTTCTAAAATCAGCGTGCACAATCTCTGTAGAGAGATGTTTTAGAATTCCTGCTACCCAAAAAATAGTACTATGAACAATTGTTTGACAAGAGAGAATGCTATTTATTTATAATTTTTTTAAAATATTCTTATCAATTATCAGCTATATAGCAATATACTTTGCAAAAAATAAAAATAGAATTAATTTTAATAATAAAAATTGAAATAAATACTTTTTGTCATACTAAACTTTAGTATCTTTGCCATGCATCGGAATATCATGTGATAGCTCAATTGAATGCTATCGGATCTGGCACGAATTGTTACGTGCTATTTAATTTGCAATGAGGTCAGTCTGTGGATAACGGACCTAATATTTTAATATGAAATCCCTATATCGTTTGCTGTTTGAAAGTTGGTGACGGAACGCTATGGTTATGGGTCCGAATGCCACTTAGGAAAATATACATATTTAAATACTTTGATTTTTGATCTGGTAAGATTAATTTAGGTTCTTAGATCTGCCACATAATTTAAAAAATATATATTAATTGATTGCGTACAGAAGCAATTACTAAAAATATTCAAATTTCTTCCAAAAATGTCTTACATCATTTTGTATAACATGCTGATACTCTTGAAACTGCTGGACCGATATTTACCAAACATAGCTTAAACTACCGCAAGAAAACAAGTTTTTGAATGAAAAACTACATCGAAATGTAGTTTATACGTATTTTTATACGTTTTCTAAATATGTCTTTTTCAATTTCCTAAGTGTGGGAATAACACTTTAAAAAATGTTAACAAAATATATATTTAATAAATAGCACTCTCTCTTGCCAGACGATTGTTCGTAGAATAATCTTTGGGTAGCAGAAATTTGTAAAAATCTCTCTACAGAGATGCTAACAACAAATATAAGTTGTAATAAGCGTATAAGAATTTCAACGTAGCTGTAGGTGGGACGCGTGGCTTAGCGGTCAGAGCGCTTGAACGGTTTTCAAGAGGCGCGGGTTCAAATCCCGCTGCATTCAAATTTTTATACGTTTTCTAAATATGTCTTTTACATCGAAATGGGTCTATCCGTTCGAGAGCTACGATGCCATGGACAGACAAACACACTTTTATAGAAAACGTATAAACATTTTGAACGTAGCGGGACTTGAACCGTGGGAACTGTCCAAGGATTTTTTTTATATCTAAGTATGTGAATAACACTTTATAAATGTTAAAATATAAAGCAGGATTTTCGTACATTTTTTAATATAAGCATGCATTGAAATTAAATATCGCGTGCAGTCATATACAGTATTCTGAACAGGTCACCTCGGCTACGACAATCAATTAGAACCGAGTATTATATTCGATTATTACTAAAAATGATGCCCTGGAGGCGTCATCGGACATCGGGAAATCGTGTCTGGCTAATAGCAATAGTTTCGAGTTGAAATTTTACTGAAGGGGCATAATTTATATGTATTAAATATTTTTATTTTATATAAGTTATTTCATATTCATGCCTGCCTTGACCTAGAAACGCAATAATGGCGGTTCAATCACTATTCGGGGAAATTATTTAAATTTTCATGATCAGTTAAATTATGTTATGCAGCTTGCTATACGGGGAAAAGAGTAAAACTGGAAAAAAGAAATATTTTGCTTTCCTAATCTCTGTTGATGTAGTAAGACAATCTACATTTAGTTTTACCACCCAGCACTTTGAATCTTCAAAAATCTAAAACAAATGCAAATAGATGCTTAAGCAACTATAATTAATTGTGCAATTAGATATAATATATATTTTTTCCATATTCGTTATAAATTTGTATGCATGTATTGTAACAATTGTTGGTAAGCCTTATTAAATGAATAAAATAAAAGATAGTGATTTGCACTGCACACTGATTCTCACAATATACTAGAGTGTGAAGTGGAAACCAATATAAATCAAATCGGAATTCCGGCCCTGTGGAGACAATATTAAAAGTTTGTGGGAAAAGTTGTATTCAGAACGAAACCAGATCAGGTCACTAGTAGTAGTAATGCAAATTGAATTGCTTTTTAAAATATTCTCGGAATATTGTTAAATTATAACGAAAACAAATATATTTCCATACAATTCTATTACGAAGGTTCATGGGCCGTTGCCAATTATTTGTACAAAATTAGTCCCCACGTGCCTTCAGGCGAAGCGTTTTTTGTTTCAAAAGAAGCTTTCTCTAATTTAGAAATATGAATTTTGATCTTTTGTTATAATATATTCAATTTGAGCTGGTTTTGTAATGCGATGATTTCGGAAAGCTCTATTTTTCTTTATGTTAAGTGAATGAACGTCAATCGTCTTAACTGAAATGAATCAAGCTGAACTGATTTTAACAAAGTAACCTAAAAGTAATATAAATTTCAAAAACCAATAAATATATTTAGGCCATCGTGGAGTAATGTAACATCTCCTGACTGTATACGCGACTGTTGTGGTTTCGATTCCCACTCAGGGGATTAAAATAATTATTAACTGTGTTATTCAGGCACTTAGGACATTGAAAAAACATATTTTTAGAAAACGTACTAAAATTTTTATGCAGCGGTATTTGAACCCAAGGGCTTTGTTTCCAAGAGGTGCGGGTCAAATCCCGCTGACTTCCAAGATTACTATCGTGAACCCCTTGCACATGACCCAATCGACCCCTTACTAAGTAGACCACTTTTGATATCATCGATCTGGGTCTAGATTAAAGCAAAAGCACTGATTACAAAGTGCTCGTTGCTATCATTACCATTTCATCAACCAGTCAAGGAAGGTTAAGTGATGTTACGGAAATTGGCATTTACGCACCCTCTGTTCTTAATCGATATCTGACGTTATATCGATAAAAATGAGAGGGTAATAGCTGAGTTGGTAAAAGATTGTGCAGGATGGTTATGAGACTGGAGATTCCAGACTGGAGGATCTTCGACCCAATCATCCCATGGGTTAGAGACGCAGCTAAAATTGAATTTCATATAGAGTCTATATGATATATAGGATGAAAGTAAAAGCTTAATTGAACTGTTACTGTTAATTAATTTCAAGGTAGGATGTTTTAAGATAGATACAACCATTTGGAAGGTTTGTTAATTTTTTTAAAATATTTTCTTTTACTCAGTGGCTAGACAATGGCGGCGTTGGGTTTCGCCATTCAACAAGTAATGTCCTGTAAATTGGATGGAAGGAACTAGCTGTTGAGGCTAGATTTTTAAGGTTTTTTAGTTATTGCCTAGTTTTAGTTGTATTGCTAGTCATGAGCTATCATGCCAGAAAATGAGTAACAATATTTTTTAAGATGTTCTATAGTCTCTCTGTACAGATATAGATGATGGGTGACGTTCTATAGGCTAAATTTAGTTCATAAAATAAGCTTTTCCAAATTTCCCCATTAAAGTTAACAAGGCAATTTTGTTTCTATTTTGATCGCGATACAAATTGAAAATTTATATTTTTTCCATGTTCACCATTCATTCATATAAATTCCATTTCCCTTCCGCTCTTTCATGTATTGTGTAGAATAGCATTTTGTATAATGGAATTGACTTTATAAGACTTTTAATTATTGTTTTATTACTTTGCTATAGTATAAGTTATACAATTATGAATAATGGAGAGAAAATAAATATTTTATTATTTATAACCAAAAAATTTTTTGAGTCCATCGTGGTGGAGTGGAACAGCGTCTGACTATATTGTTGAGTACTGCTATTCTACACGTAATTTCTCGATTTTGGGAGGAAAAGGAGTGTCAGTGCACTAGTACTGACCTGGATTTTAACATTTTCAAAGTGTTTTATACACACTTAGCGAATTCAAAAACATTTTTAGAAAATATATAAAAATTTGAACGAAGCGTGATTCGAGCCCACGGCAAAACATCGATTGTAATTTTTTTTTCTACCGAAATGATTTCTAAAAATGTCTTCATGTCTAAGAATGTGAATAACATTTTAAAAATGTTAAAATTACAAATGGCTTATCAACAACTACAATATTTGCTTTATCGATGTTAGCTAATATGCAAATTGAAATCGAGCTCATTCAGTTTGTTCATAATTTAATCAGACCGTGTATAGGTCAAGCGAGAATAACGTAATTTTTTGCATCACTTAATTAAATTTCTATTGGAGATGGAAAATAGTTGTAGTATCTTTGTTTTGTTCATATTATGTGTCAGAACTTTGGATTCATGAAATCTTAGTGCCATGCAAGAGATATATATGAATATCTTCCTCTTTTTGCTAAAATTTAATATGGTAACAGAAGATGATTTCTTTGGATTTTTCGTTTACTATATCAGTTTTTTCTCAAATTTCAGGAAACTCTTGAATAGGTAAAGTAAAAGATATTTTATAAGTTAAGCAGCGTCGTACTCTAGTATTGGTGCCCTTAAGGATTTGAACATTTATGGTCCAGAAAGTAAAAGGCACCAAATTATAACAGTCTTTTCGAGGCCCACATGAAGTAGGGACCCTGTGCAGATACCCTGTGTTTATTATAAAGACTTATAATAAAGATGAAACAGATGACCAGAATAAAAGCAGCAATCATGTCTAATTTTATTTACGCTAACCTTTTAAATTAATATTGTTTCTAATAAAAAGTTAGGTAATCTATTAAAAATTAGTAAATTTTGACCTCTTCACTAAATCTTACATACATATTTGTCATTGGTCTTTGTTATGTATTTATTTATATGTCACACGTTGATTTAGGGTCTCACTTTGATCTTATATTAAATTAACTAAACCCTGTTTAGATTAGTGTACAAAATTAGTTTTCTAAATTACAGACTTAAAAAGAATTGCGTTCGTATGACTAAAATTTATTATTTTGTTACATACTCTGTTTAATTTAAAAAAAAATACTTACAATACAATATTTAGCATCCGGCGGACATTGGTTCAGTTTTGCCGCACTTCGGTTGTTGCAAGGTGTTATCGAACCTACACCATCGCTGTACTGGCCGCATTGCCAGCATTTGATACCGGTAGCGACTGCTACACATGCTAGGAGAAGGCCCACTGATGCTAGTTTTGTAAAACTCGACATTATCTGGAAAAGAGATTTGGATTTTATTTTTTTCCGCATAGCAGGGTATTCAGAGAGAACCTAGTGGAAAGACGCTTCGAATTCGAGACAATGCGTGTTGAGTGGCAAAACTCGACTTCGCCAAATGGGAAATCAAACACACAAAAAATCGCGATCGGACATTGTCCCACTACGCCACGATGGGTGTTATAAGTTATGTATGAATTAAATAAAAGAGTTTAGTAACTAATAATATTACATTGTGATCTTGATATGTAAAATTTTAGAAGGAAACGTTACACTTTATATATATTATATCCAATTTTTCTTTATGTTACAAATAGAAAATTAAAAACATTACAAAGTAACTGTAATTAATAAGTTTTAAAAGAAACGCTCTAAAATATTTCATGGCTAACCTCATCGTATTGGCATTGTATTAAACAGATCCGGACACTATGCAAACTTTCAAACGAATATGATGGCAAGAAGTCTTTTAGTCCTTGGTTACACACGAATCCGGGATCCCGGGCCAATCCTGGGGTTATAGGTTAGCAAGTATTGTAAAACCAGAATATATTATACTGAATCCACTGTTTGAAATTATTTTCTGCGACAAAATAACTGAATAGACTTTGGATAAATAATCATTCTTCGACAAAAGAAAACGAATATAAACATAATATTTACCAAAAATATAACTGTACTAAAAACTAACTAGATTTTGCTATAGGATCCCCTATCTTTTAAAACTAGATTCACCCTGCGTACTTCGTTATATATAGAAAAAGTGAAAAGCAAACAAAAGAGAAGAAACTCCTCAGCAATCCATGGATGGCCCATCGGTTTCAGAGAAAGGAGCTCGAAGACTGCGACCCAAGTGTAGGCTTTAGGGGTTTCTTTAAAATGCATTACTATCCATGAATAATCGCCTCCACTATCCGAGTTTGTACCCAACCAAATTTGAACAACCCTACTAACGACGCTTTCAAAATACGTGCTAGAAATGAACTGATGTTAGTTCTAAACAGGGTGAGATCCTTAAAAAGATTATAAATATTTCCTTATACCTCTTGTGAATACCTTTATCACATACAAATTAACTCTTAACATATTCCTAGCCAGTTCCTTAATAAGTTCAAAGTATTTGATTACTGTACAAATAATTTAAGGTACTTGAAATGCTGTATCTGTATATATCGTGAGCCCCCGTGGCGACATGCCACGGGGGCTCACGATACCTGGCTAAAGGTTCTCTTTGACTGCGAGGAAAAAACGTGAAGCTGCTTGTTACTAGTTAGCGCTTAGATATCCTAAGGCCACAGATTCAAATCTAGCTACTTATATACATAACAAATAAAAAGAGATATATAAAAATTATTTATAGCATAATATTGTTTATAGTACATTATAGATTAATAAATCTATTACCCATAGAGGAATCTTTCCCTAAGGCCTACAGGGACAAAACAAAACACTTTAAGTCAAACAAGCATTGACGTTCGTGTTTAAACAATTTGAGACAACCCTTTTCAAAGTCCCAAGACTTTCCCCATAAGTTATATGTTTTCCATAGACCTCATGTTGGAGACAAGAAATTCAACGATCCATTATAGTTGTAGTAAAGTTTTAAGTCAATAGTTTATATAGGACGTTATAAAAAGGGGAGGTTGTTTTTTTGTTTATTCATAATTAATTCAAAAACTACTAAACTGATTTAAAAAATATTTTACCAGTAAAATGATAAATTAACAGCGAGTAACATTGGTACCATTTTAAAAAAAAACAATTCCTAGTCATAAAAAAGGTATATTACGAGTATAGGTATATACAGGTTTATGGTATATAAAATATATTTATCACGTGTAATAATTGGCATTCGCTGCAATAACTATCGATAGAACCTACGTGAGACATATTATACCGTTCTCCACTAATGTAATAGAAAACGTTTGCAATATAACACATATATTTATTTTTTTGTCAGCTTTACGCTTTTTCTCTCATTGCAGGGCTGTGAGAAAGAACCTAGTGAAAAGATACTCCATTCCCTACTTTCCGTCCGAATTCGAGATATTGTGTGTTGAGTGATAGACCTCAACTTAACTCGTTGCCTTGTTGACCAGAGTAGAGAAATGAAAATAAATAAATTATAATCATTCGACCAAGTGAAAATTGAATTCACAACCAATGGCGATTACAGGCAGTTATTATTCTACAGCGCCACTATGGCCTTATCTAATTATATTATATTATAGTACAATAAACACATATTTTCCATATTAGTCAACTTAAGTACAGTTGTGCAAATCTAAAGAATTATTAGGAGTAACAAAACAAAAATTGTCGCGGTAATACATGCACCATTCTTGCATGTAAGAATGTCAGCCAGCAGCATTCGCTTACATATAGAAATTAAAGAAAAATAAAGTCAAAGATAAGAACCCTGGGTTTTATTTATATGATAATGAGAGCTCAATAAATAAACGCATAATATGTAAGTACATTAATAAAAGATCTATTCAACGAAGGTTGTTTTTGCTTTTCGCAGGTAGAAATTCCCTAACGTCAACGTCTCACAAATACTAATAATATTCCCCCCCCTTTCTCCACGCAAAGTAATACCTTATAATAATGAATAAATTTTCTATAAATTCTCCTATAGCGCAGTGGATGGTAAGATGGTTTAGTTGCCTAGTCTGGAAATTTTCGTTTTTTAATACGCTTTTACTAACTTCACCTGTTTCTATCAATCATATATACCAAATCACGCAATACAATTTTGGAACACTTCCCGCCGATTTGCTTGGATATTTGCTCAAGTGTCCGAGAACGTTGATACTAAAATATTTTCGTAGCATGAATGTGATGTCTTGCCTCTCTCTCTTAATCATTATTAGCCCCATATGATTATGGAATGTGTTTTCTTTGTCTTTTCCCTCCATCTCGCTCGATTGGACGCATCGTGACCGGAACCGTTACAGGCGTTAATGTCTCTCATAATGACATCTGCCCATCTCATCTTCTATCTTCCTCTTCTTCTGGACCCAGAGATGTTCGGGTTCATTGTGATATTCTCGATGTATTCAGGTGAACTACCTGCATTCTTTACGTTCGCACCATCTGGTACAGCTCTGTTCCAGCTTGTCGGCTATGTCATGTACCCCGAGGCTACCGCAAATGTATTCGTTGCGTATATTTTATCCACACATCCACCGAAGTATCTTTAGTAAGTAAGTCACATGATGTCCTTTCCGTAATGAGAAAATATTTTTTGATTTTGTTCTTTGAAGTTATTTTTTTTTCATTATTTGTTATTTATATTCAAAACTTAATCAATCTATAAAAGTAATATATTTATTTTAAAATATTTAAAAAATAAAAGTGTAGGTTAGTGGTTTACTAACATACAATTTCAAAAAACATTTTTAGAAAACGTATAAATGTTTAAAATATGTGTATGTATAAAGAGAAGAATAGAGTGTCTTGACACTAGGGCACTGATATAAGGAAAACTCAGCGCCACGCTTTGTCTCATCACCAGAGTGGAGAAAAGAAAATAATTTAAATATAATCATTATTTTGGAATGAAACTTACAACCATCGCGTATCATGATGAAATTTGACATGTGGGAGGGATCTTTGGAGAGTGTAGGGTAGAATTAGAGGATTTCCTAAAATCCTTACGGTAACGGTTTTAAGTATTACATTCGTATGACGGGACATAAATCTACGAAAGCGAAGTTGCGGTAACAACTGGAATTTTAAAACGTTTTCAAATAAGTCTTTAATACGAAACTCAATTCATATAAAATTCAAACCTGCGCCTTTCGTCATTTATTTAAAGATACCCTCTATATATTACGTTTAACTTCACCTAGATAACTCATAGCGTACGCTTTTAAACAGCTGCCTTTTTAGCCTTTTAATTTTTAATCAAATATCGGGATCTCGTTTCCATTTTAATAAATTTTTAAAGAGTACTTTAACTTATACGTGAGTGTCGGTTTTCAGGTATTTAGACACAAAATATTATTGATTTTTAATTTTAAAATATTTTCACTGTTTAGGAAATGTCTTTTTATATACTAACAGAAATTATATAATAAAAACTATTAAGTGTTATTCGCACACTAACGAAGGATAAAAATTTGAATTTGAAAAAGCTAAACCATGCGTCCATGAACGCATGGTTTATCGGTCAGAGCGTTGGAACGGTTTTCAAGAGGCGCGGGTTCAAAACCCGCGGTGTTCAAATTTTTTTACGTTCTCTAAATATGTCTTTTTTTAATAATTAATGTTAGCATCAGAATACAATAAAAGAAATCAGCGCCATTGTAGTGCAGTTGGAACATTATTAAGTTAATCCGACGTTAGAGGACTCAAATCCCACTTTGGAGATTGTGTATATACAAAATATGCTCATTTTACTAATATAAAGACATTAGTTAAATAAATACAAAAAATATCTTAAAGTTATTAAGCGATATCGCTAGAATTTCATGACTTTACTTTATGTTTTGAATAAAATTCATTGTCATTCAACCCACTTATGCTGCGTCGTCGGAAACTATGTCAAAATTCAATTTAAATTTAGTAAAACTTTTAAATAAATCAACGAGTCGCCGCTTAGTTTTATTTTCATTTATACATATAGGTATATTAGGACGAGTGAGAAGGGAAACGTCAAATTGCCTACACATTTACTTCCTCCTGACTTAAATATGGCGATTCTCCAGATCGAGTACAATCGAGCGAAAATATTCGACTTACATCCTTGCAATATATTTCCAGTCCCTTATACTTGCCTCAAAATGTAATAGTGATTTTTCATTCACAACTAGCGAATTTGTAGTTTGTCTGGTTAGATGAAATGTGGCATCCCATCGTATATTATTTATTTCTTTTTATTTATTCCTATATAATTTATAATTTACATGGTTGTATATTTTTAATTTATGAAATGATGGAAATGAAATAAAGAGTAAATGTTAAAGAATGCTTACTAGAATACAATAGTCAAAATTGCATTTTAATCGGTTCAGCTATTTCTGAGATAACAATGCGGCGTGCACAAACGTACTGAGAAACAGAAAAGTATATCAAAAATCTTTGTTTTGGGTTATAACTTCAGCGTACAGACAACGATTAAATATATATATATATATATATATATTGTTTTGTTTATAAGATAATCGTTAAAGAAACTTTGTAATTTATGTTAAAATTACGCTCTTATTTTTTTTAAAGTTTCTATCTTTTTACGTACTAGCAGATAACCAGCGTATGTACGCTGTTCTTTACTTTCTACCTGAATTCTATACATTGTGTGTTAAAGCACATATTTTTAGAGAACATGTAAAAACTTTGAACGCAGCGTGATTTCAACCCGCGCCTTTTGAAAGCGTCTTAAACGGTTTTCAAGAGGCGCGGGCTCAAACTACGCTGCGATCAAATTTTTATACGTTGTCTAAATATGTGTTTTTTATTTTCCTAAGTGTGCGAATAAAACTTTAAAAAACATATGTTAAACATATATTTATTATTGCTTATTCACAGCAGACTTACAATCTGCACTTTTTGTTCAAAATGAGCTTTTCATTTTGTTATTATATGTATATTTTTGCATTCCCGTACTTAAAGGCTTATAGAAGTTAGTATTGTTGTTCCCTAAGATTATTTAGTTATCGTAATCGGCGTTTTGTTCATGACGCCGCAGCGTTGCTGGCTGTGTGGCTCATCGATTTGGCCGGAAAAAAATGTACGGAGTGTCTTGACACTAGGTTTTCTCTGTTTGTCCTGCTATGCGTTTAAATGTTAAAGTGTTCGAAACGTCAGATTTCTAAAATGTATTTTCTAATACCAAAAATATACACGATTAATCCGGTTAAAAATAGTTTATTTTCAAAACGTACATAAACTTGACCGTTGATACGTTATATAAAATTCAGACGTTATATAAAATTAAAATAATTTTAATTATATTGTTAATTTAAACGAAATTTGTTAGGCAGGTGATTATTCAGATGTTAATGCCTCATTATTTTCCCTTGGTATACTAATTATTTAATTTCCCTCGCTGACTATCAGGCAATTTATCATTTTCATTCACTAATCAGGTATATACATCAAGCGCTCAAAGTAATATATTTTGGCAGTGGACTAATGTTGCTCAATCATTTATTCAAAGTATGAGTGTCGGAGAGAATCTAGTGATATAATGATATATTGATTGTCTTTCTATAATATTTAATTATAATCAAATTTATTAATATCCCTTAATAGTATTTAAAGTGTTCTACAGTTTAAAGTAAAATCAACAATTCTTTATATCTTATATCATCTCTAAAAGACGGTAGATATGTAAAAATAAAAAAGCAAAGTTGAATGTTTTAAAAATAGAAGAAATTGATTTATCGTTCAGATTCTTCAAATCAGAATAGTTCTCGGGTCAGCTATTCGTATTCAGTTTCCAAGTGGCGCTCCAGTAAAGGGTAAGATTGCGCTGCTATCGATATTTTAATCGAATTCTACGAACGAGATCAAACAGAAAGGTAATGATGGAAACGGTATTCATCATTTTCGCCCACGGTTGGACTTGCGAGTGAATTTGTTATAAAATTAATTTGTTTTTAAGTAAACGTTTGAAGGATTTGCTCTTTCCATAGAAAGTGACAGTTCTTGGTCATGTAGACTCGAATTCAAAACCCTACTGCGCTAAAAACATACAGAATTCAATTATTTTACCACTGTAAATGTATGAATTCAAATATTGTCTGAATCTCTCTAAGCCTTTTAAATTTAAATAAAATAAAAAAGGTTTTATTTGCGGATTATAAGCAAAGCGAAATCTATTTATAACCTTATAAAAAATCTTGGCATGTCTAGAATTATACAGAATTCAATCATCAGCTCGTATATACAAATAGGTTCACCCCGATAAAAAGTGAAATAAGTCAAAACAATATAATTACAACTTTTGTATTGAAAACTTTGTGCCAACAACAATGTTAAACATTAAATTGAACTTTTTATCTCGGATGTCACTCACTTCCTTAAAACTTTTTGAAAAACATTTTAACTAAATGGAGCTTAATACCTAAGTAATTTTTATTAAAGATTTGGCATATGATGAGAGCATTTTTACAGAATATAAGAAAATGATAACTTGCACTGTATTAATTAATTTCTTGTGACACTGCGCTTTAAACGTTGGTACCTAACTTTTTACATTGTTTGTCAAGTATTCTTATATTTATACAAATAAAACAAAGTAGTGTCAGCTGCACCATTTATAAAGAAGAAGAAGAGCTAAGCAGATTTTCAAGGTATTGAATATTTTGTTGTAAATTATTACATATATTTTAAATAGTTGAATGTAATGTATGTATGTATTACGTATACATACATATATACATAAGGTTAAGAAGGAGTAAACTATTAACATTTAAGGCCTAAGTTTCGATTACAACCAGAGGTAAATGGAAGTATTAGGGCATACGTTAAATTTTTACACATACATTTCTTCAGTACATTCACTTTCTTCAATTTACACTAAATAGATACATCATCAGCAATTTAGATATAATTCTATTAATCTTCGCCGCTTCTTTCACGCATAGCAGGGTAGTCAACGAGGACCTAGTGTCAAGACACTCCGTTCTCCAATTTACTCCCGAATCCAAAACACTACGAGTTGAATGGCGGGACTGAACGGCACGCTCTGTCTTAAATATCATATCGGAGAAATTAAAATATTTGAAATATAATCAATCATTAAATATTTTAAAAATATTCTATTAAACTTGAGTTTACTACACAAATTGCAATAACACGTCGAAATATTATACGGGTTAAGTTATTCTGAAGCCATACGAGTATAATATATAAATTTAATTAGAGCTTTGACGATTAAAGCTACTATTTCCTTCGTGAAGAACACAACTTGGTCGAGCTGCAGTTGTTTGTTTATTTTCAGTGCCCGAGATACGGTATGTACAAAAACCATTCAAATTATTGTTTATTAATATATAAATCATATTTTTTGACAGTTTCACACTTCAATATTTTTAACATTATTAAAGTACTAATCACACACTTAGCGAATTGAAAAACATATTTAGAAAACTCCAAGAATCCCACTGCATTCAATTTTTTATACGTTTTCTATATAACTTCACACTCTTTACCACATAACGGGGTAGGCAGAGACAAGGTTATATTAAGTACACTCCGTTCTCTACTTTCTGTCCGAAATGATATTATGAATCTATCTTTATCTTTTAGAGAACACTTAACTCGTTTTCGGAATTATTTTTACATCTTTTTGTTTATAATAATTTGTCGTTATTTGGTGTCGATAATAATAGATTTATCTTCTCACTTTATCCCGAATACGAGGGTAGTCAGAGAGAACTCATGTCAAGGCACTAAGTCCTCCATTTTCCACCCAAATTTGAGACATTGGGTTATGAGCTGAACATAACACCGATTTTTTTCCTGTCAGAGCGGGAAAATGAATGTATTTTAAATAAAATCTTTCCCCCGAATGAGGATCGAACCCAGAACCGTCGCGTTTATAGTAAGTAGCTGTCACACTGCGCCACTATGCACCTTTAATCTTGATTGTTTACAAAAAGAATAAGACAAATACCAAATGATGAAACACTTAATTAGAAGAAAACCTAAATTAAAAGATACTAATAACTTCATTATTAACTTACTTATCAAGTACACTATTTAAGTCATCGTAAAAGACAAAGTAAGAGAACTTAGTGACAAAACACTATTTGAAATGAACCCATTTTTACCAGAATTGTCTCCTATATTTTGTATCGTGGTATTTATACAATGGTATTTATTATATGGTATTTATTATATATGTGATGGTACACTTTCATGTTCTAAGCAAACTTGAAGCACTTTTTTTTCACATTTTTTAAAGTGTTATTCGCACACATAGGAAAATGAAAAAGACATGCCATGCGTTCACCTTTGCGGCTTAGCGGTCAGAGCGCTTGAACGGTTTTCAAGAGGCGCGGGTTCAAATTCCGCTGCGTTCAAATTTTTATACGTTTTCTAAAGAGGTACAATATAGATTTTTGTAATAAAAAATATGCTAACCTATATACTATCAAAAGTATAGGAAACATTCCGATTTCGAAATGATCATTCCGGTCATACCAGCTATCTTCTTTTAATACAAATATATAATTAGCCTAAAAACTATTTCTTTTTAAATATAAAAATCTTTTAAGAACATTACATATATTTCAAAACCTGAAAGGTTATTTCGTGTAGAATTTAATTTGTTACATATATAAGTATCTACATATGAATTTAAATGTATGTGACCTCAAGACTCAATTGCAAGAGTGTATAACAATAGACCTTTGTATACAAAGCAAGTTGAAAATACTTACATATGTATTTAATATGCCATTTTTGTAGATGATAAAGACCTTGTGACGCAGTGGGACGGTATCTGACTGGAAACGCGATAGTTGTAGATTTGATTATACTCGAGGGAGTGGTTATTTTTAATTTCTTTGCTCGGGTAAGATAAAACGTGGCGTTGAGTTACGCTATTTAAAACGAAAGTCTTGAAATGTACAAGGGAGTGTTTTAGCACTTTTTACCTACCTAGCAAAAACTGATAATGCGTCAAAATATTATTAATCGTATTTTAAATATACAATATGACTAATAATATTAAATATCACTATTTTCTTCTATCTAAAGGAAAATGCAAAAAAACTCAAATGATATAATGCGATCATCTTACTAAGCAATATTCTTCAATAGGTATCATTAGATGTTATAAAGTCTTGCCTTTGTAATTTAAAATCACTTAGACGATATAACAAAAGTCGTTTTGAAGAATACCTTCGATACTATCAATCATTTTTAGATACCATTTTTTATCTTTACGCATTTTTGCAAAGAAAACTAAGTTTAGACACTCCATTGTCCATTACAAGCAAATATTACAAACATTTTATATGTCCCGACTTCGAGCGAAAGGAGAAGAGAGAAGTTTTGTCACTGGTTCTCTCTGACTAATACATATTTAGAAAATGTCCAAAAGTTTGAACGCAGCATCCAATTTTTATACGTTTTCTAAATATGTATTTTTCTATTTCCTAAGTATGCGAATAACACTTTAAAAATGGTTAAAAATCTCTCTGAGTACTGTGCTATAAAATATTTTAAAAAATGCGTAGATTACGAGGGCACATATATACAACTTTCCAACTGGGCTATGGCGTTTTGGTGACAAAATTAAGAATTCTGGAAAGTCATCAATATGTTCCAGATATACTGCTTATTTTAATTCATGTCCCATATATCTGTTGCGATAGTTTATTGATCAGACACTACTTTTCCACTTTTTAATAATATAAGGGATAGTATACATTGTGTATCGGATTTATATGTGTCGTATTTGGTCATACAAAATCGGATATACGGATAGGTTTAATTTTTTTCATACGTTAGTTGCACGTGTAGCCCATTTGAATCTACACTATAATATTATAAATGTAAAAGTATTTCTGTCTATCTGTCTGTGACGTGAACACAGCTAAACCGCTGAACCGATTGTAATGAAAATATACGTTTTCTCCCAATTTTCTTTTTAATTTTTATAGGAATTTCATTGTTTTACGAAAAGGTCACCAAATATACAAAATAGGTATAATTCAGGCGGGCGAAGCCGCAAGCGGGCCGCTCGTAAAGAATATTTTGAAATAAATTTTGAATTAATATATAATACGGCTTTTGTATCGAACCCACGATCATAGCCGATACATTCAGTGAATATAGCTTTCAGTCAGTCAGTTTTTGCCTTTGTGCATTTAAAATCACTTAGACGCTATAACAAAAGTCGCCGTTTCGAAGCACTTCTTAAATATCATCAATCATTTCCAGATACCTTTCTCTCTCAATAATTTTTCACTGCCCATAGCCTAAGCGTAAACAGTAATTGAAAAAGTTATAACAATATTCCTTTACAATTTCCAAAAGCACAATGCAGCACAAAAGTGTGAAATTAGTTTTAAATTTTGCAACGTTTTTGGTTAACTTTGTAAATTTTAGAAAAAAATATATATTTCGATATATAGTACCAGTGTATTCATAGGAAGCTATCACAAAACTAAGAAGGCAAGAATAATTGCATATAATAAGTGAATACTATTAAATATGCTAATCAATTTATTTAGTTTTTTCAGTTCCTCGATTTCTTTCCACATAGCAAGAACAACTTCCGGAAGTCCAAGGTTCTATCTTAGATGCTTTATTTTGATGTCCCAAAGTTGGCTGACAAATTTGAAAAGCTTACACTAGATCTGTGGCGGATATTCAAAAGCTTAAAACGTCCCAAGTCTAATGATCTCTTCGTAAAGGGTTTACCTAAAGTTTATTAACTACTTGGTCAGGAATTTTGATCTTAATTAAAAGTTTGCGGTGTCTTAGAATTATTTAACCATATATATGCAAATGTAGCGGAAGTTATTACGTGAATGTTTCTAAAGATTAATTCCTGTTTAGTTCTTGCTTCTGGAACACCCGCAGTTTCATTTGCATGGCTTTTAAATCTTATTTTAATCCCGTGGGAATTTAACAATGCCCTCGCTTAATTCTCTCTTACACCCTCCAAAGAATCTTGGACATGACAATTTTTTTTTTACAGTTTTTCTATTTTCTAATTTCTGTGTATTTTCAATTCGACAGTTTAACGGAACGATTTATTCCATGGCAAGAGTCTTGTATATATTTTTATAGTGAGTTTTATGTGTGGACGTTTGCACCTTTACTTTTGGAGGAGTATTTAATTTGACATAGTTTATAATTTCTACAGGGAATAAGTGCCGAATACTAATATATTTTAAAATAATCCAAAAAAATACATTACATTAGTAAAATAAATGTAACACACACTATTATATGCTTGACATGTACGTGTATATAAAGTGGCATACATGCTGGTATGGCAAAGTGTGTTCACGCGTCAGCGAGGCTACTAATATATAAAGATAAGCCAGCTATAAAATGGCTAACCTACAACAACATTCGTTTAATTTAACACTAGGACGAAGGTATGGTTCATTAAGATTTAAGACAGTCTATATAATGTACCAAGTTTCGAGGGATAGGGCGAAATAACATATTGATATGTTTCTCTATTGTCCATGTCCATATACCAAATATTATTTACACATTGCATGAAATTTTACTAATTTTTCATCTTTATTTTTTTTTGTATGACTCAATTTAGTTTCATGCTTTTTCGAAATTCATGCTTCGTTTTTCATGTTTTTTCAACAATCAGATGATTAAATATCACTTTGTAATTAAATGATAAAATAATAAACTAAATTATTCTGATTATTTTGTGTTCATCGTCCTACAGTACGCTTGTATTAGGATATGACGTTAGTTAATGGAACCTAACCTTGTGCAATGTTTAATCAAAACTGAGATAAGTTGGTATATTTATATATAAAAATAAATGATTCAAATACCATATTTGATCCTAAAACAATTATGTCAAAAAAGTCCCAATAAATCACATGGTTATAATTTTTTAAATTTATTATTTATGATCTAGAAGCGTCCAAACAGCGTAGTGGGACAGCGTTCTACCGTAAACATGATTGACTGTGGGTTCGATTCCCACTCGGGGAAATGATAATGTTTAAAATATTTTCATATCTCATCTCTGGTACCTGGTGAGTTCCGCCACTTAATACATTATGTCCCAATTTTGGTCTGAAACTGGAGAACGGAGTGTCTTGGCACTAGGTTTTCTCTGACTACGGAAAGCTTGAAGCTGTTATTTATGATAACTCCAACGTTTTATTAACTAATTCACAAAAGAACAAGTTAAACAACGTAAAATCTGTTTATTTTAAAGCCAAAATATACATTAAAGAAAATTGGTCCGTAAGACAATTAAAACGGCATTATGAAGATCATAATTGTTAGTATTGTTTCTTTCATTTTATTCTTCTAAGGTCGAGGCAACAATGAGGCACTTTTAGTAGAATTCACGTATAGTAAATGGAATATTGCCATACTTTATAGTATATTCTTTTTAGTAACTTTAATAATATTTATAATCTACAACCAGGTTTAAATTCAAGTGACTGTATATATAATTATAGAAAAAAAGTAATATTTCAGTTTGCTTTAGTTTATATTTAGAATATCTTTCCCATATTCAAAAAATACTAAAATAACTACAATAGTTAAAGAAATAGGTCATATTGGTCTATACGCAAGAAACAAATGATATGTGTAATAAAATAATTTTCCTAGTTTTAATTAATAAATAAGGTGTTAGTTTCCACAGATAATACGAGATACTTGGCAAACTGGCTAAAATTGTAGAATAAACTTACAAGTTATATCGATAAGTCGACGGTTGACTGGTTGTGGGTTCTATTCCTAATCAGGAAAATATTTTTATATATTTTTTCAACTTCACGTTTTTTCTCACATAGCAGGGTTCTCCACTTTCACACACTCCGTTCTCTACTTTCTGCTCGATGTCAAGATATTGTGTCTTAAGTGGCAGTACTTTTTGCCTAGGTGCCAAAATTTGAAAAAAATTGCAGCGTTGAGCTCTGGAACCTGGGAAAAGTGGAGAACAGAGTGTCTTCACACTAGCTACTCTCTGACTACCCTGCAAACCGAATAAAAGTGAGAAGCTATAAAGCTTTTATAATTTATAATTTATAATAGAAAAATAAAAAGCCGTATATGGATATTAGTCCAATCAAGCGGATCGACAAAAACCAGAGCTTTTGTTGACCTATTTTGGCCAACTGTATACAAAGCTGCGATGCACTCACTAGTATATAATGCATTTTCTTATTTATAACATGTATGTTGATACTTTATTATTTTTTTCAAGGATTTAAATGGTTAATTTGTTTTTGTTTTAATAGACAAAGAGAGAGACCAGTTGCTAAGATACACTGTACCGGTCGATTTAAAGATATTTGAGTTGCATATATGAAAACAAACTGATAAATATATCTGTTCTAGTGACTAAACATTTCGTTCTCCACTTTCCACCCCAATCCGCGACATTGCGTGTTAACTGGCGTAAGTCAACGCCACGTTTTTTCTTGTACTAGAAATCGAACACATCAACATTACTGTCGGACGCCGTTAAATTACGCCAACTACGGTTAATTCTCGAGCCTACTTTATACTTACCTACCTACGGCACCTTCTTTTTGGTTCCTATACGGAGGTATCAACTTTTTAAATTAAAAAATATATTACTTTTTTCAGTCTGTTAAGACAAATTGCGGTATAACATATAGTACCACAACGTAAGCTACAGTAGGTTTAAATTGCTTAAAAAATATAAAACGGAGTGTCTCGACTCTTTGGGCGCATCCAGATTAGACGAGGGCGGAAGCGCATTAGCAGCGCCACTACTAGTTTTCACACAACTTCTAGATTGCAAATTTCAAATGCAAATTTATATTGCAATTTCTACTTTTCAAAAATTTAAGCTTTCTCAGACAACTATGCAAAAAAGCGCTTAAAAGTTGCTTTCCAGCCACAGAGAAATAAAAAAAAATGTACGGACATATAAACAAATATGGATCAAGTAATATGATCCCGCAAACATTTACGTCAAACAAGCCAATATCTTAAGACTCATCTCAGGATTTATTATTTTATTTGCTCTCTGTCGCTGTTTCCTTTTAAAATAACTCATGACATCGATCTATAGGCTTTTTGCTAAAAAAAATGTAATTGAGTTATACAATTTCTGTGGTTAAACTTATAGAATTTAGAATACAAATTACAAAATAACTTAATCTATCGTGGAGCTGTGAAACGTTTGGCTGTAAACTTGACGGTCGTAGGTTCGATCCTCATTTGGGGGCGATATAACCTATTTAAATTATTTCCATTTCCCCTCTCTGTTAAGACAAAGTGCGGCTTTCAATTCCGCCATTGTCTGGCATTTTGGTGGAAAACGAAAAACGGGGCTTAACAGTAGGTTTTCTCTGACTAACCTGAAGTCTCTAGTCTACTAGGCAATACTTGTATTGTAACATAACATATACGATACAAGTCAAAAAGCAGCGCAAATAAATGTCAACGAACTTAAAAGCATCTTTTGGAAGATTTTTATTGACCTTTTTAACATTATTTGTATAAAATATCAATTTTTTTACAAATTCTGTATCTTACAGTGCAGTAAAAAATTATATAGTTAAATTAAATTATAAACGAAGGTCACCGGATCTGGCGATCGGATCTGGGTTATCTTTACCAGCACGACTAAAATAACAAAAAAACATTAAAATATTGATTTTAATTTGTAAAATACGCGTTGCCTTAGCAATGTGTACGTCACTACGTATAAAAGCTAATGTAAAACACATGGTAGAATTTACAATATTTATTCAATTATTTTAATTTATTCTATATATATATTTATTTTCTACTGTATTTATTATAAAAAAATATTAGCTTGTTTCATACCTTCTCCATACAAACTTTAGCTATGTCATATTACATACTAGTCCATCCGGAAACTTACGTTAAAAGGAGTCCCAAGTTTTTGCTTTACATATAAAAATAATGATTATTATTATGATTTATTGATGCCGCTAATTATTTTAAATTTCTACTATCATTTATGCATTATTTCAGAGTAAAAATTAAACTAATGATTTAAAATTCGAATTGCGTATTGAGTAGCGGAACTTGACTCCGCGTGACGTCTAACCAGAGTGGAAAAGTTTTTTTATTACTAGTGACCCTACCGACCAACCGACTAGTGAAGCGGCTTCGCCCGCGTTATAGCTGCTTTATATTTTCGGCGGCTTTTTCGTAAAAATTAAATTCCTGGATAAAATATGGGAGAAAAAAGAAGCTATGTTCACCCCAAGACCCTGAAGTATCTCTATAAAATTTCATCACAATCGGTTTAGCGATTTGGTCGCGACGACGTCTCAGATAGACAGACAGATACTTTCGCATTTATAATATTAGTATTAACAATTTCCTGAGTGCTGGACGAACTATTAGCCATCGCGTTTGCGGTCGCTATCACAAATGTTATAACTATTACACTATGGGCTTTTACCATTACACATTATTTGCAATTGTTGTAGAAAAGTGAAAACAATTATTCAATAAAAACTCCAATGAGCCACATATCCGTATTTATTATTCACATGAGTACAGCATTTTCCACTCAAACTCTGCGGGCCACGCAATTACACCGTTTTAAAAACTGGGCAGGAAACAAAAAGTACGTTAGCATTGCTTCACTTACACCAATATCCTTTTTTAATACGAGTTTCGGTGATATTTAGCTTAAATGAACTTTAGAGGGTATTAAAGGCGATTTAGCAGGTCAAAATTTATATCTAATGCATGCCGTAATATAGGTTTCTTAGTACAGTGACTGTGGCATGTACACAAATATTGTGAAAATTTGTAGTTAACTCAACATTGATGAATGTATAAATGAGTTATTCTTATAATATTATAATAATTTACTCTGGAACTCTGGAAGAAAGCTCGGAGCACCCTGAAGGCGACCGAGACGCCTTAATAGTATGGAATTTGCGACGTCTCATGGGGGAGAAGTGCCTTCCGCCAGGTCGAGTGAGATGGTTTGAAATCGTCTTATAAATGAATATGAAAAAAATAAGCTTCAAAGTTTTCATTTGTCTACAAAATTGTATGTTTTATAATAAAAACGTAAAATTTTTCATTTTAAGTTAGTATTATTAGTATAGTAGTCAGATTCGAATCCGCACCTTTGCGTTTTTGCTAAGCATTGTAGTAGGAAAACTAAAACAGTTAACCAAATAAACTTTTGGGTATAGTTTTAAGCATATTTTAACTGTAGAGGAATATTTATTCTAAGCAAAAATTGCCGAGTTTGGCTAGATGCGGAGGGCGAAGGACCAGGCCCACTGGCGCACCCTGGGGGAGACCTACGTCCAGCATTGGACAAGAACAGACTAAATTGATTGATTATTCTAAGCAAGTCGGTATTATTTCTATCTATAAAAAATGCTACAAGCGTTTGTCCCATTTCGGATAATAAGTGGGTTAAATTGGAGAATAAGTGGATTTATCACTTCATTTTACATTGTACGCCTATTACGGCATTAATAAGATACAACTAAAACTATGATTTTAAAGAATTTTTTTTAACCAAAATTAACAAATGCCTATATTTTAATATTAATATTACCCCTATTGAAATTTAACAAAAATCATAATCATCAATATTTCCACACGAATACTACCTAAATGTTTATAATAAGGACAGAAATTGAACATGTAATTTGCTATAACCGAGTTGAGTACCGTGACTTAACATGCAACATTTCGATACTTGGCGGGAAATGGAGATGCTAGGTTCTCTCAGCTTAAAATTCTACGTCCGTACGTCATACAGTTGAATATTGCGGAATTTACACTAGATGGTCGTAGGTTTGATCCCCGATCAAAGGAAGGCTTGTATTTAAATTATATTAATTTCTGTATTCATAGTTGTTACAAAGTGCATCAAAATCCGCCCCATAATCCAAGTCTCTAATTTGAGCAGAAAGTGGAGAACACAATATTCTCTCTGCCTCCTCTGCCAAAGTCAAAGACAAATAATTTTATTTAAATCATAAATATTTTTCATTACATTTTTAAATTTTACTTTTACAATTTTCAAACATGTATTAAGACGCTACTGTCAATATATTAATTTCCTTTAATGTTTGCCTTAAGGAATCCTTAGAACCCAAAGTTGTAGATTGCACGAATAGCTCGCTTCTGCAAGACAAAGATAGAATTAGTGACAATGATACCTTTGAAATAGGCTGGAGCGAGCATTTAATTTTCAATCTCATTCCCATGCTGTAAGATACTGCGCGAAAGATGGTTTATAAGATGGTTAAGCTTAAAAATATAAACGTATTTAATGCTCCAAACTATTCAATCCAGTTGTTGATAGGAAAAAAAACTATGAACATCATCTATCACCTTATATCGGACCATCCTCGATATATCTCATCGTGACACTCACGTCTTTTCCTCGTAATTGAAATAAGAGCTGTAATATGGAAGCAAAAACCACAAGGGATTTCGATATTTTAACAATGTTATTCTTACTTATATATAATAATAAAAACGTTTTGAGAAAACAGCTACACGATTTGGCCCGCACATTCAGAGAGAACCTAGTGTCCAGACACTGCCTTGTCCATTTTTCGACCGAAATACAGACTGGAGAATGGAGGAACTCAATGCTGCGCTTTGTCTTAAGCACCAGAGCGGAGAAATGAAAATATTTTATATAAAATTATTCAACCGAGTGGAAATCGAATCCACCAACCAATCACGTTTACTGTTGCTTTTCCACCGCGCCACGGAGATAATAGAAAACATATAAAAATTTAAACGTTGCTAGTCTCGAAGTCATTCCTGGTCTGAATAAGTATTTTAATATAGTTTCTAAAAATGATAAAAAATGAAAAAAATGGTTAGAATTATTATGGGCTCAAATTTTAAACGAATAGTTATTTTTCATGAAGCGTATCTACGTGTACACATAGAAGTATTTTTTGAACTAATTAAAACGAGGTCAGGGCTAATTGGAATTTATCATTGATTTTGATCACACACCTGTTGTAGAACTTCATTACAACAGTAAAATAAGAAGCTCATGGCGCATGGAAGCGCATTAGACAGCAACTGACTGTAAACGTAATGGACTTTCGTGTCCCTGTTCACGCAGTGCAGCGTGGAAACACACAGTGCAGCATTGAGTTACGCAAGTATTAAAAATAAAAAAAAGTATTAAGGGAATATTGCCATAGCAAAAGTGGTTCAGTATGACCATACGCAGAAATCAAAGGTCTATAAATCGTCTATCGCACTGCTAGTCACGCTATATATACACATTTTATTAGATAAAATTCGAACTCATAATCATTACACACAATCAGATAAAAACCATCTAAGCCACTATGGGGCGCAAAATACACCTAAATTATAGAAAAATCGAAGTAAAATATATTTTTAATATATAAACGTGTATATACAGTGTAGAACTTACAGTTTAGCTTAGTACGCCTAATCTAGATTTGGCAAGACGTTCCCAACATATGGTGGATTGACCTCAATCTCGTAAGATTGCTTAGAATAAAAAAACAAGTTTCTTCTACAAAATATATATTTTTTATAGCTTCACGTTGTTTCCGGCAGAGAGGGTGTAGTGTCAAGACACTCCGTTATATACTTCTTCCGGAAAACGAGATAATGCGTTTTGAGCAGCAAAACACAACGCTACGCTTTACCAGAGCAAACAAAGCGTTCATCTTTCGTCCCACGGCGGAGAGAAGGGACCAGGACCTGGTCCTCTGTCCGTGATGTTCCCTCGTCATCCACCAACGTGGATAGGTCTCTGGGTTGGATCATTTGAATGTTTCGTAACTGGTTGTTCAATCCCGTCTTGAGAGGGGATTGGGGGTGATGGGATAAAGGAAGGGAGCCGGTTGCCGTCCAACGGTCCGTTAAAACCAAATGAGACCCCTTTTTACTCAGGGGAGGCCCAGCTGAGGCGACCAGCGACGAAGCGGCGATCTAACCCGCAACCCATCGCGTTTACAGTTAAACTCTGTCCAACTGCACCATGATGGCCTCTAATAATTATACGAAATATTATATTCTACACATAAATTACTAAACGCATGTGTATATTTTTAGCAATTTATATATATACTTTTTGTATAATTTGAGAACTCTTAACATGTTTAATGTTTAGAGTTCTCAAATCTTATACATCCTTATAAATCGTTAAAAACTTTAACTAAAATTTTTTAACTATATATTATATAAGTATGTAAATTGTCTACAATTGATGGCCTCTAGGCCATCATGGCGTAGTGGGACGGCGTTTGACTGTAAATATGATTTGTGAGTTCGATTCCTACTAGAAGTAATGATTATATTTAGACTTTAACACTCTAGTAAGACATAAAACGTCATTGAGCGCAATATCTTGAATTCGGGCAGAAGAAGGAGGATGGAGTGTCTTGACACTAGATTCTCTCTGCCTACCGTGCTATGTGTGAAAAAGTTGTGAACTTGAAAATATATACGAAGGTAGCTATATTGTTCAAACTCATATAGTAAATAGTTAAACTATACAGTTATATATTAGGATTAAATAGTTCTTAAGCTTCTAAAGCACTAGTGCTGAAATCCGAGAGTGCAAATGGGTTATAAGAGAATGAGCAATAGTTGACTACATGATCTGTATGTATAGCCAACTTTTTTATGTACACGTAATTATTTTCTTGGGTTCGATACCTGTCTGAGGCTTATTCGACCATATTACCAACAATTTCATCCGAATAGAGGCATTTGTGGCGCAGCGTGACAGCGTCTGACTATATACGCGATGGTTGTAGGTTCGATTTCCAATCGGAAGAATGATCATATATTTAAGTTATTTTGATTTCTCCGTTCTGGTGACAAGACAAAGCGCGGTGCTGAGTTCCGCCACTTAACAAGCAACGTTTCAGATTTGGGTGGAAAGTGCAGAATGGAGTGTCTTGACACTTGGTTCCCTCTGTCTGTCCTGCTATGCGGGAAAAAACGATAAGCTGTTCTTAAAAAGTAAAATGACTAAAGTTCATAGAACATTTGAATGCCTCATCAGAACACGTTAAGTCCAATACTCATTAGGTACATTCGTTTTTTTACAATATTCTAAGTCTGTTTAATACTGTGTTACAATTAAGCCTTTTATTTATAAATAGCTCTTCTATCTGCCAGTGAAGGTTCCAGAGATTAGCCGAAACAAACAGACTAAAAGAAAAACAAATAAAAAGTATAAAAAGAAATATTTGGTATAGTACCGTGTTTATACTGTATATGTATACAGTTACTAAAAAGCGGTAATGTTAATATTACAAACAGACACTCCACTACTTAGTATACATATTTATCCATTTAGTAAAAAGTACCTTTAGTACGAAACAAAATAAAAATGAAATAATACAAGTCTCATATATTTATTAATTCACTACTTTAAATATATTTTTCTTTAAACACAAAACAATACATTTCATTTCCGTATACAGCATCTTATAGCAAAGATGTTCTTTGTTCTTAGAGTAACATATTCTAGAGAATGTAGATTAATTCGACTCTTAAATGTATATATAAATATTGTGTATGCTACAATGAGAAAGAACGTCGCAAGGTTTTCTAAGTAAAATAAAGTATTATAATAAAATTTTCTTAGAAGCCATCGTGGCGCAGTATGGCAGCGTATGGTTGTGAAAGTGATTGATTGTGACTTCAAATCTAAGTCTTGTTATTATTATATTTAAATTATTATCATTTCAAAAAAAGAATGGAAGAGATTAGATTGTCTTGACACTTACTGCAAAAGAGAAACATTATTTTCAATGTTTTATTACACAAGTACTTTATCTTCATTAATACTAGGGCAAAAAGAACCTTGTGTTAAGACCATTCTCCATTTTCGGGCCAATGCGAGGCATTGCGTAATAGCTGGTGTAACTGAACGCAGCACTTTGCCTTACCAGACTGCGGAATTAAGATATTTTAAGAAATCGTCTTGACTTGACAGTTTTTCAGAATCACCAATGACTAATGACTTATGATTTTTTTCTAAAAACAGAGGGCGTAGCGAGGAGAGAGCACTTTTATATATCTTGATATTGGAGACGAGTCAGTCTGCTCTCCCTTTTCGCAGCTAGTCTTACAAGGCAGAGAAACCTATATTTTTGATATAGAAATATTATTTCCAATTAAATTCCATTCCAAAACCATCCCATTATATGAAATTAAACTTACCTGAAATTTAACTCAACCGTAATACATTATTTCACTCTGAATGCCACAGACATACGCCGTTTAACATATATAATATTAAAAAAGTTTTTTTTCACTTTTACAATACTATTGAGTAGAAGTCAAGTTTTTTATAAATAATAGCGCCATAACTGTAACCTGTGGTTTATATGTTTTATAAAAATATTTTTATTTTCTAAAACTTTAATATTTTATAAAATTTTGAAGTCGGTAATTCAAGGTAAGACAATAATTGTAAATGTGGGTAGGTCCGTTACCGCGACACTAACGGGCAAATGTGCTAGAGGGGAATTTCAACTACTTACTTCTTAGTAATTAATAATCGTTAAAACGGCTTAACCGATTTAAATGCTGTTTCGACTATTATGTTTTGGTAAGCTTCATAAACAAAAAAGTTACAATAATTTAAATTATAAATTTAAGTTATGTTTGTGATTTAAGTGAGAAAAAACTTAGTGTTTTAGCTGCGCAGGCGAAGCCGCGGGCGTGTCGCTAGTATATGATATAAGTCATAAATATAAATGAATAAGTAAACTAATATATTCACTACTAACGGTGATTTTTCCAAAGAAATGTTTGACTTACTTTTTTATTCTTTTATATATAGTTTAATTATATTTTTACATGTAGACATTCCAAAACTTAACAAATCTACATTTATAACTTCTTGTTATTCTACTATTTAGGTTTTTAAATACGTCTATAAAAGATATATTGTAGCTTAGCGTAGCTTAAAACTTATTGCGTTGAATTTTTGACTAAATCAAAATAAGGTTTTGTTATATATATATATATATATATATATTGTAATAAACGTTTCCGTTACCGAATGACGGGCAGGCAACAAGCATTTTCGCACAATTTCGCATATATATTTCATGGTGAGTATTCCGGAGTAATATGAAACGTCCTTTGATAATTTCTGTTAATTTAAGGTCAGAATTTGTATAATAACGGGGAACGCAACCCCACAGCTTGACTGACACAGCGGAGAAACCTAATATATTGATACAAAATATCCATATATCCATATCTCCCATATCTTCCAATGAGATTCGAGTCTGAGATGCACTGATATAATCTTATTAGTACTTAATTTTCAATATTTCTTAATTCAATAATACTTAATATGAGAACCTACAGTTCAATTTTATTCACGTCCTATAATATTACAGTATGTAACACCTTACTTTATCATAAGAAATGTCAAAATACTGTGCGAATGTGTTAATATAGTATATGAGAGTTATTGCTTAAAATGTGGCAACACAATGGCAATTTGATCCCCACTCGGAAAAATCTGTCTTCAAAAGTGTGCTTTTCAAAATTGTAAAATTTTTGATTTTCCGTTCTATTTTAACTTAGGCAACAGCTTCGCGCTTAAAATTTAAAATAATTTTATTTCTCCGCACTAGTGGCAAGACAAAGTGCAGCGTTGAGTTCCGCCACTAACAACGATTTCTAAGATTCAGGTAGAATGTTGATTACGGGGTATTTTGATACTATGTTCTCTCTGACCCTGCTATGCGGGAAAAAGCGTGAAGCTGTAAAGAAAACTGATATATTCACGCAAGCTCTTTGCGTAGTGTCTTCTTGCCATATGATTATGTTTTATTACTAAATTTTTTCCCTTAACTCACATAACAAATGAGATGCACAAAACATATTAAAAAAAACTTAAAAAACTAAAATCGATCCCTAAAGGATCAAAGTAAATTGACATTGTTTAAAATTGGAGTCGTTCCAAGTCTATTCGCAATGAGACCGTTTGAACGGAAATCGTTATAAGTTTGTTTGATGTGAACGAGCTCTCGTAATCCTCTTGAACGCTTCCTCGTGAAAGCAATTAATATTTGTAAAACAATATTTTCTACTAATATTATAAGCTATCGTGGCGCAATGATGACATCGTCTAGCTGTAAACGCTATTGGTTGAAGGTTTGATCCCCACTCGAGGGAATATTAAGCTGTGTATTTAAAATATTTTCATTTCTCCGCACTGGTTGACAAGGCACAGCGTGGTGTTGAGGTTTGCCACTCAACATGCAATGTCTCGAATTCGGGCGGAAAATTAAGAGCGGACGGTCTTGACACTAGGTTCTCCCCGACTACCTTGTACTATTACTTTACAATTTAAGTTATTGTTCTTTTTTTATCTTTTTATAATCCATACCCTTTACAACATCCGTATTCTAGATATCGCGTTAAGTGGTGAAACTCAACGTCGCGCTTTGGTTTGTATATATAATAATTAAATTATGATCATTTCTCGGACTGGGACTAAAACCAACAAGCAATCGCAATTATAGTTAAGCGCTGTTCCACTGCGCCACAATGGTCTCATTAAATATATTATTTCAAATATATATATATATATATATAAATTTAGTAGACATTGTAAATTTAAAACTACCACTTTTGCACTGTAAGTAAACACATTAATACTAATTACACCTGTCATCTTATATTTCATACAGCTCTTAAGTTATCAAAAGAGAAATGTAAGGGGTGAAAATGAAAATTTGTGGTAGGTATTCAGCGTGCATTAGCCGGCTTCTTGGCGAATAGCCTGTTCAGGCATATTAGTCTATGGCGTAAACTATAATTTATATAGCATTGCATTAGGGTCCATCGTGGCATACTGGGACAACGGTTATCTGTAAACGCACTTGGTTGTGGGTTCAATTCCCACTTTAATTGCTTATAATTTGTTTTTATTTCTCCACTCTTGCAAAAAAAAATTTTAAAGTCTTATTTACACACTTAGGGAATTTTAATTTTTGTTTTATTTTGATAAGTGTGTGAATAACACTTTATAATACAACATATTTAATAAATAGCTTTCTCTCTTGCCAAAACGATTGTTTGTAGAATAATCTTAGAGTAGCAGAAATTTGTAAAATTAACTCTACAAAGATGCTACCAACAAAAAAAAGTTGTAACAGACGTATGTTGAACGCATGGCTTAACGTTCAGAGCGCTTGGACGGTTTCCAAGAAGCACGGGTTCATATCCCGCTGCGTTAAAATTTTATACATTTTCTAAAAATATGGTGTACAAAAATTTTTGCCCCTAATTTAGGCAGAAAGTGGAGAACGAAGCGTTAACGGTAGGTTCTCCTTCTATTTGTGTCGTGTGACATATTCTTGAAAGAAAATAATTAAAATATAATTCTATGATTGATCGGGGAGATATAGAAAGATATACCGTATAAAATAGAGCAAGAATTCGCTTTAATAAACACAAAATAAGTAAAATATTTTATTAGGAAGAGTAAAAAAACCATTTTTTTTATATCATACATATTTCCTTACCAATTTTCGCGAATATAAGTTACAAAATATATATTTTTGTAATCAAAAAGATTTTTATGCCATATTTTCCTTTAACGTCAAATACAGGGCACTTGAGATGAAAGTACTCGATACTTTTCATCTTGTAACGTTAAAATTTTAATCTGTTTTAAAGTAGGACTTCTTTTGGAAATATTTACTTAATTTTTTCTTTAGCTATACGCCTTTTATCGCCTAGGGGACACAAAGTGATCCTACAGTCGTGATATTCTTTTCTCCACTTTGTGCCCGAAATCGAGATGTTGCATGTTGAACTCGAACGAAACTTAACGCCGCGCTTTGTAAAGAAAATGAAAATAATTTCAAATGTAACAATTCTTCCTATGGAGACACTCCGTTCTCCAATTTCCGCTCGAAATCGCACGAGGATCGCAATGGATCGCACTCACAACCGTCTCGAACTCTATATCGCCTCTGCCTTAAAAAGGGTTAACCAATCGCGTTCACAGTCAGACGCTGTCCCACTACGCCACAATGAGATAAAACCAGACAATATAATAACGTTTATCGTAATTTTCCATTCTTATATACAAAGGAGGAAAGCTAAAAAATAAATTAGCTAGGTTGAAATACCCGATCAAGATTCGATAGGTAAGCCAACGTTTCACTTTTTCCAAATTTTCATCTAAACCTTTCTAAGCTTTTTCCATTTTTTTTCTATAAAAAACTTTTTTTGACTAAAATGTCAATTATGTAATATGTAATAAAATGTCATTAGAAAAACATTATTAGGCACGAATAATGCAATGTTTTATATTAATGACGCAAAGAAGGAAACTTCTTTCTAGTTTAACATTTTTTTCTGCATATCAGTGATAGTCAAAATTCCACTTTCCGCCCGTGTTAAGTGGCGGAATTCATCGCTGCTCTTTGTCCTACCAGTGCGAGAATATAAAAATAATTTAAATATAATTATTTCTCCGAGTCGGGATTGAACCCACTACCACTGCACTATGTTTTAGTGAGGCGGGCCACTCCACTGGACTCCAAAAATAAGCTTTAAAAATAGTTCTTAAATATTTTATAAGCTTAATGTTGTTCAATTGCTTGACTTTGGATCCTTCACAATGACAATGACAGCTCACGTAATATGATTGTATTTCACCTGTCAAGTTAGTTATAACATGTGAAAAACAGAAAAAATACAATAAAATATTGTAAGAAAGCCAGCGTGTATAAAAGCAATCTTTTAAGGATTGTAAAATTAAATTATTGATTATACTCATATAATATAAATGTGCCATGGTGGTGCAATGAGCTGTGTCTGACTGTAAATTGGTTGTGGGTTCGTTTCTGGGCGAATGATCACATATAATATAATTATGGTAAGAAGCAGGACGATGCAATTCGGCCGTTGACGTAATTACTCGAATTTGGTCGAAATGTGATGGGCGGAGTGTGTTGACAATAGGCTCTCTTTGACGACTTTGTTATACAGAAAAAAGCGTGAAGCTGAAAAAATCTGATTATTAAAAAAAAATTAACTCAATTAAAATTTCAAATTGTAACTGTTTAATACCGCGCGCTTAAACCAAATAAGCTATGCAGTACACCCCGACGTGGAGATGCAGACTTTGTTGTTCGCATCTCTGTGGAAGATTTTCATATATATACTTTCTCTAATCAAAGAAATTAAATGATGGGAAAATCTGAACCAAAAGGTAGTTTGTAAATGCATAATTAGTAAATATTAATATTCCACCCCAAAATTTCAAACCAGCCACCTCTTGGATGCTGTCCAAGGGATGAGCCAATTAAGAAATTTATAGACCAAGCGGAACAGTCAGAGAGCGCCTGCATACTGTTGTAACCTCTTCATATACAGGGAGTGTATCATCCGGGGGGTCGTCGGGCGTTTTACGTGATTTTGCTCAAGTATTATTGATACCACGTCTCTTACCGCTAATATTTATAATCCTAAGTATATAAATATTATTCATAAAAGTTATTTTCTGTTTCAATTTTCACGTATCTCCAGAATAATTTGTGGAATGCATAGAAATCCTTACCATAACAGTATTTTTTTGTCAATTTTTTAAACATTGATGGCAGAACGAGGAGCCAAACTGACAAACCCTCCCGTATAGATTATATAAAGTTCTAAAATTCCATAAATATAAGTTTGTATTACTTAATTAGTTTTATTGCACGTAAAATTCATAAATTCAAATAAAAATCGAAATCAAAAGATTAAACTTGAAGGCAAAATAAACAAATTTGAAACTCAAAAATGTGATACCTAAAGTAATGAAATTGGATATTTTATTCACACATTTTTAAGATAAAAAACAAAAATATTTTTAAGCAAATGAAGCTTGAGCAGCTATATAACAATATTTGGCTTAACTAAACTTGACCAAATATTTTTATTATATTCCCTATTTACTTCAGCAGCCCAAAAAAGTTTTGATCCAAATCTAATATAGCATTACAAGGCAAGCCAGAATAAACTAATTAAGCGTCAAGTGTCATACCTAGTTCTCATATCATGTAAGACGACGCTCTCGATGTCAACCACAAAGCAATAAGTGGGTTTACAGAGCCATATTATGTCCCACATTTATCATATTTATTGCACGGTTTCTTGAAATATGTATGTATATATGTAATTACATACATACATATATATGTTTTATCTACTTTAATAGTAATAAAATGAAAATAGAGATTACAGTATTTAAATGATCTTTGTTGGAAAAAGTTAAGTTTATTTTTACATTTTTAAAAGTGTTGTTCACACTCTTATGATCTAAGCTTACAAGCATTTGAAAAGATAGGGACTCGAATCCACGACTAAAAAAAAATTAAAAATATCAAATTGTAAAATAAAAAAAACATGATTAAACAGATACATTAAAATTAAAAATATATATATTTTATGCATGAAACAAAGAACACGAAGTTCAATACCTATATAGCTTTTGAACTTTTTGGAGTAATAATTTAACAAAAAAAGTTGTGAAAAAAAAGTGTGTTACACAAAATACAAGATATCAGTGTTCTGTCTTAATCTATATCCTATATGTTTTATATATTTCTTATATTGAATTGAATGTAAATATTTATAAACATTTAATATTAAGGTAACAGTCGAATTATTTGCTTAATGTGGTCTGATGACCCTATTAGGGTGATGGTTACAGCTACACGTGTACAAATTTTCGTGGTAATCTTCTAAGTTATGTGTAATTTGACAGGTTGGTAATTTACTATAACATATGTGGATGGTAGAGCGAATTGCCTATAGCATAGTAGCGTAACCAGACCAAAAATGTGATGGTTGGGGGTTGGATTTCTGGCTAGTCAATTATATTTTTAACATTTAACAGATAGGATTATTTCTTGCTAACGATTGTTTATACTTCATTCGTAGTTGCTTAGTAAAAATTTGTTAAAACCTCTCTACAGAGATGCTAACAATAAAAATAAGTTGTAATTAGCGTATAAGAGTTTCGACGTAGCCGGATGTAGAGCACATGGCTTAGCAGTTGGACCGCTTGGACGCGGGTTCGAATCCATTCACGTTTTTAAAAACAGTTTTATAGTTAATTATATATTTATTGTGTGTATATTATAGAAGTAATTAAGCAACTACCAGTAGCCCGTAACCCATTCTATGTCAATCACTTCGTGTTATTAATTATTATTTCAAACTAATAATATGGTAACTTTCTTTAATATTATATTTAAATGTTTAATATTATACAAATGTTGTTTTTTTGCATATACTGGATATTTAACACAATAGTGTTATGTTAGAGTCCGTCAATCAACTCGAGTACTAAAAAGAGTGTTCTGTTAACACTCAAAACAGTTCGATAATAGTATTGAAAATTAATGTATAATATAAATATAGGCCATCGAAGTACAGTGGGATAGCATCTAACTGTGTGCTAAGGCTGTGGGTTCAGTAGCCACTCAGGGGAAGGATTAAAATTTATATTAGATATATAGATTAGATAGAAATAGACTAAAATTTATTTCTCCGCTTTAGAGAGAAAGTGAAGAACTGACTGTATTGTAAAATTAGTTTAAACGCAGAAGAAAAATATATAGTTCAAGTTCACCAAAGATAATAGTTTCCAGAAAGAAAAGACCCGCCTCAATAAACAAAATTGATGAAAGTATCGTTACGTTGGAGCTGGAATATTTAAGTACTTTAAATTCACGACCTAAAAACTCTCTCATAGCTCTAGTACTCATTACGCGATATACAATAAATGAACCTAGTTAATTGTTTAGTAAAATATTTTGAAAAACATATTTGTAAAAAACGTATAAAAACTTGATCGCAGCGGTATTTGAACCCGCGCCTCTTAGAAACCATCCAAGGAAACCGTCCAGAACGAAACTCTTGGGAGGTTTCTAAGAGCAGCGGGCTTGAATACCGATGCTTCAATTTTAAAAACGTTTTCTAAAAATATATTTTTACTTCCTAAGTATGTGATTAAAATGTTAAAAACTTTAAAATGTTATAAAAAATATTTTGTATATTTTTTTTTTCTTCAGCGCGTGTATCTCCCCCCAGCAAAGTAATCGGACACAACTTTATGTCAAAACACTCTTTTCTACTTTCCGTCCGAAATTGAGACATTGTTGAGTATTGGAGTTTAAATATAATATAAGAAAAAATGTGAAGAGTATTTTAACACAAGATTTGCTCTACTTAGTTTCTGAGATACTTAAAGACGAGTCATAATAAACCAACAAATATGTAATCTAATTAAATTACCATATACAAATGATTATTGTAATATTAATTTGCTCATGAACCAGTCACTGCCACATACACTATTTATATATAAATTATATGTATATATCGGTATGTATGTGTGTATGTCTGGCTTTGTACTATGTAGAACATTTAGATTAGGCATTGTTAAATAATATATATTTTAGCACAGTGACACCGTTGTGAAATGTTGCCTTAAAAGTTGTGAATTAGAATCCCATTGAAAGTTTAAAATATATTATTTAGTCCGCCATTAATATTTTTTTTAATATTTAGATTTTAAAATTGGCGGACGCTGAACTGACTGACTGGCTGGATCCTATATTACTCTTTTTCCCCAAATAATTTGTTAAAACAATATATAAGATGCCACGCGTTATAATATTAATGCTATATTTAATCGAGGGTCGAGCGATATTGGCGGGAAACTGAAAACTAATACGTCGTCGGTGTTAGTAAAATTGAATTTGTCAAATGTAACTCAACGTCAATGTACAAAACGGAATGTCAAGCATTAGACGTGACTTTAAGTTATTAAAGGAAATATAATTATTAATTAAAATTATATGCCAATTGCATTGTTCATTATTACTCAATAAGCTAATCGAGATTATAAAATGGTACAAGACTCTAGAAAAAAATAAGTGCAACTTTTTAAAACAAGTAGGCAACATTTTATACTTTTTAAGTGTAATTTTTATTTAAGAATATTATATTTTTGTATTTGTATTGCATTATTATAAAAACATATTGGTTTTCTGAACTTATTCTCCATAGAAACTTTCATTGCCAAATTTTATAGTCCTCCGCCCGCATTATTTCCGAAAAACTTTCACGTATTCAAATAAATAGTGACCCGTTAAGCGCAAAGATAAATAAAATATCTTAAAAGAAATCCAGAAATGCAATCTCCTTTGATAGATTCTACAAGGTTTTGGCAAAGCCTTCGTTTTTCTTTAAGCTATGTCTCGTTTCATATAATTGGGATTCAAGAGGAATAAATTTAGATGAGCTTAGGTACTCTGTTATCCATCCAATATACAGTTATAGTGACGCAGAGTGACTTATCACTAAGTTCTTTTTATTACCCGTAACGCAAACGGTATATGCGTTTCGGTTGAGAGGTTGTTTGTTTGTTTGTGCAAACAAGGTCGTCCTACGATTTTGTGAACAAAATTTATTAATTATACGTAGTAGGTAGGGAATAAATCCGGGGAGTAAGAACCTTCTTAACCTTTCTTAGAATTGAGAGCGGGATGAGGGGTGAGCCGGATTCCACGACGCGTGAGTGGACGCAGAGAGTAACGCAGCTATCAAAACTTTTTGGCGCCTAAAAGTAACAAAAGTCTATCTTATCATTTCTTTTATACGTTCATGCTGCATATCAAGAAAATAATAAAGTTAATTCATACTACTACCTTATTATATTTATAAATAATGCATGCTAATTAATTTTACCTATTGTTAATCGGTAATCACTATAGGTATGTTTGGGGGAAAGAAGTATATTGATGGGACTTCTGGTACCTAATGTTTTATTGTAGGGGTATGTTGGGAATGGACTCAGCGGTCAGCGGTCAGAGCGCTTGAACGGTTTTCATGAGGCGCGGGTTCAAATCCCGCTGCGTTCAAATTTTTATACGTTTTCTAAATATGTATTTTTCAATTTCCTAAGTGTGCGAACACTTTAAAAAATGTTAAATAATATGCAAAAAGTTAAGTCAAATGTTGTATGCGGAAACGGTATTTTTGAATTATAAATTATTTTTTGTTATTTTCATATTTACAGTTTTGAAAGGATGAAAGGATTTTATTTTCAAAAACAAGAAAATGTGTAAAATAATTAAATCGAAGTTCGGTAAAAAGTGAAGAACGGCACTCCGCTAAGAATCTAGCGTCAAGAATTGTCAAGATACTTCTAATGTTATCATCTATAACATTCTTTTATATATAACATTTTGTTTGTCATTAAAACTACAAACGTCAAAGAAAATGACTTATTTTTTGTAGCACCTAATTAGTATATGGCCGTGCAAAGTACTGGCGTAACTTGACCTCCTTGTATGTAGGTAACGGTTGTAGTAAATTATTCTTCAGTTTATAGTTGTAATATATAACAATATATATTTATTTTTATTTTTTTACAGCGAAAAGTTGTTGGAAAATTTACTAAAAAATCACTGTAGTCTGAACTCTCGCTATTAATAAAATTAAAATGAACTAAGTCAATAGTAACAAAAATAATTAATTATTAGAAGCTACAATAAGCTATACTCAATACGCAATGTTTCGAAATTTAACAGAAAGTAGAGAGTTTTAACATTAAATTTCTTCTGCCTACAGGTGTAACTTGCCTGCCATATGTAGGGAATACGTAAAAAATTATAAAAAAACATTTTACGAAAAAAAAGCTAAGCTTTTAACATTGTAGACACAATAGGCGTTAAAACACTCCGTTCTTAACTATCAAGCTGAGCGACAGAAAACTATGCCTTTATACCAGACCCTATACATATAAATATTTTTCAACTGACGAGTTGGGATTGAACCCACAACTATAGTCTATAGTTAGCTCTAATGCGTTACGACCTCGTCAATCAATAGTTCCTATTATCAAATTATCTCAAAAGGCAAGGAATATTTAGGAAACCATTAATTTTCTTTGAGGGTAATTTGTAAAGCTTATAATAATTTGTGGCTGATTTATATGTTTTTGGACCTTTTTATAATTTTTATTTGTATTTTCATTTTGAGGCCATCGTGGCGTACTGGACAGCGTCTGACTGTATACGCGATGGTTACGGGTTCAATTCTGGGGAATTAATCTTAATAATATATTTGACACCGTATGTAGGACATGCTGACCAGCTATCGTTAAAAGATTGAAATTAAAATGGAAATGTGGATTGAATTTAGTTGTAACAATAAAACTTAAAACAGCCTATTAGTTGGAAATAGATAATTCCGCCACTACATAGCAGGGTAGTCACAAAGACCATAGTATCAAGTCACTCCGTTCTTCCTATTCACTTGAAATTCAGACATTGTGTGTTGAGTAGCGGAACTCTACGTCGCACTTAATTTTACCAGAATGGCAACATATTTAAATAGCAACCATTCCCCCAAATGAGGATTGAACCCATAAACAATCGCGCTTAGAGTCAGACTCTATCTCACTGCAGTACCTTTCGTCAAAACATGTATGAAATAAATATTTACCTGAATTTTTACAACCATTGTGTGAAATCAAATATTACCCAATTTTATATAATGTTCGTAGTAGAAAGTTTGTCATTTTAAACATTTTAAATAATTTATTTATAAATTATTTTTAACACTCTCAGTTCTCTCTTGTCATTATTCGTAGAAGACGGATGTAGAACCTAAAGGCTGAGCGGTCAGAGCCCTTGGACGGTTTCCAAGAGACGCCAGTTCGTATCTTGTAATTTTATACGTTTCCTTAAAAGGTTTTACAGGAAAACTTCAATTCTATTCTATTCTATAAATAATTTTATAGTGACTCAGAAATCCACTCTCCGATAAATATTTACTTTCTACGTGTTATTGCAATAATATGCAGATTTAGAGTACCGCTGTTATTGTATTCTGAAGCTAATCGCATAATGTAAGTTGGATGTCCGCCAATGTGTGAAATAGTTCGAAAACATACTTACATATTGCTTGAAATTTTCATACCTATGTATTCCATATATCCTTGGAAAATTGATTCGAATACCGATTTGATGTATTTGTAGTACATACGAATATGACACTTATAAGATTAATGTGGGTTCATTTCTCATATATATATATATGAGATATGAACGTTACGTATGAAAATGTTAAGCAGACACGTTGTATATATATACAACGTGTCTGCTTAACATTTGTCCATTTAAACGAAATTGCGTGCGAGTGTATAGATATATGAAAGTGCTTTCCTGATTTGGAGGTAGGATTAGACTGGCCATCCAGCACACAGTGTCGTTGATAGGGAGGCTATGTAAAAAGCTTGAGGAGAACTTGCATATTTTTATAAAAAATGTAACCAAAATATATGCATATATTATAATAAACTATATATAAAGTCATTGTCAGTATAAACTGACTATTGAAAGCTAGTCTTATAGTAGTCTTCTTGCAAACATTATCTTAGTTATAAACTTCTACAGAAAGTACAAAGTGAAAGGACAAACATTTTCTTTGCCCTTGATTTCTTGATTAAGTTATTCAATGTATAGCTTTATATGTATCAATTTAAATATTATTAATTAGCACTGATTTTATTAGTATATATTTTTTATAGATATACTATTTTGAATTCACAAATATCTCACATATGCAGGGAACTAAGTTATAAGTCTTTTCATTGTGTGTTCGATCGATCTCGGAGGAATGGTTAAATTATTTTTATTCTACCGTACGGAATGTATCGATTTCAGGAGGGAAATGGAGAACGGAGTGTCTTGACACTACGTCCTCTCGAACTACCTTGTATGATATATACTAATGTATGGTAGCTACAAAATAAAACATTTTACAACATCTAATCTGACCTTAGAGAAAACATTTATTTTTTTTCAAATATAAGAACAAAAAAAAAAGACAAAATTCCATAAATCTAACACTGGCTGGAAAACGCTGACTACATCAACCAGGTTGCATAAATTGTAAACTTTGCTCATAAGATTTCTTTAGTTCGTAACATCGCATTGGCATTCGTCCAGACAGGTAATAAAGACTTCTAGAAGGCTTTAAAATATAAGGGCGTTTTCTGATTGTAAGATATCAGAAGGTAATGTAAGTGAAATAGTATGGTATAGCATGCTAATGTAATATGTTGAACCTTGACATTTGTTAGAACAAGGCTTTAAATGTTTATAATAAGATCTTGAATTTCGCGATTTTCATTCATTATAAATGAAACTATTAGCTAACGAAATGACCAGGAATAGATTTAGAGTTAATTTACAGCGAAATCTCTCTATAACCTACTAAAAGATTTGCACCTTGCCTAGAATTACTAGTAGGAATAGGAATATGGATATGGAATGGAATCGGAATGCTAAGAAGATTCTTCTTTTCTTTGAATATAGTTAGGTACTCTATTTTTCCTCAACGGAGAAGTCCAAACGCACTTTCTACGGAATTTAAACCTAGATATTTAATATGCAACTCTGACGTCTCTAATAAGTAAGACGAAGTTATTCCTAATACGTTACTCATTGTACTCCCATATATTTATGCTTTAAACTATATTTTACGTATCTTAGTTAAAATTTATTTGCCTTGCATAGATCTTTTAAAGTAAAAAATTGTAAGCGTAATACGCTATATAAGTTAAATATTATTACGCTATGTATAAACATTTTGACTATTAGTAAATTTATGTTAGTTTAGAAATGAACGATTATATTATATTAGCCACCTTTTGTATAGTTTGAATGTCTTGTCCTGGTTCGGTTCACTGGGTCATTGTATCCGGGAAAAGCTAGTTGGATACACGAATAGGCTATATTTTCAATTTCCACATATTTCGCACAAAATGCAGAAAATGGAAAGGAATTTTGAGATAAGTAACTTGAAAAAGACATATTTAGAAAACGTATAGATTTCTTAACGCAGCTGAATTTGAACCCGCGCCTCTTGAAAACCGTTCAAGAGGCGTGGGTTCAAATCCTTCCTTCAAATTTTTATGTTTTCTAAATATGTATTTTTTAATTTCCTAAGTGTGCGGATAACACTTTAAAAAAATGTTAAAAACTTAGCGTTTCACTTTTGTCTATTCTACGAGTAAAACGATTTGACTTACATTGGCCCTATTGAGAATTGAATACGTCAATATCGTCTGTATAATCAATCAATTCCTAGCTGCGCCATAACGATGTTTGTATATTAAATTTTAGATATTTTTTTAATTATTTGGGAGGACCCAAATAGCCGTAATTTGTGTAATAAAATTTTACATTAACTCAATGGTTTCGTTGCTGAATTTGCGAAATGAATTTCGGACTTTACACTGTCTCTGTCAGTTCAGAAATATACTTTTAAATGTAGACATGATGCCTAGTGGCACAAAGTAACAGCGTTTGGATTTAAACGTGATGGTTGTAAGTTCAATATTCACTCTGAGAATGATATGTAAATTATTTTCATTTCGAGTTGAGTTTCGCTACTTAACACACTGCGCTTCGTCTTCATCAATCAAACGCGTGCAACGGTGTATTAATCATAATTTCCCTTTATATTATTTTACTTCTCACAGTTTACGGGCGATGTACACACTAAAATAAACAATATATTAAAAAATAACAAACTTTTGGTGCACAAAAGTCGTCCGCCAGCAGAACTGGGGCAGTTCTCATGCAGAGGCACGCCGTTTGAATATTTATGATGATGCCATCTTCCAAATAGCTGCCGGGCTGAATAGGACTTAAAGTAAATTTTACACTTTGAAGCCTTTTAGCGATGACGTTATGTTTTTTAGTTTTGGGCAATATCATATACTAGCGTCCCGCTTCTGGCTGCGCCTGCACTATAGCTATTTCGTATTTTTAGTGCCTTTCGTAAAAAAACAGCGAATTCATATAAAATCTAAAAACAGGAAAGAAAAGCTAGCCTATGTTTGTTTCAAAGCCCTTAAAGTACAATCGGTTCAACAGACAAAGCTTCTTTCGTATTTATAAAACACTAGTATGAATTTTTGTACTTTTTAGTTATTCTATGTTAAATTAATTTTTACTAAGGCAATTCTACATTTGAATGAAATGAATGACATAAACGGTCGTTAGGAAATTATGCAAAACTTTCTGTTTTTCCGCTACAAAACTACTAGTTAATTATACAAATTGGATGTTTATTGCTCGTGCTGATATCTCGTTCATTTTCTTTTTAGTAAAATATAACAGTATCCAGCATTTCTTGTCGTGCATTTCTTCTGTCTGTCTTAAATAAGACTCTGAAACAGACTGTATTGTTTCAGTACGTTTGTTTAGAATTTCTCATTTATTAGGTTATTAAAGATAATTTATATTTTTAGATATTTTCAATCTATATGTATATATATAAATTGTAGCTTAAATTAGTATTATCATATTTAACCGGAAGTTGTGTTATCCATATCTGAATTTATACTCACACGTCACAAATTATAAGTATTTAATGTAAGTATATTATATATACGTTTTATATATATTTTTTTCGAATACCAAAAGTATACGCGATTAATCCGGTTAAAAAAGTTTAATCTTATTAATTTTATACATTTTAACAGCTTACGTTACATTAGGCAGTTCTTTTTCGTAGAATGCATTAATCATAAAAACTAATGCGCTGCATATACTTGAGTCATAATCACAAATGTTCTAGATTTCTCTACACATTTTTTCTGTTTTTGATTTGACCAATTGAGGATTTGAATTCACAACAATCATATTTATGCATACAATGAAATAAAACCTTTTAGGTTGAAAATTTTATATGTATTTTCACTATTTTATTTTATTTTTATGCCATGCAATATATAATAATGATACATTATATTGATACATAAAGCAAACATTTAAACCCGTTTTTACGATAAACATGAGGACGGAAAAGTATAAAACTTAGTATAGTTGCCAGTATATTTTGTTCTAATCCATTAGGAATATATTATATTTATGAAATATTTATTACACCTTATGTTCGGAAACTTACACTTTTATATAAAGTTGCAATGACAACGTGTATTTTACGCGTCAACAGGGTCATTAGTAATTAGAAACATGTACAAACTATATTATGATGTATATTTTACTTCCTTATACGCTATTCCAATACAAAATTATAAGTTTCAACACAGAAAGAATCATAATTTCATCAACTAAATTTAGAATGAAATTGCTGAAACAACTTTAAGTAGCATTTGGAAAAGCCATTCTTTTTTCGTCATACTTTAATAAATGCAGCCTGTTTCTTTAGTAAAATAAGAAATAAATAAATTATTTGCATGCTACGATGAGTTTTTGCGCACCGCTTTTATGAAGATTTTATGAAGTTTACTAAGGCAAAGTTTCGGTTTGAAATAATGATTAAATATGAATAACCTAAATGTGTTGTCATTAAATGTCTTTTAAATTCAAACTTTCTTCATTTTTCAGCAAAAAGTATAATATATTTTATAAGTATATGCATATAAGCATATGCGGTATAATAACTGGACTAATTCAACCTATACAGTTATCTCAGTTCACTTATCGCGTAAGTTCAAGGTATGAACAGAACACATGCATAGATAAATGTGATATTCTCTGTTCATGTATACATTACTAAATATTATAAATGCATATAAATAATATAGGTTATCGTGGCGCAGTGGGACAGCGTCTGACAGTAAACTCGATTGGTTGTGGGTTCACTTGTCACTCGGGGAAATGATTATATTTAAAATTTCTTAGCTCCAATACCTAACAGAAAGCGCGGCGTTGAGCTCCGCCACATGCAATGTCTTAAATTAATTCGGAAAGTGGAGGATGGATTGTCTTGTTTTATTCGCTTATAATTTGTTGATAAATCATTTATTCACCCTATAAATCCTAATACATATTATTATTTATAAACTTGTATATGCAAGTCGACTTATCAACCTATTCATGCACGGTACGGATTTATTCAAGTGCAACTAAAATCAAGCGGAAGTAAGATTTCTCAAATTTTTAAATAATCCACAGAACTTGTAGAAACAAGAATAAATATATTTAAAAATTATAAACGACTTTTTTTTATTTTTATACGTTTACTTTTACAAAAAAAATATCATTTATATACTTTTTTATAAACGTTTTATTTTTAATTTCCTTTTTTTTCATAGTAGTTATACTTACACTTCTATTGCAATAAAATTTCAAAACATCTCTTTTTTAAAGCTTCTAAATATTATAATCAGTTTAAATTATTTTCTTATCTCATAATATATTACTCTTAGAGATACATTTTATAATTAACGTATTTATGCAGCAGATTCATGCTTCTACCCACATCCAGACCCAGAAGGGTAGTCAGAGAGAGCGACGTGTCTCCATTCTCCACCTCAACTAATTTCTAAAGTATTCATAATGTATTTTGTGATATTTAATTTAATTAACATAAATATATATTTTTAAATTCTCTTAAGCCAGACCATCATTTAAAATTGCCTATTTTTTTTAAATTACTCCAACACAATTATGTCAGTTACTTCATATTTATAAAAAAAATATACAAAAACAAATTATGATATCCTTTAAACACGTGCTTACGATTTTTAAAATACCTAAAAACTTTAAAACATCTCTTAATCGCAATTTATTTGACAACGCTTATTTCAAGCTATACGTATATTTATAACTAAATTTAATTTATTTACTTACCAATTTCAAAATACGTAAGTTAATACACAGAAGTAACTTCACTGAGTACGGAACGAGCTATCTACTCAAGCTCTCGCACGATACTGAAGTCTCGTAGAAGTATTCCATACAGTAAAAAGCTTGTTATGGTTTACCTTGCTCTACCTATGAGTAGAGTATATCAGCAACCGCATTCACAAATCAAGCGAAGAGAATTTAGTGCGTAGACACTCTTTTCTGTAGTTTTAGACCAACTTTGACAAACAAAGTGCTTCGTCCTTTTGCGCTGTTACTTAACGCTGCGTTTTGTTTTGTTAAAAAAATATTCATAAAAATGGGAATGGGTATGGGTTATTTTTAGATTTTTACGTATTTTGAGTTATGAATCAAATTTATAAACAAGAACCTTATAGAGTAAGAAGCGATTGTTGGCTCTAGTTTGTTATAAAAAATCTAATTTTATAAATGTATTATTGTGTGAAGGCGTGATTGATTGTGGGTTCAATGCATACTCAGTTGAAAAGAAAATATATTAAAAAAATCCTATCTTAGCTCTAGTACCTAAGACAAAAGTGCTGCGTTGAGTTCCGCTACTCAACACGCAATGTCTCGATTTTAGGGCGGAAGGTAGACAATGGAATGTCTTAATTTATTGACTGACATTATGAATTAATTTTAGTTTTTATATATATATATATATAAAATCCAAAGTGGCTCGACAAGAGCGTACAGCTTGATTCGGTAGAACTTTGCTCGGTATCAAGATGCGCGTTTCCAAATATTGTTAATGAAACATCAATTATATTTTTATAATTCTAAATTTACAAATGAGTTGGGTCTGGTGGAAAGTGGTGAACGGAGTGCTTTGGTTCTCTCTGACTACCCCGCTATGCAAGGACAGGCAACTGCAAATAAATAAACATACATAAATAGATGGGAAATGAAAGATATAGGCAGTAACTAGTGTTTTACCGAAACTTTCCTAAAAGCTTTCAATGTTCTTAAGCTTTAATGAAACAAATTTTTCCAAGCCTCTCAGATGAGGGTCGCAGTCTTACTTCACTCGACCTACGTCAAATAAAATGTATGTACGAATACGAGTACACGTCAAGAAAATTTATTACTGTTGATATAGGTTAATTTAAGTTAATTTAAATTTACAGGTATTGAACTAAAATATTATTATATAATTTACAATTATTGTATTAAAGTAGAGTTGTTCTTCTTCTACTTGGCACAAATGTCCGCCTAGCCAGGGTCTGCCTTCCTACTCAATCTCCTTCACTTTGCACGACTTTTGACATCCTCTGTGGTTAGTCCATTGGCTCTCATATTCTACTTCACAATATCCAGCCATCGCTTCCTTAGGTGTCCGGGGGGGTCTTGACCACCACCATATAGTCCACTATACGGAGAGAAAACTTATTGTTACTCTGGAAAAAAACACCAATCTTACTAGAAATCTATACTATATACAAGGCATGATTTATTATTCCCATTCTTCTGGGATGACAAATACGCGGCGATAAGTTCCGCCATTTATCACACAATATTTTGAATACGGGCGGATACATTAAGTTTTCTCAACTCTCCCATGCGGAAATAAACGTGAAGCTGCTTATCTTTGCCTAGAGAAATCAAGCTTAAATGTTAAATTCCGCTACTCAACACACAATATTTCAAAAAATTGATGGAAAGTAGTGAAGGTAGTGTTAGTTTACTATTTTGTCTAAACTCTTTACTATAATCTTGATAATGGAACACTCTGTATCACAAGTTAGCTCTAATAGCATTGAAAATAATTGACGGTAAGGCTTGCTCCGTCTAGTTTCGATAAATGCATCAAAATAACTTTGAAACTGATCAAAACTTTATCTTTCGGATATTTTGATTTGGCCTTCAGTAATTGCTATATTCGTTTAGTAGCTATAGTAGAAATACACAGTAGCGGCGCAGTAGAGACGTGTTTGACTTTAAGCGATGGTTACGATTTCACATCCTACTCGAGTCTTTTTTTGTAATGCTATGGAGTTTCTGTTTGCTTATATTTTTGTTGTTGTACAACTTTTTATTGATATTCCAAGGACTACCTAATGATGGAATTTGCACCCTATAAGACGGAGGAAATCATTGAATAGTAATTTTTTTGTTCAAAAAATGATAAGGTTTTAGATTATTTAAAAAATTAACAAGTGATTTATCATATTCTTCTTTTATTTTACATAGTAAATAAAATAAATTTGTTCATTAGCAACAAAAACAATCTATTATTTTTTTATCTTAAAAAAATTCCTATATTTTATACCGAATAATAGGAGAAAATCTAGGGATAAAACACTCCATTCTCCACTAAAGTATTATATTAAAGTACAACTTTGTTATAAAATTGCGTCCATCTCTACAACACTCTACATCCGTATGTATCATTCATCTTAGCAACATGTAATTTCCTGTAGTCTTGACTCTAGCGTATATACATTTCTAACTAACCTACTTATCATGGCCATGTCCAATTAAAAGGCGTTTAAAACGTGTTCAATTTAAAAAATATTTAAATTTGTAGGATATGAAATTGTTGTAATTGAATGTTGGAATTCGGAGTAACATTATTAGAAAACGTGTAATCATTTTAACGCAACGGGATAATTTTTATACGTTTTCTACAAATGTTTTTCAGGTTTCGAAGTATGTGAATAACACTTTCAAAATGTTGGAATTATGATTACAATAATTACTAGCTAAATAATAAGTAATTCAAATTGATGTTATCTAAATTACTCCAAATTTAAACTGACTTTACGTAGGGTTTATTCCAACATATCTATATATTACTTTCTCAAAATGTATGTTCGTATAGGTGTTATCAATATTACCATTGTAACGTGGCGCAATGTGATAGCATCTCACTGTAAACACGATCGGGTGTGGGTTCGATCTCCACTTGTGAGAACGATTATATTTAAATTATTTGTACTTCCCCGCTCGGGTAAGAAAAAGCTAGGCATTGAATACCACTCCACATGCAATGTCTCGATTTCAGACGAAAAGTGGAGAACAGAGTGTCTTAACACTAGGATCTCTCTGACCACTACACTATACGTGAAAAAATATGAAGATGTTTTATTTAATATTATTAAAATTGTGTATAATAATCTATTAAAAAAATACTCACTGGATTTAGTAAAGAAGTAATATTAAGACTTGCTCTTCATTTTCAGCTGATTGTAGGAATTGTGTGATAGGTAGCACATATTAAGCCCGCAAGTTCATTTAATAATTTCTCTGAAATATAGACAATTTCGGAGCAGGAATCGAATATACCACCGCCGTTTTTTAAAGTCAAATATCTGTATATTGATTTGTTACAATAGTAATAATTTAAAAAACTCTCACAAAAACAGGATTAAATAGCTAATGTAGAAAATATTTCCCATTGTAACTTACTCCACGTTGAAATAAAGTATCCAAAATATCTACACATCGCACATTTTATTAGCTTCAATTGATATTGATGCAACTTCTAACCGACATCAAATAACCTTTAAGTTACTTGCTATCCATTAATCTTCCCCATGCTTGCCGTTTGTACTGTTTACCTTTTAAAAGATACGAGGATAAGGCTGTAAATCTTCAGGGCGAAGAGTCAAGTGGACATTTTTGATAGATTTATACTGTACTGTACTTTTAATTGACTTAAAAATAAGGTTCTAATGTAAGAAAGCTTCACGCTTTTTCCCGCATGACTGGGTGGTCAGAGAGAACACCAGAGTTCTCCACTTTTCGCTCAAATTCAAAACATTTGCTTGTTGATTGGCGAAACTCAACCCCACGCTTTGTCTAGTCATTATTAATATTATAATTATTTTATTTCTCCTAGTTTTACTTTTTTCTTCTATCTTGACACTAGGTTCACTCTGACAGATTGCGTTTCATCCTATTATAGATACAATTTGAACAGTCGAATTTCCAATATCCCAGCATATTCCCCAGTCACAAGGACTATTGTCTTATTTATAGCGTGACTCATATGTTCGACATTTTGAAGTAACAAGCTTCTTGAGACTCAATGGTAATATATACACATAGATGTAAGTTTGTGTGAAGTAAACTTTTTACAGGTATTTTTATTCTTAATTATTTCTACTAGCGGGCCGCTCGCTGCGTCGCACGCGTGAACGCGTCATTTCTAAAAACAGTAAAATTCTTGGTAAGAAATAAAAAATGAGAGAAAAATGTGAAAGCCTATGTTCAAATTGAAGGTATCGTGGCACAGTGTGAGCTTATACTGTATACGCAATTGGTTGTGAGTTCGATGCCCACTCGGACGAATGTTTATATTTAAATTATACGCCGCGCTTTATCTTGTCAGAGGTGAACAAGACAAAAGCGCGGCGTTGAGCTCCACCGCTTAACACACAATGTGCCGAATTCGGGCAGAAAGTAGAGGATGTAGTGTCTGGACGCTACGTACTCTCTGCCTAGCCAGCTATGCAGGAAAAATATTTTGCAAAGGTACCTTATAATTTAATATTATTATATTTAATATATTTACATAAAAAATACCTAGAGAACTAAACACGAAAATTAGTATGACATCATGAAGGACATCATGAAGGATGAATTAATTTGTGATTAATTAGAGAAGAGGATGCTGGAAGAAGAGGAGCTTTCGTCCAGACCATATTGACACAGAGAGCTCTTGGCCAATTGTTGAGGAGTTCACCATGAAGTTTCACGATAAGTCTATCTTTTATATAAAACAAGAAATGGAAAGAACCAGAGACTGGTTTTTTTTATCTTATATTTCTGTTATTACACTTATTTCTGAACATTATATATTGGGTAATATTATATATGTAGAGGTGAGCGTTAATATATATTAACGCTCACCTCTACATATATAATATTGCAAAGTGACCCCTTAAGCCTACGCTTGGGAGCCTGTTCTTGGCACTGCTCCGCATTCCTTTCTCTAAAACGCGATGGACCCGACACCCACACGGTAATTCATGGAATGATAAGAAGTTTCTTCTCTTCTCTTCTGTCCTATCGATATATATTTTTTATATTATTGGACATTTCATTATTTTTTTCTTCAATTCAATTATTATTATTTAATCTTTATTATTATTTGATCTTCTTGTCTTCTTTAGTCTCATGCTTGAAACTCTTCTGTCTGATAACAATACATAATTTTCCTATATATGCCAGAATGGCCAGGGTAACGAGAAAATAATTTGAAATGTGTTTTTTAGGTTTTCAAAGTACTTGTTGTTATTTATGATCGTGACGAATAAGTTTTTTTTAATTTCACGATTTTCTCCTAGCTGGTTCAGAGAGAACGAATCGCCAATCGCTAGTCCCTATCTTCTCCTTTCGACTCGTCCACTGTCATCAACCTCCTCCTACACGCCCTCCGGGGGATCATTATGTTTTTTACCTCCAGTATCACCTAAATGTTCTAACACCTAAATCTCGAACTTTAACCGAGATCTCTCCTACCTCTTTTACGTTTCATATTTGCATCGATCGTGTTGATAAATAAGTAATGTGATAAATAAGGTCCTTTACCTCACATCAACTGAGATAACTAACTAACATACTTCAATTAGCATTTAATACATGTTCATGTTACAAATCATTTTTATAAATTATCAATGGTTAGAATATGATACGAATATCAAAAAACTATAATGCTCTAAATTCTCTCGACCATCTTGCCATCCTCGTATTTGTTCTACCCGCTAATTAGAAAGTTAAAAAACGAAACGAAATTTTCTGTAAGTAACACGTTTAGGGAGACTACAAACTGGCAATCGTGGCATAGTGGCGTGGTCTGACTGAAGGCAATGTCAGTGGGTATAAATTACATTTGGTAATAAAGTTTCACGCTTTTTTCTGCATCTACTGTGCGATTATCAGAGTGAACCTAGTGTCAACACACTCCATTCTCCATTTTCCGCCCGAAATTGGGTCGTTGTGTGCCGGAACTCAACGCTGTAGTTTGTCTCATTTGGTAATTTTTGTACTAATACCTGAAGTACTCTTTGTACCTCTTACGGAAATAATGCGATCGAAGTAGTTGTAAATTTGGCATTGAAAAGGAGAGCAAAGAGCCAATGTGTTTTATAGTTTTATATTAGAAATAAGTTAAACTAATAAAGTAAACATTCACACCAGCATATATTGAATATACACTTTTTTACACGTCGCTACAGTATTGCGTATTTTACGCATCAACAACATAAGAAAAAGAGGGTTACTAAGTTAATATTATTAAATAAAAAAAAACATCTGTGACACAGAAGCTAAAAAAAAATGTTAACTCTACTATAATATACAGGTAAGGGAAGAAGGTTGGCTGATTCTTGCTTTGTTTGTGTAAGAGAAGGAAGAAAGGGTTAAAAGATGACAAAATCGATGGAAACAGATGGTGCCATATAGGCAGTACCGTCAGTACAGTACACGTAAAAAAAATTCCAGTTATATTTATTTTCTAGTATGTACTACGCCTTCTGCTCGCCCATCTGCTTCAAACGAAATTTTATTCATCTCAAATGGATTCCTCTCGGCTGTTTAAATATACCGTACTTTTCCTTCAGATTAATAATGCTACGAAACTAGTATGGTTTCCGTTTTTTTACCTTTATTATTTTTTACAATTTACAATTTTTATCATTTTTGTTTGTGTAGAGAGCTACTCTCTGTCTTTACGCAACGTAAACCTAATTATTATTAATATATAATTTTATACATAATATTTAAAAAAATATAATAATACACCTATAAAAACATAAAAAAAATTTTCATTGAGTATTTATTTTCTGTACGTTATAGGCGTACGATCCACGGCAGACCCTACCACGCTTAACGTGGATTTCTTTAACACCGAGGGTTAACATTCCAACATGAATGCCGTCCACCACCATCTTGGGACGGGACGGCCGGCCTTGTTATTTTTAACGGAAACTCAGATTGCCTGACCCAGCGACACCATTTATCTGCTATACCCCGGCCATTACTTTATTCCTCATGCCGAGGTCGCTGTATTCGTAAGGCAGGACATGAGTCTGTCTTCTTGCCAATTTTGAAGGTATGGACATATCAACCATCTGCTACATGCCCGTGAACGCTGGCATCCTTTATGAGCAGGTCTTTCTTGGGAAAACTTCGACAAGTGCCGTAAAAATCTTGTCTTTTCTGTTGAGGCATCCCTCGAGAATATCTCCTTTTTGGGTAAAAGATACCTAGTTCTTTCATTCCACCTCCAGAAGACACAAATTTGCGCGTTAACAACTAAGAATACCCTTATTGGTCATGTCGCCAGTTTTCGAGAACATTCCTTTAAGAGCCACACTCAGTATCAATATATTGGACCTTATGTTTTGAGTGAATGCCAGTATAGCGATCATTTGGAAAGCAATGCCAAATTGGCTTGGAAGAAACTGAGAGTCGTCACCCGAGCAAGACAGTACTTTACGTCCAAACACCGATTGGCATTGTACAGAGTGTTAGGAATAGCCTACATTGAGCCTCATCACGTGAACAATTGTTTACAAAAACGGGAAAAAACTGAATTTTTTGTTTTATACTCCACGCTACTCACTTTGCTAATTGCGAAAATATATAAAAACAAAAAACAAGAATCCGTCGTAGTACGTCACGCAATTGGTTGTGAGTTCGATTCCTTCTCAGGTGAATTATAATATTTAAAATATTTGCATTTCTCTGCTCTGGTACCAAAGACAAAGCGCGGCGTCGTGCCGCTCAGAATGCAATGTCTCGATTACAGGTGAAAATCGAAAAACCTGCATTACGGGAAAAAAACGTGAAGGTGCAAAAATAAAAAATACAGCATTCTGAAAGACATTCCTGTGACAAATGGCTGGTTGGTTGTTTCATTACGTTCAAAACAACGTTGAATTGACTTTAAGTGTTATTAAGCGCGATAATAAAGTCGATGTTTTGTCTAGACATTTTTTATTATGGTCTATTAATAAAAAAGTAAGTATTGTAGGTTAAGAAGATAACCGTACATACATAATTAACGCTCAAATTATTGTTGCATTATAGTAAAATACTGAAAAAAAATGTAAATATCAAACATATGTTGTATATATAAGTATGCTAGAATCTCACATGATTTTTTTTTAATTTTTATTTTTACGCGACTTTTTTTTGTTAAGAATCATACGAACCACTAGTTTTTAAAATATTGTATATGTCGAAGATAACACAAAATAAATATTAAAAATAAATGAGTAGAGCCTCTGCCCCCATTTGGTCATTGGATCTACTCTTGTTAATTTGTACAAAAATATTAATTTAGCAAGATAGATGTTAAATAATAAACGGAAGCATGATTTGAACTTTTAATAATTTAAATAACTATAAATATAAATATTGCAACAGCATAATTAATAAGCAAAATAACTAAATAGGAAATATTACATGTTTATAAAATAAAACAAGTTACAGTAACAGTAACAAGACTGTTTGTCTTAAATAACTACTATTCTATGAAAAGCCAATATGGATTTTACTTACAATGTTTCTTTCCCAGCGATCGGTCGTCAATTGTGTCTAACGACACAAATTACACCTTTATAACGATATTTACCCAAGGTTGAATTTATGGTCTCTTAATATTTTAATACTTAATAAACATAAATTGAATTTACTTACAATGAAATCAGTATTTATTTTTATCAATTTAAATAATTAATAATTGCTTTTTATTTTAATAATTATTAATGTAAATTATAATATATATCTTTTATACGTTTCATGAAACTTAAAAGCCAAATTTCAGCTTTCTACGTCCGAAGTACGTACTCCATCAGTCACTCAGTGAGTTGAGAAAGAGTTTTATATATATCCACTATTATCTAATGATTATAATCGCGATTGGTTGTGAGTTCGGTTCCCACTCGGGAGAAAGATATAAATTCCATTATTTTTATTTCTCCGCTCTGGACCAAGACATAGCGCGTCGTTGAGGTCCGCCATTCAACACGCAATGTTCGAATTCCGGTTAAAAGTGGAAAACGGAGAAGTTTAACACTTGGGTCTCTTCGACTATCCTGCTGTGCGGAAAAAAGCGTGATGCTATAAAAAAATCTATTGATTTTCGTCCACGTAATAACAATTTGGTTTCTACATTTAGTTTAAATTCTTACATAAATATCTTAATTTATATTTTAATATATAGTAAAACTTAATATGTTATATGTACTCATCTAAGAGGGCAGTATACTACCTCCTTATAGAAAACATCAAGGCGATACCAGTAAAATGAGACCTAATGGACACGCTCTCTCACATTCACTCCAGAGAATCATTAATCACTCTGGGATACTGTATTGTTTTGGGCTTGAAGGTGCTGAAGATCCACGAGGTCCAGGGTCTGACAACTGCCTCGGTTGTAGTAGTGACAGTCACACGCGGTCGTCGCGATCCATACTGCCAAATGCTCCTACTAGAGTGGCGGCGAGGACAACGCGGTTAAAAGGCTGAAGCGGAGGCCAACGATCTACGAGCAATACAATTTTAAGATGGCCGTAAAAGATAGGTACGAAGCCGTCATATTCTCTACTATAGCGGCAATGCCATTCACATCCCGTTCCTATACTTAGATTAAAAATGATGATTATAATACATAAGATATATATATAGATTTACGTGTAAGTATTAGTTATATTATAATGTATATAATAATTGAGATTAATTATATTTAATTTAAGATTTCAGAAGTTTCAGACCAAGGCAACTACGAGATTAATAATATTAACAATTTATTATATTTTTGTACCTATACGAGTATATTCAAGTGAAGTGGATACGAGATTCTATGTAAAATGATGCAACAGCTCGCGATAACGTAGCTTAGCTGATGTGGACTAAACGCGCCTCGGGTATAGTATTATGCTTCGGGTACATAGAGTATGTATGATATTCATATCTTTAATGGTAGTAACGCTATAGTGGCTCAATTACAGTGACTGTACAAGGGTTCGATTTAAATGTATATTTCGATACAAAATTATGTTTTATAAACTCAACTATAATAGTTCGTGGTCATAATGTACTTATGAATAAAAAAAATATTATAAAAGTAAAAAGTAAGTGAAATATAGGTAATTAGTAAAATTATTTTCACTTCTCCGCACTCACTAAGACAAAACGTGGCGTGAAACGTTGAGTTCCGCAACTTCGCATACGCATAATTAACAATATTTCGATTTTGAGAGGAAAATTGAGAACGGAGTGTCTTGACACTAGTTTCTCTCCGACTACCCTGAAGCTGTGAAGCTGGACAAAAAAGTTAAGTTAAAGTATTTTTATGTAAAATGTGTAAAAATCGCAGAAGATCTTATTGAGGGAAAATGTACCATTAGGTATTGACATTCAATATTTTTAAATGGGCAGAAAATGAAACCATGTAACACTAAATTTATCTATCTATATCGAATTAAGAAGGTCTTGAATATGAAAAAAAATTACTTAGTTCATTATTACTGCTTAAACTAAAACTTAAAAAAAAAATTATTATATTCTTGTTACCCACATTTTTGTAACTAAACATTTTTTTTGACTTTGAGAAGGCTTATAAAAGTTAGTGACTGACTTCACTCCGTTCTTAATTTTGCATCAATTGACTAATATTTTAAGTACATAATATTTTTTGGAAACTAACGTATTTTACACCTCAAAATATGAGTAAAACATGGATTATATACTGATTTAACACGAAGCCCATCTTATCCTCCAAATAGAAATACATACATAGTCAAATATACTCTCATAGGCACATGCCCTAACAACGCCTCCGAAACGTACACGCAAAGAGTCCCACATTCCCCGAACAATGGGAAGTTGTGAAAATAATCTATTTTGCATTTGAAACACATTTCTTTATGAATATGGAAATGATTTGGCTCTATGCACTATATCTAAATGACAGCCCACAATGCCTACCGACCAGTGGGTATTGGCATTACGTAGTATTTTCCAATGAAAGCTAGTATTGTTTAATATGGTTTCATAGCATAGTTATGTTTAAAGCGCCTTATACGCTATAGTGGCGCAGTGGTACAGCGTTTGACTGTCAACGCAATAATTGTGGGTTACATTCTAACTTGGGAGAATAATTATTTTTATATCTCTTCTTTGACCTAAGCGCTGCTTGAGTTCGACTAAAATTAGAGGCGAAAATACAAAACAGTGTCCTGACACTAGGTTATCTCTGACTACAGCGGTGTTCGGAAAATCGACTGAAGTTTCTAAGTTCCTCCAAAATGTTCCATTAATCGTAATACCAATGTTATCTATAATTTTGCCCAATTTATATTTTCCCTTTTAACCCCGGAACTTTCTAAAAGAAATAAAAGGTAAATGTTCCTTAATCATTTTCACACCTTTAGTATTTTTTCTTGAAAACACACTTTTATAAGTCATCAAAGCCATTCGCCTAATGAGAGGAACGCGGGCTCAATGGATGAGGACCAGCTGGTTGTCCAGTGAACAGATATACTTTTAATTTAACATAAAATATTAATAACAATTATGTTAATATATGTTCGAATGCTTTAGCTAATAAAGCTATGCGTTCATATTCAATTTCAGAAATATTATGAGTAATTATATTTATTGGTTATGTATTTGTTTTTACTTTAACAGCTTCACGCTTTTTCTCACATAACAGGGTAGTCATAGAGAACCTAGTGTGCATTGTCCACTATCCGACCGATTTCGAGACATTGCATATTGAGTGGCAAAATTCCCGCGCTTTATCTTATGTACCAAAGCTAAGAAATGGAAGACAAAACTGATATCATGTAAAATCGGAATAATTTGCCACTGTTTTAACTCTGTCAAATCTTAGTTACTATAAAATGTATTTTGTTTAATTAAGATGACTTACACAGCATTTCCCACATAGCAGGGTAGTCAGAACCTAGTGTCAAGACACTCCATTCTTTACTTTCCACCCGAAATCTAGACATAACTTGTTGAGTGGTGGAACTCAATGCCGCGCTTTATCTTAGACACCAGCGCGAGGAAATGAAAAACATATAAATATTCCTACAAGTGGCAATCGAACCAAAGGCTGTCATCGCGTATGCGAGTAAGCCTCTGTCACACTGCGCCACGACAGCCAAATACTATATTATACTAAAATTATTCAACAAATATATTTAAATCCCAGTAGGTATTGCAATATTGTAACATATTGATAAAAGATTCCACGTACAAGTGAATTTGAAAGACGACCAAATGTTATGCAGTTTGAAATTAATTCAAGTGAATTTTGTGTATTGTCATATATATTTGTTGTTTTAAGTTTTGTTTAGTGATAAAGCTTAGTATTACATCACTTTGTTACTTACTTGTAAAGATTATACCAGTACCCTTAGAAAATAGTTAATAATAGCAAGAGTTAATAATAGAAAGAGGAAAGTTATTCCTTTTATTAAAAAAAAAACTAACGAAGTTTTTTTGTGACTTCGAGGCAAAACAGGATAGGCAAAGATAATCTAGTGTCGAAACACTCCGTTCTCCGTTTTTTGAAATTCGAGACTTTACGTAACTCTGCGTCGTTTTAACAAAAAAATAATATCTAACTTACATAATAAATGCTCACTCAAGCCATTTTGCTATAATATGTTTTTATATTAAATTTGAACGCGCTCCCATAAGCCACGGTTAACCCGCGCCTTCATTTAAGGCGTCATGACTGTCAAAAAATAATTTGAAATGACGCTTAATATAATGTAACGGATTTACACAAAATTCTGTTCATAATACTAATATGTTCGTAAAACGTAATACAGAAGCGGTCTTTAAGAATTACATTTTCTTTTAATAGTAAATTGTTTTATGATAATAGCAACACTAAGTTGTTTATTTTTGTTATAGTATTTTTATATTATTTATTTATTGTAAAAATAATTTATAAATATATTTAACATTTTAAAGTGCTATTTACACATTAAGGATTTTTTTTTTAAAACGAATAAAAATTTGAACGCAACGGTATTCGAACCTGCGCCTCTTGGAAACCGTCCCAGCGCTCTGACCGCTAAGCCATGTGTTTTACAACCGGCCGCATCGAAATTCTTAAAAGTTTATTACAACTTATTTTTGTTGTTAGCATCTCCGTAGATACTTTAAATTAAAATAAATAAGTATTTCAGTCAATTTCATGGTGGGTGAACGGTTTAATTTGCGATAAAGCGCTACGTAATATATCCAGCGTATATTATACTCACCAAATCCGATTCATGCTTACTTTGACATTTTCGAAGTGTTATTTATACACTTACTCGTATATATAATAATATGTTTGAAAAACATATAAAAAAGTGAACGTAGCAGGATTAGAACCAGCGCCTCTTGGAAACTAAGTGCCAAGTACTCAAGGACTCTAGCCAATTAATTATTACAGTAGAGAACGGTCTCCACTTTTCGCTTAAATTCGAGATATTGGTTATTGTTGAGCGGCGAAACTCAACGCCGCGTTTTGTAATATCAAAACATGTTTTGTTAACATTAACATGTTTGAATTGCTCTGAGCGGGTATCGAACCGCTGTTACCACGCTGTTCCATTGCGCCACGATGGCCTCAGTAATGGATGGATTCAGTAATCTAGACAAATAAATAAAATTGGAGTTCCTGTTTGTTATATTTAACTAACCGTATTTCATTAAATGCATAATATATATGTATTTTACGATTTTTATCTGTCTGTCCGTCTGTCTGTCTGTTTGTTTCGGCTAACTTCAGGGATAGCTTTGACTGGCAGATAGCTGATGTAATAAGGAGTAACTTAGGCTACTTTTATTTTAGAATTCTTCGTGGACAAAGTCGCGGGCACAGCTAATATAACTTTAAAACATTTTTTTGTAATTTATTGTGTAATGTCAACGCTACCATATAACAATGGAGCGGGCTTATATGCTTATGGGTTCGACACTTGCGGTAATATCTATTAAGTTCTGCCATTTATCACACAATGTCTCTTTCTACGAACTATGAGTATTGCTGGAACTCGTAAATAAAAACACATACAAATTCTAAATTTCTTTATTTTTGTCAGAACCTTTACTGGAATCGAATTTGACAAATACGTTGCCTGTGAATGAAGATATAATATTATAAATCTAGTAATTATTAAAAATCCATGTTAGAGTTTTGTATTAGATTAGTTTATATTTCTTTTTCCACGTAGCAGGGTAGTCTTAGTCGTAACTTAGTGTCAAGACACTAGGTTCTCTATTTTCCGCCAGAAATCGAAACATGCTAACAACAATGCTATTTCATGTTGACTGGCGGAACTCAGCGCCGTGCTTTGCTGGATAAAATATATCGATCAATTCAAATAATTTTATGTTAGAGCACTTTCGAATCGTACATAAAAATGTCAGTAATATCAGTCCTGCAGGAAACTTATGTATAACAATAATAGATTTTATATATAGATAAAAATAGATTTTATATTATACTATACTATAGGAAATAGGTACTTACTAAATGGATCAACTGAAATACAATTAGTATATATTCGTATAACTTTTACAAAATATAAAAAAGCTTAGCGTTACACATTTTCCCGCATAGCAGCGGTAGTCAGCGATAACCTAGTTCACCTTAAAGGGGAAATGAAAATAGTTATTGTTTTCGGTGGGAATTGAACTCACAACAAATCGTGATTACAGTCAGACTCTGTCCCCGTGCGCCACGATAGCCTCAATGTTAGTAACATATTTTTTTGTAGAATTTTATATGTCGATACTTACTATCGATATCCTTAATGACGACTTGACTTTTCTTTTCTAACGCTGAAAAGAAAATCATAGTTTCATAAAAAAAATTAATAATTGCAATAATTGAACAGTTAAAAATACACATACGTAAATTACACATACGCAAAGTCAAACAAGAGTATCTTATACAAATAATAAAAATGTAACAGATCGCTGGAATTGAACTGTAACTGAATTTGGAATATTTATGAAAAAAAATATTATTAGGGGGATTTAAAATTTTCTAATTTCCAAAGCAATGATTTTCAGTTTTCTTTTCATTTGAATTGTAAATTTAAGTAAAGTATGACTTAAGTGAGAACGCAGGCGAAGCCGCGAGTGGGTCGCTAGTTTAAAATATATTTCATACAATACACATAAGATATGAATTGAAAGTCAATGTTATAAGTGGTGAGTGATAAGTGCATTTTGTCTCCAATTTAAAAAAAACTAGTGACTCCAGTAGCACGTAGAACATATGTTGCCTTAGTGTGTCACTTTATACAGTTTTCACAAGTTTATGTCATACATATATTTGTGTGTAATATTTATTGAGGATATCATGGATTCACCAGAAAGCGGAGCTCGAAGCATTGCATGGGACTTGCGACCCAAGTGTAGATTAAAGGGGACCCCTTTAAAACGCATTGAAGCTCGCCTTCACTGTCCGAACTCCTCTCTCTACCTAACCAAATTTGAAAAGCTTCGCTCTGCTTTCGTAATACGTGCTAGAAACGAGCTCATTAAAGTTCTAGACAAGCCGAGTTCTTTTACTTGGTTATAGAGATTTCACTGTTATACCTCTAACGCCTTCTACCGGATATTAGTTAATTCTAATCTTATTCCTGTTAGTTCGTTAGTAATTACTTAAAAGTGATGATCTTAACAAAGGTTATTTCCCACGGAAATGTAAGTTCTAGTAGTTAGCTTAATGTATTTCTATATGTCCTAACTGTGCCTTTCATACTCATAATTTATATAAAAATGGATTCACAGATTTTCCTTCACGTATATATATAGAAATGGTATATAAATCTAACATAAGCTTTAAAGTAAAATGAGGAGACCTAAGTGATTCCTTTCTCCATGTTACACGGAAAGATTTTAAAAATATATCTTTACATACACTTAATAAAATATTCCATAACAGCTCTCCCTTTCTGTCTGCTGTAGGTTTCAACTAGCTTCAGGATGAAAGTTTTAATCTCTTGCATCCATTGAGGTTCTGAATAAAGAAAATAAAAATAAATGTACAGTATATATGAAGTATGTATAAGTCTAAGTCTTGCCATAAATACTGTCCTAATTGAAAATAAACAAAATATACTATACTTTTGAATTTGGAATCTCTCATTTTTATATCATTGTTCATTGTGTTTTCCTATTTTCGCGCGAATATATGGTATAATTTTGATCAATTCATATAATCATACAAATTATTCTTTCGTGTTTTCTCTACTATGCGTGACACTGGTAGATTATTTTCGCCTTTTTTCGCCAAATCAGACCATTAATAAAAAAAATGTGATAAAATATTTTGTGGCATTAAAATGGAGTGAGATGATAAAGAGAACGATTGCATTACATAAAGTAGGTATGGTGCCCAATACAATTTTGAAAATCCTCAATACGCTTGGTATTAGTCAAATGGTTGTGTACCAAGCTATTATTGTATATATTGTATTGTATGTAACGAGTACAATGAAACCTCCACTGTTTGTGACAGAAAATGGGTTTATATTAATGTATTAAACTAGCATATTGTTATTGTAAAAAATAATCAATAATTCATTGTAACAATATTTAAGGGGAAGACTAAGTATATTCGTTTATTTATTTATTTTCAGCATTTCGCTTTTTCCCGCACAGCAGAGTAGTAAGAGAGAACCTAGAGTCAAGACACTCTGTTCTCCACTTTCCGCCCGAAATCCAGACATTGCGTGTGAATTCAACGCGGCGGAACTCAATGCTGTGCTTTTTCTTGGGTACCAGACCAGACCGGATAAATGAAAATAATTTAAATATAATAATTCCTTCGAATGGGTATCGAACCCACAACCACTCGTGTTTACAGTTAGACGTTGTTTCACTTCGCCACTATGTATATGGAATTTTGTTTATAATTTTTTTAAGAGCGGTCTTGGCGCAGTGGGAAAATTTCTAACTGTCTATGCAAGGGTATTTGATAGACTTTTAGTTTTTATTAACGTAATTCATACTAACATTATAAACGCGAAAGTAATTATGTCTGTTGTGACGTTATCACGGCCAAACCGCTGAACCGAATGTGATGAAATTTTACATAGATATACTTGAAGGTCTTGGGATGAACATAGGCTTAGAATTTTTTCTCCCATTATTTTAAAGTTTTCCTAGAATGTTTTTTACGAGAAGGCCGCCGAAAATACGAAACAGATATAGCTGACGATTATGACTTCTTTGATGAAGTGCTTAAGTAAGTGTATTATGCCAAAGTGCTTAAGTTAGTGTATTGTTTTTGTACACTTTAAGTTTACATCTTGCTACATTGAAATTTTGAAACTTGGTCGGTTTATAAGATATGTTAACTTTTTTATACAGAGCATAGAATTAATATACAACCTTCAATATTTCTGCTTCCTGAAACAGGACAAAAAATACGTCTTAAATATGAAATACTAGTTGAGCTAATGACTTTGTACGTGCATGAATTTCATTTTAGGATTTTGTTGAGTTTCAAAACTAATTATAACCTAACATATAACATATAGGCTATTTCTTGGCAACCAAAGAACTTATAACTATATAAAATATAATAATAGTTTAATAAAAATCTGTCCAGTAGTTTTTGCGTGAAAGACAAAATATGAAATACTATATTTTTTGCTTGAGTTAGTTAGGTATATGACGACACGTAATAAGTATTTTTTACTTTTTTATACAATGTACAGAAAAGACTCATCTTACATTTTTATTATATGCATAGATGTATATTTTAATTAAAAATATAAGTAAAAATAATTAAAATTTTATATTCTAAAGAATGTTCACTTTACAAATCAACTTACTTGTTTTGCTTTTTTTCTTGACTCTCATGATTGGACTGTATTCTATTTCAGTTGTCCCTGTAAACAAATAATAATACTAAAGTAATTACATTATATTATTATTATTTTTTAGAGCTCCCTTCGCTTTTTCCTGCATATTCATAGTGTCTCTGAGAATGTAGTGTCGAGAAATTCGGTTCTCTACTTTCCGCCGAATCCGAGATCTGTCTTGAGTGGTGAAATCTGTCTTTGTCTAGTCAGCCAAAGAATATAATTTAAATAAAATATCCCCGTGTGGGAATCGAACCAACAACCATTGCGTATACAGACAGACGCTGCGCCACGATGGCCTCAACACAAAAAAAAAACAAATAAAGTAGACATTGTAAAATATCTTCCTATATATTAATATAAACTTTACTTATAACGAGAATCGAACTCATAATCACCTCTAAAAAAAGGTTTCCTTTTTAAGCAAGATATTGAAAGGCAACTATATCCCTTTTCAGGACAACCAATATATACCATAATCCTCTTTTACATACTAACCAAGATTTATATACAACATGTGAACCAAAAACTATGATAAAGTGTTTCCATACATACACACACATTAAATATATGGTAAAAGTGTCATACATAAAGTTTAATCTAAGTTTATAGGTATCTGTAAATAATGCCATAAATCTAAAGCTTACCGTTGCGAGCCACTGGAATAAAGGTAGAGAAAGTTATTACCTTATATTTTTCATCTTATTTTTTATTTAGACATCCACTGTTTTTACGTAGTCAGAGAGAAGAATCGAACCCACAATCGATCGCGTTTACAGCCTGACGCTGTTCCACTGCGCCATGCAACTGGCTTATTAACATTTATTTTGTGAGAAATGGACTACATGTGTAGAATTTCTTCGTAATTCTTATTTTATACGTGCGTAGTTAAGAAAACCTTATATTGGTTCACCGTATAAGAAAAAGCTCCCCTAAACTCCGCAGAATAATCCGGTAATGTGCTATTACGGGATATTTATCGTTATGTCATATTCGGTATCTAGGGGTTAGAATACACCTTATGACTTTTTTATACATGGTTCCTATTGATATTTCTTGAGATATTAAAAAATACCCGTTTATTCTATTGCCAATAGAAAGACTAATGTGACATGAAAAAACGCCTTATACATTATTACCGAAATTAAATACAATGCCTGAATTCTATAAAAGCGATTACAATATTATGCTAAATTGTAATCTTCTGTAATAACCATTATGATATTATGAGTGTAAAAAATGTTTGGAGAAATTTCAACAATAGATGTCCATAATAAAAAACTGAAACTTTTTATAGTCATACTCTATTACTATATAACACAGGACTGGTAAATAAAAGAGTTTTCCCTTACGACATCTTTCGTAAAATTATCGTTTCAAAAAATATATATCGCATGTGACTACTACACCTTCCCGCGAAATCTTGTACCTGTAAATTATTAGTAATAGCTTAAGCCCCATTCACAATCTTCGTTTCGTTCCTACTATGCTATGATAAAGTGGAATTGGTTCTGAATGGAATGATAACAGGAGCAAAGGAAAATTCTGGGAAGGCTTCAGTAAGCTGACGTTCTAAAACAATATTATATTTGTGTTCAGTTGAAGTGCAGTTGCAGTTTATAACTTGATATGTCAAAACATATGATGATGTTAAAGGGGTGACTGTTAATATGGAAAATAACCGCATGCTGACGATCAAATGTTATTTAAAAAAGTATTCAGAAAATGGTAAAATAATAAAGAAGTGGAAATTCACAAAAACTTTTTTTACATACGATAAGTATTACAGAACAGATGGTTTATACGGCGTTAGGGAAAAATAAAGCAGATGAAAGTTTAATAAATCAACGAGGAAAGTTTAAGAAATCACCATAAGAGACCTCGCAAGATATACAAAATAAAGAAAATAACATAGTAACTGATATTAGAATGATTCCTGATGTGTCCTCCCATTACAGACGAAAAGATTGTCAAACTGAAATTCTGTCTGAGTTCGTTAATATTTCAAAATCGTATAAGGTATTCAAAGCAAAGCTAATATTGGTGAAATGGCTACAAAACGCTATTATGAGACCATATTTAATACCAAGTTTAATTATTCCTTTCACAAACCAAAGAAAGATCAATGTTCTTTATGTGCCAAATACCACGAGTCTGATCCTGTAGATCTGCAGCGCCTACAGAATTAATATACGATTCATATAGCGAAGAAAGATAGAGTATATAAAATAAAGAAGGGTGAAAAAAAGACTACTGGACTACTCCAATTATTACAATTGCAATTTTCGACATACAAAAGGTCTAACATATACCCCAGTTTGAAGTTTCTGAATTTAATATAAAAGAAAGTATCCTGTATACAGTTTTTTATGCTTTACGAAAGAAAGGCACTGCTTCGTTTGACATGTCCAGATTGGAAAAAAGGGATTAAAAGTTGGAATTTGTGTTAAAAAAAAAATAAAGGCCGAAAAGATATTAATGACATAATTTTCTTTCAGACGGCTGTGGTGGGCATAATAAACACAGATCTCTAAGACAGACATCTAAAAACTAATCCTTAATATAACACATACATTTTTTGTTGCGGGGCATAGTCTAAATTAAGGAGATGCAATTAATTCATGTATGTAGAGGAATTTTTACTATTTTATTCTTACCTATATATTGTTTAAAAAACAAATCCGTAATATAAATAAACTATAACATTATTATGCAGAATGTCCATACAAAAATATCTACTATAGTAAATGCACAACATTTAGTAAGAAAAATGTAAGAATAATCATGTAAAATGTTATCATGTTCTTTAATTCTAAGCACACCTTATAAGAATATTATCGAATTGAACAGATATTTATAGTAATTGGAATAAAATTACTTGAATAATATCGTAAGTGATTTAACCGTAAAAGATTTTGCGATTACCGGCTTATTCCTCGAAGACGGCGATATAGTAAAATATTCTTAGCAAATAAAAGTTCTTTCTTTCACCCTCTTTCTCTGTATTTATTACTATTTATAAAGGGCTAAGATGGTATTATGTTTGGCCCGTGTATTTAATAATAAAATATTTTCATTTTCTTTCAATTTTAACTATTTTAAAAACTAATTAAAATAAAATTAATATTTTAATTATTTAAATGAAACTATTATAACTGGATTAATCGCGAATACTTTGGTATTCGAAAATACATTTTAGAAAACCCGATGTTTCAAACACTTTACAGTAGTCCGTGGTCACAGGTAGACTCACCTGTAAGAATAATCCAGTTAAAATAATTTCATTCAAATCTACGAGTATTTACTTAATTTAAGCTTAGTGATTCTGAATAATTTCGTATAGTTTAATATTTACCTTTTACAAACAATAGTACATTCAGAGAATTTTCAGCCTCTGAAAATTTAAGGGTTTTTTAATATTGTATTTGGCAACACAATTGTACTAGCCTTATTATAAAAGTATTAGTTTCTAAATTATTTTAAGCTTATTACATATTTTGAAATGAAACTTTTTTTAACCGGATTAATAGCATATAAGTCTACCTGTGACCACAGACTACTGAAAAGTGTTCGAAACGTCGGGTTCTAAAATGTATTTTCGAATATCAATATTATACGCGAATAATCCGGTTAAAAAAAGTTTCATTTCAAAATGTTATTTTATGCAATTTTTTTTAATGCTTAAAATAGTTTGTCACTTATTTGTAATAGTAATAATGTCCTTTAGTGTACACTCAAAAATACTAAAAAGGTCATCATGGCGGTACGTCACTTCATCTGACTGTATATGATGTTTGGCGATGGTTGTGGGTTCCATTCCCACTCGGGGGAATGATTACATTTAAATTATTTTCATTTTTCCGCTCTGGTGACAAGACAAAGCCCGGCTTTGAGTTTCACCATTCAAAACACAATGTCTCTGGTATAGGCGGAAAGTAGAGAACGGAGTGACACTAGGGTATATCTAGCCTACCCTGCTACCCTGCTAAGCGGGAAAAGCGTGTAATTTTAAAAACTGGTGACATTAAAAAAGTACTTAACATAATAAAGTGTAGAAGGTGCGAGACCTTATCTCTAAAACAGCAATTTCCTCCAAACCTTAATCCATTGTAAGTAAAGGAAGTGAAATAGGTGGGGGGTCTGAACAATATGCATAGTAGACCAGTCGATAGATTCTCACCAGCTTACTCTTTGTTAATTATAATAAATAAATAAATTATAAATAAATATAATAATTTAATAATCTAACAAAACCACTACAAAAATATATTTTAATTGATACAAGGCAAAAATAGATTTTGAATATTTATTTTTAACGCCGGCTTTACTTATACAAATATTCACATTTCGCCACTGTTAGATACTACGAGTATATCACATATAATTAATTTATTAAGTATACATACAAATAAATATATAATTATTTATACCATACATGTTAAGTGGATATAATGCAGATTTTTGATTAATTGTAAAATATACCTTTTACTAGGTCTTCTATATGCGGCTTAGAATTCTCATAGCCATTGTCACTGATGTATTTCTCAATTTTTGTACGAAGTTCGTTGACCCATTGGTGTGATTTGGCCTCATCCATCGAGGTCTGCTCCACTGTAATGTTTCTATCTATATGAAAAAATATATTTGACACATTACTATTTTTTCGCGATGTCTCTTGACACTAGGTCTTGCCTCTGACTTTGTCCTCTAACGAGAAGTGAAAGTATGAAGCTGCTTTTTAGTCAGTTATAATATTTATATTAATAATCAAATCGGAATTCGAATTCACAGTCATTGTGTTGAATTGGCAAGTTTTAACAACATTATAAGGCTGCTTCGCCCTTTTTCCAGCATAGCAGGTTTAGTCAGAGTGAAGCTAGTATTAAACCCTCCTTTCTCCACTTTCCGCCTGATTTCGAAACGTTGCCCGTTTTGTAGCAGAATAAGCGTCACGCTTTGTCTTGTAATAGAGCGTAGATATGAAAATGTTTTAAATTTAATCTTTCCTCCGGAAAGGGATCGAGCCCACAATGTATTGTGTCAGATGCGGTACGACTGCTCCACAATGGTCTCAAGATTAATAAGACTTTAATAACTTAAAAGTATTTAATTTTTAATAAAGTTGTTTTTTTATTAAGTAACTTCGTTGCAACTGCAACGAGTAGTAATTACACGTTCAAGGTCTCAGAATTAGAGTCAATTCCGGGCACAAAAAATCCTTATTATTTACCTGTGTTTTCTTCATCACTTTCTGAAGACGTACTTCTTAAAATGGGCCTACCTTGTTCAGTGATACCTTGAAAATGATTTACTTATTGAGGTAAGTTTATATATAAATATATATATTGAAATATTTTAAATATATATTTAAAATATTTGAAACTTTACATTCTTAATAGGTGGAAAGAAGAAAATAGAGCGATACGTGAAAGTAAAAATGCTAGTTTCCCCAAATTCAATTACAGCAAAAACTCTGCAAATCAGTTTCAGAATAACTGATTTAGACAGGGCTTTTGTTTTTGACTAACAATTAGTACTTACCTTAGAAGTTCCATTTTACAACAAAGCTTACCATAGATAATAAAGAAGAAATTCTAATTTGAAATTAAATGTTATGTCTCAGGCAGAGCCTATTAAAGCGTCCTATTAAAACAGTTTCACATCTATATAGAGGATAGAGTTCATTTCCATACATTGAACGTCGAGTTGGTGATATCCAATTCCGCACTGTATCTAACTACGAGTATATTTAAGAACCACTTGGTCTACTCTTCTCTAAATATCCTTATTTTCGTTATTAACTGACTGACAGATAACGCTCAGCCAAAACTACTGTGCGTAGAAGGCTGAAATTTGGCATATAGGTTCCTTCTTGAAATTTCTATGAGAACCTATGTTATATGATTTTCTAGTCCACTCAAAGAAAGTTGCGGACTAATACTAGGTAAAAATATAAGCAGGGAAATCCTGAGTGATATTTCATATAACCATTCCAGTGAATATATAATAATACAATACGAATTATGAAAATAGTAAAGTAAAGTTACATATTTCTTTCACAATTTCAACTCTCGAGTCCATTCTATTGCGAAATAAGGACATGTCAGTTTGTGAAGAATGCTTCCGAATTTTAAGCTGCAACTTAGCTGTTTTTTATTTTCACTTTTTAGAATTTTCTTTCATGTTTGTAAGTCTTTCTTAATTTAAGTAAAAAACTTACTAGATTGATGGCTGTAAGTGTCCGCTAACACAAAATGAAGGGCAATCTAAAATGAAAAAAAGTACTGATTTGAACCAATATTATTAAATATTTCTTTAAGTCGCATATCAAAGCTCGGGTATCAAAACAAAGTAGGCGAACGAATCTAGTGTCAAAACATTCCATGCTTCCTCTCCGGTAGAATTTAAATAATTTCGTAAATAGTGACTGAACTAAAAGCCGCGCTTAATCTGTCCAGAGTGGGGTAACGATAATAATTATGTTTTTTGTCCTGTCTCTGCTTTCCGTTCAAATTTGAGACATTTTGAAGAGATTGACGCAACTCAACGCCGGTCTGTGTTTCACCAGAGCGGGAAAATGAATACAATAATAATGAAACCCATTCCCCCCAATGAGGAGTGTCCCTTTTAGTTCGTAGGCACTTGTTACTTACACTAATAGAAAATACGAGAAAGCGTTTTTCAAGCGTACGTTTCATTTTTTATTTAACCTAGACGTAAGTGAAATTTAATTATTGTATTTAATTACCATGGCCTATAAATGTATTGAAATTAATGCATTATAATTGTAGATATGATTTATTACCAGCGAATCATATACAGAGTGTTACTGACTAGAGGTGCAACGTTGACCCATAAATGGGGGAGACTACCAGTTTATGTAGCGTCAATGTAGTTTCATAATCTAGTTTCAAGACATGTTCTCAACATTCCCCCGAAATTGAGACATTGCGTGTTGAGTGACGGAACTCAACGCAGCGCTTTGTCTATCTAAGACCTACCATACCATACCAGTATCTACCGGAGCAGAAATATGAAAATATATCAAATAGCATTCCTTCGCGCTCGAACTAATTCGCATACCACTGGATACGAACCCACAACCAATCGCGTTTACAGTCAGACGCTGTCCCACTGCGCCACAACAGTTATGTATGATTCAGGAGAATAAAAAATGGATTATTGGAGAAAACTACGAAATACAGTCTAACTTTTGGGTCGTCGTCGTGATGTTTTCTTCAAAGCATTTCAATAGAAGGCCTTTTTGAATCATACGGGATTTTTAGCAAAAATGAAAATAACATTGCAATCAAATTTGTTTTTTACGAAATTGAATTTAAACAAAACCACTTTTGTGATTGTTTTGAGAAATATTAAGTTTCAAATCTATCGATATCGATCGGTATCTATCGATATATCAATAGTACCTATGTTAGAACAACTACTATTAAGAAGCAGAAAATCGTATTATTCTCATTACTAGTTTGTTGAAATACCTATTATTCAACTATAATTGAACAACGTTTGAAGAGACTTTTAACTCAGTAACCTACTACTACTACTAGTAATAATTCTTGAATAACGGAAATTAAAAATCTCTCTACAGAGATGTCAACGACTATAACAAGTTGTAGAAAGCGCATAAGAATTTAGACGTAGCTGGAGAAAAAATAATGACTTAATTGTAAGAAATATAAAGTTTTTGTCAAATATTTAATTTAAAATTTATAACAATTAAATGACAAACTGCGGCGCCACTACAGGATGTTAGTGGAAGTGTCAAGAAAAATAAAACACGTGAGTTCTAGTTCCGCTACGTTCAATATAACAAATACTCTTATATATATTATATAGGATATATTATGGTATCCTATACATCCTATAGAAGGAAGGGGCATTGCAAGAAATGCACAGAGAACCTAATGAAAGCGACCCCTTTTCTAACATATTATTAGGGTATTTTCCTCATATGCATATGCATTTGATAGAATTTTTTTTTTATTTTACATTTATCTTGCTTTTTTTAAACATATTTTTAATTTGCCAATAAGCTTCACCTATACCTACATCTATCTATAGATTTTTATCCACTTCTTGATGTGCCATTTGCTAGAAAATTTGCACCAGTGTCTGATTTTCAGCATGAATCTGATCCAAGGACCAAAACGATTTAAACTTCACACCTTTTCTCGCCATATCAGGGTAGGCAGAGAGAATCTAATATCAAGCAGCTGTTGTCGACTTTCCGCCCGAATTGAAGACATTGCGTGTTAGGAGGCGGAAATCAGAGCGGAGTAATGAAAATATTATTATTACTTTATTTGCACACCAAATCAATTAGACAAAAACCATAGGTATAGGTACACATAAAGGAATATACAAAAAGCGGTCTTATAGCTAAGTAGCCATCTCTTCCAGACAACATCTAGTCCGAAAAGAAGCTGTTATAATATTGATAAACGGTTAGATGGTGTAAAAATTAAACATACTATACATAATTAATTATTAAATAAATTAGAATATAATGATTTCTACGAGTGGGAATCGAACCCAAAACCAAGCGCAACAACTGTGCCATGATCACTCATTTTTTTATTATACACATTAATAATAACTATTAATATCTATGTCAAACTCTGGTAAATAATCTTTGGTAATAAAACTACATTAGTGTCAAATTGTGTCGCAGTTATTAACGCACTTACAAGCGTTATCGTTTCATAATGTAACTTATATAGTAGCGTAACTCATATAATTCACAGAACAAAATATGTAAATTAACACATATTTTTTGTTTTGATTTATATATTTTATTAAAGTTATTAAATTACATTATTAGGATAAATAAAAACAACATTTACTTAAAATTTAAATAATTATTTATTAAAAAAACATTTAATTTTTTTTAAACTATTTAACTCTTCTATCTATTTAAAGCATATTAAAAAGTACTATTTCCCTTGTATCAATAACGAACATAGTAAAAGTTACTTTTAAGGCTTCTTATTTAAACTCCATCTCTTTCTGCTTAAAAGAAAAATAAAAAAGGACAGGCGAGTAGACTTGAAATGAAAGGAATTAGGGTGTGAGTTTAAACTAATAATATTTATTTATTTATAAGGCATAATGAATTTAATCAATAAAATTTTACTTGTCACATTTCAGCAAGGAAGCCTTTTATGTGTCGATCAACTTTTAATGTACTCCTTTGAGTATAAACGAAGAAAATTATCTGTTAGAAATGCATATAGATTTTAATACATGAACTGTATTATCACTTGACAAATTTGTGTTTAATGATTTTAATAGTAGTTGCAATGTTTTCTTAAAATTTTAGAGATATTTTGAAAAATCTGCATTGTAGTTCCCTCGGGTTAGAATCCTTGGGGACATGGACATGGGGTTTTGCATGAAAATCAACATTGCGTTGCTACAAAGAAAATATAAAGTATTTAAAAATAATGTTATTATAATAATTGTAATGTCGTCTAAGAAATTTAAATATATTCATATAATAAAAATATTGTATTTTATTGTTTACTTAACGGCGACACAAAACGAGTACTTTAAAAGTTGATTGTCCCATTTGTAATAAAATTTCCGTCAATGATTTTCCAACAAATCATACTGTACTGTAATCGCGGGTTCAAATCCAATAAAACTAACTAGTCTAGAAAAAATATTTTTATTATTACTATACATATTATGCGAATAAGTAAAAAAAATATATACAATTTACCAAATCAATTTATTTTAATAACACTTACTTTTTAAGAAATGTATGTATATTATATAATGTACTTAAAAAAATTTAGAAAGCGTAAGAAAATTTCAACGAACCGAGACTCAAATTCGCGCCTCTTGGAAACAGTCCAAGCGCTCCGACCACTAAGCTATACGTTCATTTTCAGCAATGTCAAAATTATATTATTATACGCTTAATAGAATGTATAAGCTAACAATAAAAATAAACAAGCGCTTGTAAGCAAGCGTATAAGTATTTGGACGTAGCTTGATATAGAATGTATGGCTTAATGATCAGAGAGCTTGGAAAGTTTTCAATAAGCCCGGGTTCGAGTTCCGATACGTTTAACTTTTTATACGTTTTCTAAAAATGTCTAACCATTTATCTACTCACACTCAAATTTTTATAGCATCTTTTTTTAAACAAAATACAATAAATATTAAAAATCAACATACTCTATTAATATTTACATATTAATGCACTTCCGGTGTGATAGTGATCGTTTTCTTCGTTCTCCCTCTCACTATTTGCATAGAGATAAGCCCCGTAGTGTTTTCTAGTGACGTATAAATGTCATTGGCACTGTTCACTGGGACCTCGTTAATACTTATTACTATGTCGCCCGGTTGTAGACCTCCGCTATTGAAAAAACCAACCAATATTGTTTTTAACATTTCTTAAAGTGTTATTCACACACTTAGGAAATTGAAAAACATTAATAGAAAACTTATAAACATCTGAACGCAAGTTCAAGTATACAAAATATTATAGGCGTAGAACGCATAGCTTAGCTCTCAAAGCGTTTGGACGGTGGAGCGTTCCAAGAGACGCGTGTTAGAATCCAGATGCGTTCGAATTAAAAAAATGTAATAAAAATTTTTTGTGTTCTTGTGAGTGACAAAGCTGACATTTTCACAATATCACCTTTAAAATTGCTTGCAATTTTATTTTAGTTACAGATATTTGGTGGGTTGGAGAGAACATAGGGTTATGACACTCCGTTTTCAACTTTTTTTACATTCAAGACAATGCACGTTGGCTTGTGGAAATCAACGTGGCGCTTCGTCTCAAAGCGGGGAAATGCTAATCAATTACATATAATCATTCCACCGAGTGGGCATCGAACTCACGACCATCGTGTTTACAGTCAGAGGCTGTAACATTTGTTCACATCTGTGCCACGTGTAACATTACTTGTACGCATTTTGATAAGCCAAAGGGAACCAAAAAGGTAGAGAGCCTAACGACACAACACTCTGTTCTCCACTCTCCTTCTATTTGAAGATAGTGTGATCTGCCAAAAGCTTAGAAAGTTTTAAATCTTCGTTTAATTTTGAAATTCGTCAAATTCGTCGAATTTTGAATTTCGATCGTGAAAATTTGATGGCGCATATGTATGTGTACAATACACATATGTATGTTTATGTATATATATGTGCATATGTATATGTATGTGTGCTAATAAATTATTAATAGTAATTATTTTTATAGTATGTTCTATATTATATCTGTAAATGTCTTATCGTGCACCACCTACCGTCACTTTATACAACTTCAATATTTTTTTACGCTTTAAAGTGTTAATCACACACTTGGGAAATTCAAAAACATTTTTACAAAAAAGTATAAAAAGATGCTAACAACAAAAATAAGTTGTAATAAGCGTGTAGAAAGCATGGTTTAGCGGTCAGAGCGCTTGGACGACGGTTTCCAAGAGGTGCAGATTCAAATCCCGAAATAAAATTTTTATACGTCTTCTAAAAATATGTTATTTGACTCCAATATCCAAAAGTTGCCTGGAAGAGATCGCTTTAAGCATTTTATTTTATTTCTTTATTGATGTGTGTACAATAAAGTATAGTTGTATTTGTATGTGTGCGTATTTTTTGCCAAAACTTAACAAAGCCACCTATTTTAAACATAAGCAACATTTGTATATTAATGTAATTTAAAACGAATCACTTAATAAAAATCCATCGACAATGGGACAGCGTTTGACTGTAAACGCGATTGGTTGTTAATTCGACTCCCACTCGGGGGAATGATTGTATTTAAAATATTTTCATTTCTCAGCTCTAGTATCTAAGACTCTCTGGCTACCCCTCCTATGCGGGTAAAGCATGAAGCTGAAAAAAAAATTAAACTAACATACTCACTTGTACGCTGGCGATCCCACAATTACTTTCCAAACTAATATACCGTGCTCTATATCAGTAGGCATCTGAAAGAAATTTAATTTTATTATAATATATTAATAACCGGGAACAAAATCAGAGGAGGTTGGCAATTCCACATGCAATTATATTTTTCAATTGAAAACTTGTTTGTAACAAATCGTTACCGAACACCAATAGAAGTATATCGTTGCATATCATTTTACGTTATTAAATGTTATAACTAGATTGATGTTGATCGTTTTATAAATATGTAATTTCAAATTTTAATACAAAAATTTTAAGTTATTAGTTTTCAGTTCTGTCGGCAGTCCCTATCCCAGTTGAGTTTTTTTTTTATGTTAGAACATGCATAACAGTTTACTGAGTCGACCAATTTTGAATTTCGAACTAGTCGACCACTTCGCCCACGCCTTGCTACGCCACTGGCCAGTGAATAATACTTAGAAAATGTTAAAAAATATTGTCAGTCTGTCTGTCAGTTCATATTTTTCCTTACCTCTGGATTCCGCATTCGCAACTCCATAAGTATATTAGGTGTGAGAGACAACATTGTTATACCTAAATATCTCTTTGAGACTAGAGGTGGTTTACTTTTTCCTGAAAAATATACGTTTTAAAAATAAACTTAACTAGTTTCTAATGACATATGTGTTTTAAGTTATTAACGTTAATTAATGAATTAAGAAGTTTTATTTACACTTTTTTATAAATGGAGAGAATTTTTAGAAAGAAATATGGATGGACGATGGAATTCAAGGCCGCATCTGCTCTAATCAGACTGAAAAGAGATATTGAACACATAAAACATCTCTATATGGTATAACATTTCTTGTTCTCTGATTGCCACTTCAATCCTGAGCCCCAATGCCTTGTCCAATGCTAGACGGAATTAACTAAGATGTAAAGGGCATAGTGGCGCAGTGATACAGCGTCTGTCTGTAACCGCGGTTCGTTGCGGGTTTGTTTCCTACTGGGGGAATGATTATATTTAAACTATTTACATTCCTCCGCTCTGGTGACAAGACAAAGCACGGCGTTAAGTTGCATCATGCAACTCGCATCGCCTCGGATTCTCTAAGTTGAGAACGGAGTGTCTTGACACTAGGTTCTCTCTGCCTACCCTAATTTTATTAATAAATATATACTTTCAAAGTCAATTTTCAAAGTATACTTTCAAAGTCAATTTTCAAAATAAATACTGATAATTTCAGTATTTATCGCATATGAACTTTCGTTTTTTTATTTGAATGATTGAATCGTGTCTCCAATTTAAAAAATATTAAAATATATATATATACAAGACCTCTTCAAATAAAATCAGCTACATTATTTTTTATTTGAAATTCCAAAGTTTCACGATTTTGTTCACATACCAAAGTAGACAAACATACAGACTTAGTGTGAAAACACTCCGTTCTCCGTCTGTTGGGTTTTAAGCCACAGACTTTATTCAAACCATACACTTACGTTTAGCCAAGAACTCTTTAACATAATCTATGGGAATTGCAAAGGAAATGCCCGACGTGACCTTCATACTATTGATGCCGATCGCCTCGCCGTCCAGGTTGACGAGCGGCCCACCGCTGTTCCCGAACGTGATGGGCGCGTCTGTCTGTATGTACACCATGTCTTTGCCTGTTCCATTACATAAAAACACATTACACTTTTTGTCAAGACAAATAAAAAGTAACCAATCGGCCAGAGCCAGCGGCCAGAGATAAAAACCAGCGGGTCTGAATCTCGCTGCGTTAAAATTTTTATACATTTCCATAAAATGGTTTAAATTTGTTTTAAGTGTTTGTGATTAGAAAATAATAAATAATTTGGTATTATATTTTAGTGCGATTTCCAGCAAAGTCCAGATCCGGTATCCGGTTTACCTGGTAAATGCGGGAGAAAAATGCTGAACAAAAAACATACATTGTCTTTTGTACGAAATAGTTTTACAGTGTTGGCGTTTCTTATTTATTGTATTGTGGGCTAAGAATAAAAATAATCCTTTAGTATAGTATTTTAATGATTTTCGAACAACATGTAGCACGGCCATCGGAAAGCATAATTACAAAAACAAATTTTAGTATTGACGACCACTAAAAACAAGCCGTACGTTTTATAACTAGCTACGTTGAAATTATAACAATGCTTGGGCAGTAGGATATTATTAAAATCTCTTTACAGAGATGCTAAAAACAAAAATAGATTGTGACATATAAGAATTTCAACACAGGACATACAATGTATGCTAAGCCATACACTTCACTTGTCACTTGTACGGTTCCCAAGAGGCGCGGGTTCGAATCTGATACATTTTTTTACGTTTTCTTAAGATATTTTACATAATTTCCATTCAGAGGAGACAATATTTACGAGCTAACTTACAAAACAACACTATAAAATCTGTAAAATGTTATACATTTATATATATATATATACTTAATACCTTTTAAACCTAACTCCTCGCTAGCTCTTTGTGCAGAACTTATAACACCAGCTGTGACAGTATTACTTAAAGCCAACGGACTGCCCATCGCTACCACCTGGAACAAAGAAAACAATATTTATATACAACTAGCGACTCCCTCGTGGCTTCACCCGCGTGAATTATAGTCAAAAAAACTAAAAAAAAATAAGGTGTTTATTGAATACACATTTTATACGTTAATTGACTATATCTAGAATTTTTTATGTTGTAATATTTACTACTACTGTAATTGTTTGTCACACACTCCGAAACCATAGTATAGCTGGTTGGGCTTAATATTGCACAATACTGTAGTCCAATCAATCCATCTACTCCAATCATCCTATGGGTTCACTCATAACTGAAGGGGAGTTGGATTTGGCACTCAGGAGACTAAGGGCCAAAACGACGGCTCCGGGACTAGATGGTATTCCAGGTAGACGACATTTAATGTCGTCCTGGAATACTTAGGCGACAACATTAGGAAATTTTCTGACCAGTGTCTGTCAGCTGGACAGTTCCCGAATATCTAGAAGGAAGGTGGATTGCGCCTCCTGCGCAAGGAGGGTCGTTCTCTAGACTTTTCTTTCACATACAGGCTGTAAGTGCTGCTGAATGAGACGGGCAAACTCTTTGAGAAGATTGTCACCGCCTGTCGTCTGTCGTCTTAATTAGCACTTAGAGGAGGTAGATCCGGATCTTTCAGAGACTCAGTTCGGGCTCAGGGCTGGTCGGTCTACCATGGATGCCAAGAATGCCCTAAAGACTCGGCCGTTGGCAGCGATGTCACAGAAAGATGTTCTATATGGTAAACGTTTTTTTAGGCTACTACGTCCAGGACAGAGTAGTCCTATTGATTGGGGGGGGGGTCACTTCAGTAGGCGAAGTGTCGGATGTGGGGTTCCGCAGAGTTTTGCCCGTATCTCGGTTATGATTGGATTCTGCGTTGCCTTTCTCCGGGATGAGTGGCATTTGTTATGGGGATGACACTCTCGTCACAGCCCGGGGATCCACTTACGAGAAGGCGGCACGTTTGGCTGAAGCTGGCACGCACCTCATCGTCGCGCGCATCAAAGCACTAGGTCACACACTTATCGGGTTTACTGTCAGTTCAATCATTTCTATTTGTTAACGAAACGAAACGGCCCTCCACACTGAACAATTTTTACTAATGCGGCATTGACTTAGTCTCTTATAGTTTAGCAGTTAGTTTTAAAAAATATTTTTATTTTCCTAAGTGTGTGAATATATTTAAAAAAGCTGAATATATGTTAATAGTAATAAAGAAAATATATATCTGTTACTCAAGAAGAATTGGTTCCTTAAATCTAGGATGCCACAATGGTGCAGTGTTGGACTGTTGACAAGACAGTTGTGGCAGTACAATGCCATCAAAGGGGAATGATCATAATTAAATTATTTTCATATTTCTACACAATGTTACTAATGCTACCAACTTTCCAAAAATAAACCTGTAAAGAATGTCAAAAACAAAAAATAACTATGCAAAATAAAATAAGTGAATTTGACAGGACTTCCACTAGATACTTGATGTAATAAGGAGTAAATTAGGCTATTTTTATTTTAGAACTCCATGCAGACAAAGTCACACAGCTTGTATTGATATAGTATCACAATGCAATATTTAAAATATACAATACAAACCCACTCGCCAGGCCTTATGTCAGATGAAGATCCCAATTTCATCACAGGTAAATTCTTAACAAGTATCCTTAGTGTTGCTAAATCTGACCTAAGGTCTACGTCTTCTACAAAACCAGTATGGGTGGTGCCATTCTGAAATATTATGTTATATAATTAACCATCTAATTTAACTTTAAAGTATTTGTATTAACAATAATTAAATTACATTAATAAAATTTATTCAATTGATATGTGGATTAAAATATTTTATCTATTAGGGATATTTTTATTTAATTAAGTATTTTTCTCATTTGGATCTCAATTCAATTACTTCAATTCTTACATCATCTTTAATATAGAAGAAAATATAAGTAATCTATTATAGTAAAAATAATATAAAATTAATGATATAATCGCTATTAAAACATACCTTAGTAAGTTATTTAAATAAGTTAACTTAAAAGAGTTAAAGCAATATGATGTAACAATAACACATCTTAAAAAAAACATACCATAAGTCGAACAGTAACTATAGCATTGGGCTTATTAACAACAACATGAGCGTTTGTTAAAATAAGCCCATCTTCTTTTACTATGAACCCTGAGCCATTGGACAAAGTAAATGGCTTTCCAGTATGCAAATCCAGTCTTTTTCCATCATTTATTTCTATGTAGACAACAGAAGGTGCGGAAACAGCAACGACGTCGGCTATAAAATTAAATGTGTCTCGCCTTCCGTTCAGATTTAAAACAGAAGCAGCTAAAACTCTTTCTCTATAACTAAAATAGGTTATAACTCCAGTAGCTGTTGCTAACATAACGCCTCCATAAAAATATTTTCTTTTTAAATAATCACTATTTTCCTGTTTAAAAGTGGTGTATGTACGGGATAAACAGCGGTAACTTATATTTTTTATTTGTTTTATATTATTTAATAAGCGGGTAACGATCATCGTAGTTGACATTTTTGGTTGTGATAATGACGCTGACAAATGACAATTTGCAAGTAAACAGTTTGAGTTTGACATTTGTGATTAGATTGTCAAAACTCGACAACCAGAATAAAGTAATAAGTCTCTTAGTCTCACTGTGTTAACGCGCCTAAAAGTCATAATAAAAAAATAAGTTTTTAAATAACTTTTAGAAAATAAAATATAATGAAATAATTAGGGAGCTTTATACTGCAATTTTCTTTTAATAAAACTAAGAATTTATTAAGCCTGAATAATAATTATAGCAATTTTCCATATCGATAGTATTTTAAATATTTTTTTTTGTATTTAAACAATATTCCTCGTAAATCACACACAAATAATTAATAATTAATTGTCGCTGTTATTTGTAATCAATATCCCATAATAGAGCATCTATCACAATTTGTGCTGCAGACTTTGTAGGTAGCAAAGTTACACTATGCATGGTGAAATTAGTGAAAAATAAAGTACCGCCTCTGTTCTCAATTTTCCTCCCATTTTAAATATACTAAATGCTAAGTAAAGGAAGTGAATACAATAATTAAACTATGATCATTCTTTGGCCTCAAATTTATAAATACCTAGTTTTGAATATAGTGATGTCAACACACACTATTGTGGAAATAAAAAGAATCAATTTTTCCTTGTGTTAAAATAGGGTTAGTTCTTCATAACTATGTAGGTACATAGTATTTTTAGGTAACAATGCATAATAATCAAAAGAATATATTATTATTGGAAAGAATAAAATACAGGATACAATAAGAAATTTCATTTATAATTAAAATTTAAAACATTAAATACAAAAATCATAATAATTAAAAATTAACACATTTACTCTAAAAACTAATATTAAAATGATATGTGCATTATATATGTATAACTTTTGCCTAATTTTCTTGTATAATTTTAAAGAAGGTATATGTATAGGTATATACCGATTGATGTAAAGATTAATGATTTTTTAATTTTAGTTTTTAATGATTTCATCCATTAGGAACTACATGCTTAGAAATATTAGCAAATTTATGACAACTTTACGTCCTTAAGAAGGTATTTTAGTACCAAAAACAAAAACAAAAATTCTATAAACAATTTAGGTTATGTGATAAAAAATAGTTGACTAATATTTGAATTTATGTATGCATTCATATTGTCATTTTGGATACAGATCAAATATTATATCAGATCATTTATTCTTATGACTAGTTAGTTGGTAAAATAATGTAGAAACCAACAGAGTTTCGTGGTAAAACGTAATATTTACCGTGTTTTTACTATTCCAATTAGAAATTATAAATCTTAAAAATTATTTAATAGGTACAAGTTATGTAAATAATGAATCTTGTACTAAATTATTTTTTTATGTTACTTTCAATGCAACCACCAGAGGTAAAATTAGCAAATAATAGCGATTCTGTTTATGAAGTAAATGAATTATTTGACTGATATCTTAATACAAAGTACATCAACATGTATAGATTTGTTGCTATAACTGTGGTTAAAAAAAAATCGCAAAGTAAATAAAATAAATCGGAAAATACAAGCAATATGCTCAATATGTGACATTTCAATGTAAATTATTGTTATACATTTAAATCATTTTGAACATTTTTAAAGTATTATATGCACACTTAGGACATTGAAAATCATTTTTACAAAACATAATAATTTCAACGCAGCGTTATTCGAACCCACGCCTCTTGGAAACGGTCCAAGCGCTCGGACCACTAAGCCATCATATCATCACAACAGTTAACAACAGAAATAAGTTGTAATAAGCGTATAAGAATTTGGACTCAGCCGGATGTAGAACGCATGGCTTAGCGGTTTCGAACCCGCTGCGTTCAAATTTATGTCTTATACAATGTTATAAACTTACTTTTTATTAACCACTATATTTCAATCATTTACTACTTTATTTTTCTTTACCATACTAAGTAATCAGAATCAGCAAGTTCAGAATTTTGCCAACACCTTTTTTACCATTTTTGAATCTATAACAAAATATTCATGATATGCATAATAGGACAAAAAAAATAATTAATTAGTACATCTTTCTCTGTTACTTACAAACAATGTTTTCTAATATAAAAATATATAATTCAATTTAGAACAACATCTTACAATTATTTGGCAACTATTTAAACTACTGTACAGTTAAATTTTACCAAGTTTTTAACCATTTCATTCTAAATTAAATATTCCACTATACATTAACTAAAATACCAATTGTTACAACCACAGTTAGTTATACCGTTTTCAATTTTACCATTATGCTTCCCGTTTACCTTACCATTTACGTCTGGGCTGTATCTGTAGAAAACTTCGCAAAACGCAGCGTCGTCTCTTGGTAAATTATAGTTTACATGTTTAGCCGCTAGCCAGGCAGCGCCCATTGCACTGGAAACTCTTAAGCGTACAAGTTCTAGATTATTTTTTACCTGAAAATATAAAAAGGAATAACAAAGAATATAAAAAACCTTTTTTAGAAAACGTATATAAATGAAAACGTTGCGAGATTGGAACCCGCGCTCTGAAGATAGATACTGAAATTGTTAAGGAAAAAAAATCCAAATTATAAAAAAGGAAAAATATTCTTAAATAGATACAACCCAATTTAAACAAAAAGACCTAAAAATTTTATTTTATCAACATGTGTACAACATATACATTTGTCTCTAGTACTTCAATACATTAAAAGAAATAATTAAAATCGTATTTGGCAAGTGAGAAGGTCATTAATTGACTTATTTTTACACATTCTTTTTTTTTTCAGCGTCAAGCTTTTTGCCATATAGCAGGGTATTCAGATAGAACCTAGTGACAAGATACTCCTCTCTCAACTTTCCGCCCGAAATTGAGAATACAACTTTTTAATTGCATTAGATATAGATGTAGACCAGTCAATCATCAATCTTTATTATTACATAATAATCTACAAAATTCTTTACGTTGTCAGAAAAACCGCAAAAAAATACAAAATGAAGGTGCTTGATATCAATTGTTATTATCTTTTACTTATTTTATTAAAATAGTAATTATAATATATTATTATAAAGTAGTTATTGAGTAAAAATCGATATCAAAAATCTCGTAATATACAGATCAAACTAATAAAAGCGTTGTAAAAGCCAACTTACCCGTCTTTCATTCAATTGATACAACACACCCGGCTTCATCGCCTCCCAGCTCTTCCAAACTGATCCCACACATACCACCCTCATCCACGATGTTGATGACTGATCACTGACTCTCTTGGATAGGGCTGATATATGACCGGCGAGAGACGCGCCCGCTTCAGCGAACAAATGTTGGGCGAGAGGGTCGCCTTGGAGCGCCAGCTTTGATAATTTTGCAGTAAGACCTAGAAATTATGTAATTTTTTTTTGTATGTAAAAGACCTTTAAATATCTACTTATGTCTGCCTATAACCTACTAAAAGATATTAAGTTACACTTGGGTCGCAAGTCCCATTCACTGCTTTAAGCTCCTCTTTCTAGCGAATCCATCGAATGCTGAGGAGGTTCTCTTCTTCGCTTTTTTCAGATACATACTTTATCCCACATAGCAAGGGAGGCAGAGAATAGCTAGTGTCAAGACCACTCCATTCTCTGGCTTCCATTGAATTCGAGATATTGTGTGTTGAATGGCGGAACTCAACGCCACGCTCTCTCTTAACAGAACGGAGACATGGAAATAATTACTCCTCTCTCTCCGAGTGGGATCCGAACCCACTAGCCTAAAATTTAATTTACAAAATAGTATCCGTAAGCGTATAATGTTATGTTAATATTGTGTAATAAACTTAACTCAGTAGCCAAGGATTGATAATAAGTAAAACTGTGAGAAATGTACAGAATTTTCACGAAGTTTATATAACTTATTTAAAAATAAATCTCAACTTTATTCTTTTACCTGCATAGCTGGGTAGTAAGTGAGAACCTAGTGCCTAGACACTCCGCGTTCTCCACTTTCTACCCGAAATTGTCATATTACACAAAAGTCATAATATAATATAGAGTATTTTGCATCCTGTACAGCACAGAAGTTTTGGGCGGAAATGTCGTCTTGATACAATAATTTTTATAACTTGGTTGTAAGAAATTATCGATCTTGTATAAAATCGATATTGTCGTATTTCCGCCATTGCGGCGCAACACGCAATGTAGTCAATTCGATGACCGCTCGGAGGAATGTCTAAATTAAATTCTATTATTGAAGCAGGGTTAAATTTCTGAGTTTAGAAAATTCATAGTAAATTATGTAAATTTACCAAATGATTTTTTAATAAAAAACGATATTCAAGAAATAGAAGACTATCTAAAATATAATACAATTTTACAATTTCAAAACGGTAAAAATACAAATAAACTTACCAGCAAAATGTGATTTATCAAAGTGTTTATACGCGTGTGGTAACAAATCAGATCTGGTGTCAGCTTTGAAGTGTTCCCTTATAATTTCCCACACTTTGTCTGTGGAGTGGATGGAAGCATGGAGACCGTCTTCGTCATCGAAAATAGTTTTAACTGCTTTATAAGCTATCCAGTACGCTGGAAATAAAATAATATAATAATTATTTTTTATTCATTGAAAAAAAAAGTGAAGAATGTAGTGACAAGGCCAAAGTTATGCAGTGGGACAGCGTTCTAATATAAACGCAACTCAGCGAAATAATTATATTAAAATATTTTTATTTCCCCGCTCTGGCATAATAAAGCGCGGTGTTGAGTTCCGCGATTCCGGTCCACGCGATGTCGCGATTTCGGGCGTGAAGTGGACAAGGGAATGTTTCGGCACATAGTTCTCTCTGACTACCCTGCTATGTGGGTAACAATATAATTCGCTTCATTTAACGTATTTCAACTCAATGAATAGCACCTTATATATACGAGTACATCACTACGTGTGCCCGGGATTTTGATGGCGTGGAATTTTAAAATGAAAGTAGCCTAAGTTACTTCTTATTATATCAGTTCCAGTGCCAAATCGACCCACCAAACCGACAAGACAAAAATTATAAAATATTTTATTTCAGTATATGTACCGTGCGTACATACATTTAATAAAAGGCGGTCATTTTTATATTACAAACAGACACTCCAATTTTATTAATTTGTATAGATTTTAATAAGTAAAATTTTAAAAATATCTATACATATACATACCACCACCTTCATCCCCTAATAGATATCCCCACCCTCCACAACCAAATTGTTGACCATCCGGTGTTCTTAGAAGAGCATTCGATCCTGTACCTGTAACAAAACATATTGGTACTTTTAATAACTTTTTAACAAAAAAATTAAAAAGACGAGTACGTGAACCTGCTATAATGCACCATTTTTGTAGCTTAAGGGTTTAATGATAAACTTTTATGATAACGACTTGGTTGGGACAATTGGTTCACTCTCTAAAAAGATATGCGTGTTCAAACGTAAAAAATATACGTATCGTAGACTTCCACGGCTTTTAGACTGTTTAAAAAATATCAATATTTAAATGCCATCTAAAAATGATTTAGCAAGACAATAAATTAATATCCATACACATCACTTCTTCCACTTCTACCATTCGTAGTTTCGAGGGTAAAACAATATATAAATATTTTTCGTTCCCGTGAGGATTATAGCAAACTCTATTCACCCCAACACCCGTCAATTCCCACCCAACGCGCGAAATTTTATCTTTCTTGGCCCAGTGGTTCAGCTGTGGGTCGTCTATCACTCAACCAGTGGCCAGCGGAGCTTTGACTTTGCAGTCAAATACATTAAACAACAAACAGCCCAAACTCAATGATTAATTGTAATTAATATAATTATTAACTCATGTGTCATCTTGTGTTATCAGTTACATCGCTGATAACAATTGATAACGAAAATGTATTTAAGCCGCCTTTGACAGGTGGTTCGTATCGATATCCTATTAACGATATAATATATAGGACATAAGGAGAATATGATTATATGGAAAAGATCACTTAATATATAAGTAATTGTACCGCTGTAATGTTCATCCGTCGTTCAAAGTCTCGAAATTAATCAAGCCGTTCCAGAGATTAGCCGGGACAAACGGACAGACAGACAAAAATTGTATAAAATCTCTTTTTTACATGTACCATGACATAGACAGTACCAATTATATTTATTTTTACATTACTGCTAATACAATTTGAATTTGATACGTACGAATTGAAAATTGAATTTGAAATTACGTATATTTTACATTTTTATAGAGTTGGATTACCAACTCAACCAATCAATATTCTTACAAACGGAAGTACGGCAAACTACGAGATTTAAACTTAAACCGTTAGTTTTGTTTTGTATCGGCGCGCGAAACTCGTGCGTAGCAGCAACTCGACTAATATTTATTTTTAATCGAATACGAGATTGACACATTCACTCGAGTGACTCAAGTAAAAACAAGACTCGAGTCGCATCACTAGTACACACAGCGATCAGTTACATTTTTTATTATAACACGTATAGATACATAAATAAAAGCAAACAATAAGCACTGAACTAGTTTTACTTATGAGGTCGACATCTTTTCAACTATGCGCCAGCGCATCGAAATTAAAATTCAATGACAAAAAACCAGAAACTAATAATTTATATTGAATAGATTTTTATTATTCAACATCGGCATGTGGAAGTTAGTGCATTTAAATAATTTGTCTTACAGATTTTAAATAAAACCAATTTAAACCGAATTTCCGCGTATATTATAGTATTCGACCGTATACATTTACAGTTTATATGTATAGTATCAGAAAATGTAAAGTATCATGTGTAAAGTATCATTATTAATTGATTAATCCAGCTAAACTAGTTTCATTTAAAATGTGTAAAAATAGCAATATCTTATTGTCCCACATATATTTTGTAAACTTATTGATAAGAACATTTTATTATAAACAAGAACTATGTTAGAAATTTTTGCTTCTTTGAGTTGATAATTGTTTTAAAATCCTTACATACTGGTAATAAACACCAGGAGGAAAAGAGAAACCATTATCGAACAATTGAAAGGATTTTGGTTATACGCAATAGTGTAGGGTTCAATTCCCACTTGGGATAACATTTCCCATAGGACAAGATTTTCGGAATTTTGATAACTATTATAACTTATCAAACTTTAAGTTAAGTTACCTTTTAAAATACTCAATAAACCCTTAAGCGCTAAAGTTATTTAAACCCTTAAGCGCTAGAGGACGGAATGTTTTGACAGTAGTTACTCTGATGTCCAGAATAAAAAGCATACAAAAAGCAAAACCACGAAAAAAAGCTAGTCTAAGTAAAGTTTCCTAATCAATTGCAGTGTATCCTTGATACAGCGGGCGTGCGCTTTGATCTTCGGAAGGCTATCTGTAGGTTATCTCTCGCCCTACATGAAATGAGGACGCCCCTATTACGGAGCGATGTGTAGTTCATTGAAAATGGTTAAAAAAACACCAGTTTACATTCTAAAACCTGTTTTAATTACGTCGTTTGCTTTTAATATAATTTGTAACTTAGAAAGGAGTGCTTTGACACTAGATGAGAACTTAGTGTCGAAACACTTTCGCTACCCACTTGGGATTAAAAACATATAGATTGTTTTAGGTATATGCAATTTTAGTATTCATTTTCTAAATATATAAATATAACACACAATTACTATCCAAACGACCAATTTTTAGTTAAAACTACTTTTAAACGCTAAAGAATCATATATACCTATACCTATACCTGGGCCATCAGTTAGAACAGCTGCACAGTTAAGAGGCTTAGCTGTTAATTGAAAGGCTAGTTACACTAGTTGCCTTAATTTCTAATATCTCACCAGCAATAAGCACCATGCCGCCGTCTGGAGCACCAGTGAATAGTGAACCTGCTGTATCGGATCCAACATATATTGCATTAGCACTCTTCTCGTCTAATTCCTTGACTTTGGCCGCTAAATCTGCGTTGCTACTGTCTTGTTCACATCCAGATAGAGTGAGACCCTGAAAAATGTATTTGTGGTTACTGGAGAATAGGAGGAGATAACAGAGTGTTTAAACACTTCATTCTCTATTTCCCGCATAACTGTTCAGACCCTGCGTGCGAATGGAGTGAATGGAGGCGCAACATGAATGAAACCATATTTACCAATTTATTTGTACCCACCCCCATTAGGAATAATAAATAAAATAAAAAGCCTTTTGTATCATTGCATATTTCAAGACGACGATTGCTATAGTTTTCTTTAATGTTAATATGTAAAGTTAGGAATAGTTTTCAAAAATTATAATGTTATATATTTTTTCAGCTTCACGCGTTTTCTTACATAGCACGTTAGTAGAAACCTAGTGCCAAGACACTCCTAACTCCACCTCACACCCGAAATCGAGACATCTTGATATAACGTTATATGCAATATTTTTATGAGTTCATGTATTTTTACTTAATTTATTTCAATCACAATGTCCTTGTGACTAATCAATCACTAAATATAATAATAGCAAGTTTATCTCAATTGACGAATTAAATAACTTCTAAGAGGACTTATTATACGATTGTCACGAACGCATATTCGATTGTTTTTTTTTTATGTTTACAAAGCTTCTTCCACTTTTCGGAGGTTAGGCAAAGAGTTTGAGTTGAGATACTCCGTTCTCATATTTCTTTATTCATTTTAGATATATTGCGTGTTGGCTCGCGTAACCCTACGCCGCACTTTATCCAACCAGATTTAGCAAGCCCAAATTATATTTGTAACATTTTTAAGTGTTAATCACACACTAAGGAAATTGAGAAACATATATTTTTTAAATAAGTTGTAATAAGCGTATAAGAATTTCGACGCAGCTGGATGTAGAACGCATGGCTTAATGGTCAGAGCGCTTGGACGGTTCAAGAAGCGCGGGTTCGAATCCTGCTGCGTTCAAATTTTTATAGGTTTTCTAAAAATAAGCCCAAATTATTATTAAAAAATAGTCCTCGAGTGGGGGAAGAGTTGACTGACAATATTCGAAATATCTTGTCAGTCATTCAGTAATTTCTAGCTTTATCATATATTATCTTATAAGTCATAGTTAAAACTCTATTCGTTCAATGAACCCACTCGAATATAATCTTATGACATGAGTGAAATACAATTTAATCGTTCAAGTTACAATTTTGCACGCAACACTTGTTATAGAAAGTTTAATGACCTCGATTTTAAATACGTAATTAGGTACTTTTATTATTTTCGATTTACTATCTCCTATAACAACCATTACGTATATATAATTAATAAGTCGTTTAAAATAAATTATAGCTACCTGAACAGTTCAAAAGTAAATTTACACTTAATCAGTAAAATATTAACATACGACTAATAAACTTTTTAATAAGTAAGCGCGAATGGTAGTGTGTTCGAGTCACAATCGGGGGATTGATCATATTTGAAATATTTATATTTTCCTACTCTGGTACTTAAGACGTCTCGATTGTCTCGATTTCGGACGGAAAGTGGATAAAGGACTGTTTGACTTGACAATTTATATATTTTAATTAATATAACATTAATGTTTTTCCCCTCACAGAGCATCTAGGAAAGGATAACTCGTTTTCCACTTTGCACCAACCTAACAGTTTACAATTATAGTTTTAAATATAAAACTTCCCCAAGCGAGAATCGAATTGACAACTATTTCGGGCAATTAGGTGCTTCTTAAGAGATTTCCTTCTACGGTTCAGGCTATTGAAAAGTCTAGAACAAACTCATAATGTGTGTTTCTACAAATTATTTTAATTGTACACCATTTCCGCGCAGTTGGGAAGCCTATCTAGATGCGATGGTTATAGGTTCGGTTTAAACTCTTTGCCTATTTTCTTGAAACTAAAGTCATAGAGCTAAAAAAAATAATATTAAAAAAATACTTACTAAAGAATTCAAAGGCTGGTCAATAGGTATCTCAGCATCCTTCTTAGCGAGATGGAGCATATCAATCACTCGTTTTGCACATTCGTCTATACCTAACGCCCAATGATTTGTACCTGGACCCCTCGCCTTACCAACCACTTGGCCTTCTTCGTCGCATATGACGAGATTTGAATGTGTTGCACCACTGGAATTGTAAATATTTTTTTTAAAGTTCCGTTTACATATACTTTTGTAATATTGCGGGGTAGACAGATACTACAGTGGTACATCACTCCGTTCTCTATTTCGCCTTTTGTGGAGGCAAAGTTCAGATTGAGGGAAAGGAAAGGGGAAGATCGTTGAAATTAAATATATTATATTTTATACATATAAATAATAGTTAATAGGAATCGTTAATAGTACAGAAAGCTAACTTGTTGTTTTTATTATAAAAGTTCAGAAATACATTAATTAGACAGAGACAATCTTCTGTCAAGATACTAAATATTCTAAATTCGAGACATTGCGTCTTCAGTGATATTTACATAGCGATGAAACCAAATTCATTAAAATACAATAATTTCCTCTCGTGGGGATCAAACCCACAACCAATCGTGTACAGCACACACACCTTGACCTTATTTCAATTACATTTACTAATTCCATACAATTAAAAATTATACTGGATCTACATATTAATTATTATCAATATACAAGACATATTAGGTAAATTACTAATAGTTCGTACAAATTTTAAACAAATAGCTATTATAATGTAGATATTAATAAACGACAATCAATATGTAAATGCTCAGTTACTATATTATACCTTATTTGTAGAAATTTTATAAAACCATATGCAAAATGATACCTTTTTTTAAATAAATACGAAGACTGTAAAAAATAACATTTAAAGCATAAATTATATGCATTTAAAATATATATGTAATCAATATCATTTCAATTTCATATAAGAAAGTTTGAAGAACAATAATATGAAATAATAAATTTTAACAACTGTAGTAGAAGTAATATGGGGCTATCGTGGCGCATCGATGTGGACAGCATCTGATTGTAAACGCGATTAGTTGTTGATTCGATTCCCACTCGTAGGAATGATTATATTTACATTATTTTCTTTTCTTCGATCTGGTACCTAAGAGACAAAGCGTGGCGATGAGTTTCTATTACAGAAGAACAACTCTTCGGTTTCTCTGTAGCTCTTCTAAGCAGAACTGCCTTCCGAATCGGTAGTCATTTTGTGTTCATTCGTCAATTCGAGAGTGCTAGCAAAAGTCTATTTAAATAAAGAATATTATTGAATTTATTCTTAGGAACCACCAGGAATTTCCACTTAGTTATTTCTTAGGTAGGTAATTAATTCTTAGGTCTATCTAATCTTAAATATTTAAAAACATAATTTGTTATACAGTGAAAACCTCAAACTTACATCGAATTTAACAAATAAAACTATTTTATTTAGAAGCATTACTCTTTCGCTCCCTATATAAATAATCATTAAACTGACCCATCTACCATTCCCTACAAAAATGACAACCCACACCGAGAAAAGACAAGGTATATCACCAGTACTGAGCACAGTGAGTAACATAAAGTAAAGTGAGGATAGTTGTATATACACGTTATATACGTTTTGCAACTTCATGTCTTCTCCACTTTCCGCTCGAATTCGAGACATGGCGTGTTGAGTAGCGGAACTCACGACCAGTACCAGAACGAAGACATGAAAATAATTTAAACATAATCATTCTTTCGAGTGGGGATCGAACCCACAACCAATCCCGTTTGCAGTTAGACACTGACCCACTGCGCCACAATAGCCACTATTTTATCTGTTCAACAACATCTATATCTTTTATTTGGTAGATAAAAATGCACTGCATGATAACGTCCAAGTGGTTTGTTTTTTGCATTTCCTTACCTCAATACAATATATGTATTGATAATAATTGATAACAGATAATCTGTTATCAATTTGTTATCAAATTTATCATGAACTTGGCCTTCTTGTTTACTACTTTCTTATGTTGCGAGTATATTAGTATCCTATTATATTATGAATGCGAAAGTTTGTGAGAATGGATGGGTGTTTGTTCCACTTTCATGCAAAATCTACTAAACAGGTATAGATGAAACTTTGCAGTGATATAGCTTATATATCAGAATGTATATGTCAACAAAGGTCAACATAAATATATTCTGATACATAATAATTTATAAAGGCTTTGTGTATTTACTCCATAATAGTAATCTCTATTTAAAAATTCTTTATGACTAATTAATAAAAAAAGATGGGATATACAATTTATTATAATCAGAGCATTAATACATGAAAGACACACTTTCGACCTGTTTTTAACCGACAGAAATAACGGAGAAGACATAACCTTTCATAGAGTAGACCAATTTTTATGACTCCGGAGTTGGTCCCATACAATTCATTGAAATATTAACAAAAATTCTAACCCTGAAATTAGAAAAATAAGAAATAATTGTGTATTCAGTTATACTCGTTGGTTTAATTTTTTGTTAAGAAATTCTTATTACAAAAGTTATGTATGAAATTTAGCATATTTCAAATTTATTTGAAGGAATGCAGGCATTTAATATATTTTTTAATAGTGCATTAGAAATGCATTACATTAACTAAATAAATATTACACACGCTACTGTTGGTCATGGCATGTGTTTGTCATACACTTTTGTGTGAAAAAAGGTTAACTGGTCAAAAATAAACAAGTCTTTTAAAGACCGCTTTATCTATAACACTTTATAGCAAAATGAGATTGTCAAGGCACATCTACTACACTGACATAACTTACACTGCTTACTAAAGCCAGTTTCATCATATTTCAAATGTAACACAAAATCGTCCTTTAAATACCTTTTTATTTACGCACTTTACCACAAAGTGTCAAATAAAAACACGGCTACCTCACTGACATTGCTTACACTACACTGACAACTAAAACCAGTTTTGCCGTATTTGAAGTCTGTCTTTACGCTTAGCGATTGTAATAAAAGTCAAACACGTGTTTAAAAAGAATGCCGGTTGCACGCTCGCTACGGGAAATGACCTTAAGACACACCCACTTTGAAAGGTGATTTATAAATCTATACATTTAATAAAATGTAACTGATCGCTGTCTGTACATGGCAGATATGTAAAAAAAATTATTATTGGGGGCATTTATCAATATAATAGAAGCCAAAACAAACATTTTTAATTTTTTTGTGTTTGTATGTTTATCTGTCCTTTTGTGCACGCTAATCTCGAAAACGTTTAATCCAATTAAAATGCAGTTTTGACAATTGTATTGTGGTAACTTTCCTTAACATTTAGTGTTTATTTCATTTCAATCGGGTGACAAATAAAATAAGTTAGAACCATTTAATAAATTACAAAGTTTGTGATTTTAGTGAGAACGCGGGCGGGCTATAAATCGAAATAAACTATTTAGTCGTGTAGGATATGCAGGCGGAGCTGCGAGCGGTTCGCTAGTGATGAAATATATTATCATTAAATCATTTTTCGTAGGAATTGAGTTCGAATTTAGGTTTATATCTAGGTTCTAGTCTGGATTAGAAACTGTACTATATTGTAAACTTTTTAAATATTCATGTAAACTAGTGGCCATTGTAGCGCAGTGGAGCAGTATCTGAGTGTAATAGCGTTTGATTTTGGGTTCGATTCCTATTTGGAGGAATGATTATATTTAAATTATTTTTATTTCTCCGCTATGGTACCTACGCACCGCGTTGAGTCCCGCGACTCAACAAGCAATGTCTAGGATTCGGAAGAAAAGTAATTGACGGAATGTCTTGACACTAGGTTTTCTCGTTTTCTCTGATTATTTTTTCTTAGCAGATGCAACAGTATTGAGTTCGTATCTTGGTCTGGGTTAGATATCACTACTTTTTAAATATTTAGATATTTATGTATTCTAGTAACTTTAAGAAAGGTACTTATTTTTAGATTTATACATTTTTTTTTCAATTCAACTATTTTATTTTACGACAATTTATCCAACAATAATCATTATTTTAAATAAAACATATTGGTATATACAAATTTCGATATTATGCATCAAAACGAAATGCAATTCATGAGACAAGCGAAATATCAAAGCCATTAATATTTTTTTTACAAGGTCACAAAATGCACATACATAAATATAAAAACCGGTTGATATTATAAGAATACGTAATATTGACAATTTATAATTGATTATAAATTACAAGCGGTCTACTTCCTCCTGGCATTAATCCAAGCGCTCGACCAGGGTTTGTCCATTTACTCTCATATCTTGCTTCACGACATTCAGCCATCGATTTCTTGTGCCACATCCACCTCCAGGGACAGATACACGTCCCTTAAGACGCTCTTGGAGCTTGTCATCTACGTCACAGATTCCAGGAGGTCGTTTACCTTAAATTAATGTGTTACTTCGGCATCTTCATCTCGGTAACGTGGAGTTGATGGTGACGTGAAGACATTAATGTGTCTAGACAGTGCTGGCCAATAAAAAAAAACCCCGATCGCGTTATGATATTGTATATTAGTCCCTTGATTGTGGTCGCCGACCACACTTCATGCCATTTGGCCCAAGCAGCGCTTATCCTGGCTTGGGTATCGTGATGAATGCCTCCAGACTCAGAATGGATATACGGTACCTGAACTTGTTTCAGGACCTATATGGAGCAAGGACCTATATGGCTGGCAAGGGTCCGGGCTCCCGCAAACTACGTACTCCATCGTCGTCACATTATAGTGTATAAAATAAATAAAATACTTTGTTATGAGCATCATATTCATTTTTGTAATTCATTATTTTTAATGAAACTATTTTTAAGCGGATTAATCGCGTGTAATATTTGTATGGTAGACTGTCTACCTGTGACCACGGACTACTGTAAAGTGTTCGAAACGTCGGGTTCTAAAATGTTTTTTCGAATACCAATATTATACGCCATTAATCCGGTTAAAAATCGTTTCATTTCAAAATGTGTAATAATCGTGAAAATCGAAAGAACTTATAAACTAATTATTATATTCAAATTATTTTCATTTGTTCACTCTGGTACGAGACAAAGCGCGACGTTGAGTTGCGCCACTCAACGTCTCGAATTCGGGCGCAAAGTGCAGAAAAGTAAAAAAATTCAATTAAAACTAAGTCATCTAACATAATGATTAATTAAACTAATGACAAGCAGACCAAGGACAAAGGAATTCCTTTTAGTATAAAAGTCTTGATGTCGATACGGTACTAGCATACTAAGTTTTGTTTTGTTTTGTATTGTGAAGGAAAATTGTTATATTTTGTACATAGCTCCGTTCATTAGATGTACAATAAATTAGATATATATTTTGTTAACCATTTTTTAAAGTGTTATTCCCACACTTAGGAAATTGAAAAAGACATATTTAGAAAACGTATAAAAATTTGAACGCAGCGGGATTTGAACCCGCGCCTCTTGAAAACCGTTCAAGCGCTCTGACCGCCAAGCCATGCGTCCCACCTCCAGCTACGTTGAAATTCTTATACGCTTATTACAACTTATATTTGTTGTAATTAGATATTTTTACGACGATGGTATAGTATATGTAATTGTGTATATAAACGAATATAACATAGAAAATAACTTCGCGCTATATCCGCATACCCTGCTAAGTCAAAGAAAACTTAGTGTCAAGACTCCAGAGAGTGTTCTCCACTTTCCGCCCGAAATCGAGACATTGCGGCGACATCAAGATATAGCATTACAGCTCTTTTCACACTAAGATATATATAGTTGAGATCTTATAAGAACTTGCTAGGATCTAATGACAAGAGCGTGCACAGTTCGTTCTAAAAACAACACAGATAGTAATATTAATTTAGAAATCTAAACATATACAGCTATCTCATAAAGTACGTAAAATACACAAATATAATAAATTATATGATAATCAACGACGCATAACTATATACTAATATAACATATATACTAATATTTCATTTTGATTAAAAATGAACACATATTGTACAGGTCTTCTATAATATATAATAAAAATGTAATTAATCGTTGTCTGTACATGATAGATATATAAAAAATATATATTTGTTAATATAATATAACCCAAAACAATTATTTTTAATTTTATTTACTGTGTGTTTGTATTGCACGTTTAATCGATTTACGCAGTTTTGAGTATTGTATTATGGTAAAATTCCTTTACATTAAGCGTTTCTGATCTGAGTGAGAGAAGAAAAGAAAAACTCCTTAGAACTCTATAGATTCACCGAGAACTTATGAACGAAGTGTAGCTTTAAGGGTTCCTTGAATGCGCATTAACGCTCGCCCCAACTGGGCTCCTCTCTCTACCTCACCAATAAATGAAAATGCCTACGAAATACATGCCATAAATTAAATGTTGATAGATGAGATTTATTATTAGGTACTAGAGAGATTTCGCTGTGTTCTTGGACGGTGTCCAAGAGTGGAAAGTTTTAGAGTGAAAATTTTTAAACATTTACTAAAAAAGTTTTTTGTCAAATGTTTCGTTGTTATATTCGTATAACAAGTATAAAACACCTCTGTATAAAAAAGAAGCGACGTTCCATTAGATACTATTGCTAACTCCGCTTAACGTCAGTTGCGAGAAAGAAATATAATTATTTTTAATTGGCTTCATAATCGTTAAGAATTAATTGTTATTAATATTACATTCTATACAAGAGTTGACATATTTGTTAATTGAATATAATCAAATAAATATCAAAGCAGTCAATTAACAAGATCATGTATTTGTTTATAGAAATTTTGTTTAAATGTATGAAGTAAAATAAGAAGCAGTGACTATACTTTTTGTTTTCTATTTTCTACTATATTTTAAAATATCTATTATAGAGACGAAATGCCGTTACTAAATCAATAAATAAAATACCGTTACTCACTTAAGGTCCGCTCCTTTACACACATTATCTCGAATTGAGGCGGAAAGTGGAAAACTAGAGTATCCTGACAGATAGTGAAACTTAACATGTAGTGTAGTTTTATCAAAATTGTAAGATTTCATATTTTACTATCGAAACAATGGAAATAATAACTTTTTAACATAAAAATTAAACGAGTTAGTAAATACGTAATCATCCCCTATTTTTCTACCTTTAGTGTTAGGATATTTGTTCCTATTTTTTATGGAACCAATTTATATCAGGAGTATACTCAATGCATAAAAAAAGAATTATCATAAACATTTTTAGGAATCGTATAAACATTTAAACACAGCAGGATTCGAACCCGCGCCTCTTGGAAACTGTACAAGAATCCCGCAACATTAATATTTTATTATAAAATTCTTTAAATTTTGTTCTTCAACTTTTTAAGTGTTTGTTTCCACATTAAAAAATGTCGAAAGAAAAGAATTATCAAAATTGGTCTACTCTGTAAAAGCTTATGAGTGGTCTAACATAAATAACATACGTTACGAATTGAGAACCTCCGCCGTTTTTTTGGTCGGTTAAAAACTAAAATAGTGCCGTAACGTACCCGACTACTACGAAGTTTCGGGCAACTATTAGTTCTGTCATAATCAGATAAGTACCTATCAGTATTTACACTTGCACCCGTCATAACATTACCAAATTACCAAAGTAAATATTTAAAAGACGTATATTATTGAGAAAATTATTTAGCAATGTACAATCAACAACAGTATGCAAAGAGGCTATGGTGGTGCAGTGACTGAAATCGCAATTAGTTGAGGATTCGATTCAGCGTAAGTAAGAGAACCTAATGTAAAGTACACTCAATTCTCTAGATTCCGCCTGATTTCAATTTGATTTCAAAACATAACGTGTTTAATGACAGAACTAGACGCCGCGGCTTATCTTATCAGAGCGGGAAAATTAAAATAATTTATATGTAATCATTCCTACGAGTGGGGCTCAAACCCACAACTATCGCGTTTACAGTCCAACGATGAAACACTGCGCCACGATAGCCTCTAATTAATAATGACCTATATTCCATAGCTCTATCATTTGTTACAGGTCAAGAAGGTTGCGACCGTTGTATGTGACACGAGTATGTTTTCAAGTTGTATAGTAAACAGCTTCAAACATAACCGTAGGTGATGGGAGTGGGTTCATTCTAAAATTTCCTTAAATCCAAATATTCTTTAAATTTGACAAGTTATAATTAAGGAAAAACTTGGATTTCTCCTCAAAAAAAATGTTAGCATATAAATTTTTGTATAGTTTAATATATAGAAAAAACTAAGAGTTTTTCCTATTACACGAGTATACTAGAGATGCGTGAAGCTATATATGTTCATAGATACATATATAGCTACATATATAGCCATTGTAGGACATTGTCAGCCAAGAAATGCGATTGTAGGCTTGATAACGTCTCTGTGGAATGATTATATTTAAATAACTCTTACATCCCCGCTCTGATAAAATACAATGCGGTGTTGATCTCCGCAACTCAACACGCAATGTTTCGTAAAAGCGTGAAATGCGACGAACATAATGTCTTGACACTAGGTTCTATCCGTCCGTCTACTTTGATATTCGAAAAAATGCGTGCAAGTAGCTAAAGTTTATATCTACAGTATAAAAATTGCACTTCAAAGAAATTGAAATGATGAGAACTTGAATTGTAAGAAGACATCCGTGCCTTACAGATCCACGTAATATCATAATATTGTTTATTGTATTTTTTTAAATATCTTTAAAGTGTTAATCACACACTTAGGTATTTTTTTTTATACGTTTAATTTAATTTTATACGTTTTCTATAAATGTTTTTCAATTTCCTAAGTACGTTTTAACATGTTTTAAAGTGTTATTCGCACACTTAGGTAATTAAAAAGACATATTTAGAAAATGTTTTCTAAATATATATGCTTTTCCTAAGTATTGTTTTTTTTGCTTTTATATAGACAGGTATTTTCTAAATATTGTAAGATAAGCAGATCCACTTAGTGTAAAAATACTTTGTATTCCACTCTCTGGAGTTCCTAAAGTCCGTTTGTCTTAAACACTTAAGAAACGATACTATAGATATAGATTTATTTGTTATTTCTCTGCCTTGGTAGATGGGACAAAGCGCGGCGTTGAGTTACACCATACAACATCAAGCAGAAAGTGAAGAACGGGGTGTCTTGGGACTAGCTTCTTTTTGACTACTCTACTATGCGAAAATATTAATAAAATATAAAATAGTGGTATATCAACAATATATGGATAATATAAATTGAAAGCGAATTTATCAATTGTAAATCTTGTAGAAAAGTAAACGTAAACTTTCAAGGTTGCCTCAATCGAATACCGCGCGCATTTTTATTTTGCTACAAATGTAAATATTGTAATGAAGTTCTTATCTCGTTCACTGTAAAGCTTATTATCAGTTGTTATTGCACCGGTGTTGTTTCACTTAAAAACAATATGGCATGACACAAGTAATGTTGAGAAAATATTAAAACTAACAATTAAAATACATAATTAGATGATTTTCAAAACAATGTATTTAGTTTTAAAATCGCTTTTTTACTATTCATATTTTTTGTGTGTTCATAAAGTGAAAATGAGTACTATAATAGTGCAGCTAATTTCACAATTAGGAATCCAAGTCGTACCTTTCTACTTTCTAGTTTCTATTAAGTATATAGGTATAAGAAGTATAGAAATTGAATTACTTACCCTTCAACGCCGCCAAAGAACATAGATTCCATTTTGTATACAACAGGAAGAGCGTGGGCGTTAAAATAAAAACATAAACTAGCGCAATTTGATAAGATAAGCTTGATTACTTTAACACATAACTTAGCCACGACGACGTTCAGTCAACTGATGTAAAACGTTGAAACGAAATTGTTTTGATAGTTGATAGATGACAGCTGTCCGTTGACTTTGACGTTTGCATAGATTAAACAGGGAAAATGATACAGGTTATATATGACAATGCTATCCAGGTAATATAAAAGTAAAGACTTCAATATTTAAAGTTTATGAGTATGAGAACTTATAATCATACTATATTCCATTACACCGTTGGCCTTTGCGCACCTACATTTTTATATCCCACATGGGGTTGGTTGGTAAAGCATGCTTCTTAGCGTTAAGCCCGCCTTATTTTTTTTATTTTGTTGTAAATTGTGTGCAATAAAGAATATATAAATAAATAAATAAATATGAGTCATTAATATATTTCATAAAATTAACGATTTAAACCTAAGTTTTATATTAAATTATAATTCTCTTTATAAATCATTTTGTTTTGAAATATTCAGAAAATCTTGAATTATAATAATTAGATATTTTTTTTAATATAGAAATAAAAAATTGCGTGTGGTCTGAATTTACATAATATCAAAAATTTACAAGAAATACTACTATATTATTAAATAAAAAATATATAGAATTTGTAACATTTCATATATTTGCACATATTTTTTTATACAGACACAATATACAAATTTCGCCTAACAGACAGTAATTATAATAAAACATCGAAAACACCAATGAATTACTTTAAGGACAGTAAAAAAAATTAAATCGGAAATTATAAATATAAGTAGTGACTTATTTATTTTTATTTACATAGTATGTGTTTACTAAATATTGATTTTTGGTATTAGGTAACAGATCATAAATAATTTTGAATCGTTATATTCATTTAAAAGTAAATTTATAAGATTTGTCTTATATAATTATTTGTACACAATAAAAACATATATACATACTCTTTTCATCTCATTGATTTCTGTAACTGAAATTCGACTATAAAGGTAACAAATATTTATTATTAATTTGCGAAACAAAAATGGTAAGATTTTCTACATTTTATTTTACTAATCCCACCAAAATTTGATATACTAAATGTTAAAATATCATATTATATACAATAAAAACCCACTTTTTTTAACATGACCTTGTCATAATGTCTCTGTCTATATATAATGTTTCAATGTAACAAAAACTTGCAACTCTATTTGAACTAGATATTGCTGTCTGATTTGCAATAAAATTTGTACAAGTGTCCGGATCCGATGATTGGATGATATTTTTATAGCATGAAACTTCATGAATCCTTGCCAGGACAACCAATATAGTGTGTTTTCGGATTGTATTTAAAGCGTAGATATTTTAGTTTATTTAAATTAAAAATATATTTAACTAGTACCATTAAATTAATGTCATAATTGAAAAAAGTATTATCAATGAGGTAGGTTAGATTACGTATACGGTTTGACTAAATATTGTATTTTAGGAAGATTTTACATTTATAATATCTAATTCAGATTTAATATTACATTCAGAATTATTAAAAGCTCTTTGCTTATAACGTAATTATATTATTAAAAGCTAAATATTCACATTTAATTTCGTATTTATTTCAAATGATAATATTTAGTATTTATGTGATATCAGGAAAGTCTATTTATTATTAATAGAAAAGTAAACCTAAAAATGAGCTACTTTAAATATTTTTTTTTAAATAATTGGAGAATTAAAAAAAAAAAGTTGTGTAGGCTCCAAATGTTCTTTTAGTGTGAACTAAAAATAACTATTATTATTACATTGATATTATTGAAGACATATACGTCTATATCAATGTCAATTCTACACAGATATTAACTTGATTTTAATATAAGGGTAAGTTATGCTGTCAGGCTCGTTCAGCTTCAAATTTTTTGAGTGACTATGATAGTCGCCTGGACCATTAAGTTCGACATATACTTCAGCTTATTTTTAAAGTTAGCACAATGAATATTATTGTAAGTCTAATTTCATACTTTTTGTAGATATTTCAAACATTTATAATAATTCAATTTTATACTTGAACTCAGAGACGTCAATTGACCTTTAATTTGTATTAAATAATTATTAAAAACCTGTATCTGTGCTTAACAATTTAAAGTCACTTTAATAATGTTAATTGACATCTCCGAGCGCGGCAGTTTAATATACAAAATTTGATTATACATGTATACCACTCATTTAATATTAAAAAAAAACTTTGTAACAAAGCACATTTCTAAGATGTATTTTAATCTCGTATTAGTATGAATGATTTAAGATAAAAAAATTCACATTCTGGGCATTATAAGCTTTTAATCTTTAAAATGTGCTTTTAGTTCATTTTATTATTAAACGTGCGATATATACTATTATTATTATTATATAGATTTTACAGTTCACACACATATTTATAATTATTTATACTATTTTATGTATTATCTATACACAAGCGACGGTACTTTGAAACTGTGCGTTTTGCCGTCGCATGGCTGGACGTCACCTGGAACGAAAAGTATATTTATATATATTAAAGAAAGGCAATTTTATCGTTGTGACTCGATTGGGAATTGTCTTACTGTACGCAATGGTTGCGGGTTCGATCCTAGCTCCTAAGATCCTAAAAATAGTTTTTAAATAATAGTTAACGAGAAGGGAGTAAGGGGCGCCACGTCCTGTCTCTGAATGCGTCTTTCACTTTGTCTAGTGTCATTAGTTTATTCATACGTACACGCTCTCCCAGGGGCCTCTTGTTTTATAAGCTTAGTAATGTACGGATTTTATTATTAGATATATTGAAGATTTGAATGGACATCACCAGAGCGCATTAAGAAAATATATTTTTTTAACTCCGGCATGTTTATTTTTCACCGTAACGCAGTATCCCGCGCATTTTCCATATTAAAAAAGGGATGTTTTAATTTTGGTGGTTAGTGTATATATTCACCTGTCACTACTAGTGTTATGCAGACAGCTCTCCTCCTCCAGTGAGTGGGAGTGGGAGTGGGAGTGTGGGGGTCGGCGCCTCGTGACTTCCTCGGCGCCGGACTCCCGTCTCTTACCGCCGCCGCCACAGAAGCATTTACATATAATACGCTTGAACGCGAATCTGTAATATAGTTTTTTTTAGTTTTCTACTAAATACATGCAAAGAAACTAAATATATCTAGATCAAAATAAGTAAATGGTTTACGCTTTTTCCCGCATAGCACAGTAGTCAAAGAGAACCTAGTGTCAAGACACTCGACACTGTTAACACACTCCATTCTCTATTTCCTGCCCGAGTTCGATACATTGCATATTGAGTGGCGGAACTCAACGCCGCGCTTCGTCTTGCACCAGAGTGAGGAATTAAAAATAATTTAAATATATTCATTCCTCCGAGTGGGGATCGAACCCACAAATTGTCACGTTTGCAGTCAATTGTTTCCCACTGCGCCTCGATGAGTGGTAAATAAATATTGGACCCAATCAAAAATGCATGAGTTGGCTTTTAAAACAAGATTTGCATACCATTAAAGAGATAAGAAAAACTGTAATCTCTAATCTAAGAACCTGATTACAAGAAAAAAATTAACACCAAACAAGGTCTCACCTAAAATCTTTGGAAAATAGCGCGTAAATGAGGGGATTTATCGCAGAATTACAATATCCGAGCCAGAATAGTACACTGAATATTATGGGCGTAACACAATCACCGCAGAAAGCCCGTACTACGTAGACGCTGAAGAATGGCAACCAGCAAAATACAAAACCGCCTACTATGATGCCGAGGGTCTTGGCTGCTTTGGTTTCCATTCGGAAACGTTTTACCTGAAAGTTAAATAAATTATAATAAATAAAATAAAAGGAAATTATAAAAATAGTGTTAAAGAGAATCTACTGATTAGTCATGTAGTTTTCAATTATCTGCCATGTGGCAATATAATTTTTATTATATATTTTATAAAATATAGTATTGTCATACTATCTAGATACGTGTGTAAATTTTTTTGACAAATCGCTATAAAAAGATGGTCAAGATGGCAATTTTACATTGACAGATGTATATTGATAGATGTATATTGGTGAAATAAACAATAAAAGCTAAATTTAAACCAAATTATATACCTGGGCTTTAATATTCCTCTTGCCCATGCGCCGAGTTCTTGGTTTATCGTCAAATTCGTCATACAAGGGCCCTGGAGCCAAGTGATGAGACGGCCTCACTCTAAGTCTACTTTCCGTCAATTCTCTCCCATCTCTCTCATAATGAACAGCATATAGAGACGGGCTAGGTGATCTGCTTGGTGATCTAGTGTTCTCATGCGCTGGACAGATTTGCTCCGAAGATGGGTAGGAAACGGATATCTTAACTTTCTCGTGAGCTCGTCTTGCGCTGGAGTGCCTGAAATAGTAAGCTTCTGTTTAAAATTGAAAGAACTTGACATTCAAGAACGTGGTTCTATGTTTGAAAATTGCAAAACTCGTTATTTAAATGTCAGCCATATTTGCCACTTTCCTGAAAACGATTTTAAGTTCAGAAGACAATCTTCCAGAGTACGAAGTTGGGCAACCTTAAAATTGATATGAAAAATCCAAAGAAAAAGTCAATAGTTTTTTATAATCATTCATTAGAAATACATAAAATAAATAAAATTAATATTACACTCAATAGGTATCATGTGCTTGACATACTTTTGTGTAAAGTAACTAGCACGTTGCCAAAACAACGAATATTTTACGCGTCAACGGGTCTACTAGTAAATATAAATATTTTCCTTATAGAATTCGAACACACACCTACCGCGTACACTTAAACATGCTTCAGCCGCATTACTATAGTGTTTCAATTTTTTATATTAAAAAAATCTAAGAAATTCTGTTTAATGATATACAGCCTTATTTAAAACACTTGAGACTGGTCAGATCTTGACTTCGCTCTTGACCTTAACTTTTTCTTACAAAAGATCGACGAGACTGTAGCAGTGTTTTCTTTTTTACATTTTTTTTAAATTAGTGGGTACTTAATTTCCTTTTACCTACAATGATTATAATTGAGTTTTAAGGAGAATACATATATAACCCCTTAATTAGACTATATTGTAAGCTTATTAAAGTTTATATTTTTAACGATGTATTTATTCATTTATGAGCATTCTGTAAGGATTTTTCATTTTCATTGCTTCAAAATTCTAATATTTAAAATATTCAAATAATTGAAGTAATATAGTGCCATATTATTGCGTTCTCCATTTTCGAAAAGTGTATATTCTAGAGATAGATTAGAACGAGTATAACTTATGTTAAGATACTCCGTTCTCCACTTTTTGCCTTTATCTTCTTTTTATGAAATATACGTTGAACTTATAAATTGGTAGCAGAACACAACTCCACGTTTTGTCTAACCAAACTGGGAAAATAGAGTGTGTCAATTTATTTGAAAGTTTCACAGTAACCACTTAGGAACAAAGTTGAAATTTTGCTAGTTCTTGGGCATGTTTTTATGGGAACATGTAGGAGAACACTAAGCGAGGATTTCCCGAAATTCCGACGTGGACTCTAGCAACAAGAGGAATTTATGTTTTACTGTAAAACTACGCAAATAAGAAATGGAGATTGTCATAAAGTACAACAAAGTTGCGTGGAACACGATCGATTCCTTAGATGAGAATCGAACCCACAACCATCGTATTACTACTTCTCAACTGGCGATGGCAACATGATATCTATTTATGTTCTTACCGTCTCAGCCTCTCAGGTGAAGCGCTAAGAGAAGTGCTCGTTGAGTGATTGGAGGCTGTAGATAACGGCGATCCGTGCGGTCTGGCGGACCCCCTACCTCTGTGTATGCGTAGCGTTAGACGATTGTCATCGAACCTGCTGCCAAGTCCTCGACCTGGAGTGGATCATTAGAAGGTTGTGAATATTAGAAAATATAATGTTATAATTAGTCATGTCCCGCCTATTCAGAAACTATTGGTATTCGGTTTCTTTTTTTAATATTCGGTGTTCTGCCAAACTACTGTACTTTTAGGATTCCTTACGTTTTTACTAATAGCAAGGACTTATGTTTCGCTTGTAATATTTAATGGTTACATTCCGAATTTTATTGTTGTACCCAACAATTACATTCGATATACCATACCGACATAAAAAATATATTTTAGAATGTTTTTGAACTAGTTCTGCATGATGTGACAACGTACCCAACGCACTATGACTAAGCAGACCGACAAAACCCCTATTACAAACAACATATATTTCCCATAAATGGAATCCATCTTTATAATTACTTCTAAGATCATCTTACTTTGACCATAAGTTTGTATTGAATTAAAAACCCTTTCTCTAATCAGGATAAAAATAACATTTTTACTCACTCTGTTCTCTACCTCCCGTTCATAATCGATACACGCGCGTTGCGTGTTGACGAGTGGAATTCAAAGCCGTGCTTTTTTATCTTAGGTATCAGAGTGGAGACAATGATAATAATATTTTAAACATAATCATTCCCGCAAACAGTAATCGAACCCATAACTAAACGCGTTTACAGTTCTCAGTGCTCAACGATGGAAAAAAATAACATAATAATAAATAATACCAAATAGTATAAAAAATATTATATCCCACCTTTTGTCGTACGAAATCCTTGATTTATAGCCTTAGTTGTTCTTACAGCGGCCTTATAAATCCTCCAATAGAAGAAGAGCATCACAAACATAGGTATATAGAAAGAGCCCAACGCGGAATAGACCACATACCCTGCATCATTGGTCAGCTCACACGTCCAGGGACAAGGTGGGTTTAGAGCCCAGTCTTCTTTCAGCTCCTCTGAATTATCTGGCTGTAAACGGAAATATACGGTATTATAGTTAGTAGTTGATAAATTAATGTAATATATGTATATATTATATATGTATATATTATATATGTATATATTATATATGTATATATTATATATGTATATATTATATATGATAATAATGTAATCTTATATGTTCTACGATATGTATTATATGTCTTATATGTGTTCTTAGGTCGAATATATTTTTTTATATCCTCGTATCTCGTATCAGAGAACGAAGTGTCTCTACACTAGATTCTCCCTACTTGCCCTAATTCGCGGGATAAAGCGTGAAGCTGCTTTTTTTACAACCATTTTCATTGTAGAAATGGAGCGTGCACTCATAACGTTTACAGTAAATACGTCTATTTAACCAAAATACTCAATAAATACACAGCGACAAGTAATTTCAGAAATAAATTGAGTTAGACATTGTGGGCTTTAAATACCGAATTCGGTTTTAAATAAGCCCCGAGCCAATCAGCAATCCTAGTCACGTTTGTTACGTTGATTATCTAAAGGGACTAACAAGGCTGTCATGTTAAATGCTTTTCTGTGTTTTTAGGTTGACATCTAGAATCTAGGACCTACGAAGTTTTTTTTCACATATTTTACATGTAGGCAGAAGTTGTCACCTCAGTCCTCCATTTTTCACCAATTTATTGTGCCGCTTTGTCTTACTTTTGTATAAACCAAAATGTTTATCAAAAAAACATCCTTCAAGTAGCCTGTGGAATGGAACCCACAGCCATTATAGTAAAAAATAATTATATTTTTAAATCTCCACGCTGGGAATTGATAATTGTAGGGGTAATAATATGTATTTAGTATGAAATATCCAGCAACTTCAGAGGTACTTATTATATAAATATTCAAGTTACTTACATGTTTCACGATTTGCAGTTGAAACTGCGGGAAATAGAAATCTATCGCATTATTCATAAGACAAAAGCCGATGATGTGGTGACGACAAGCCGTTTAATATCACAAAATAGATATGGACCTCATTACCACATAATTAAACGAAGAAGATTTATTATTATTACCTTTTACATACTTTAAACTTGATTTCCAGTCACAGTAAGTATTTTTGTATTTTTATTTTGTTTATTCATTTCTGGCGGATATAATATAAAGAAAAATATTTGATTTCTTAAATTTTCGTCCAATCGGGTATATCATGTGTTCAGTGATCAAAACATAAACAAATGTTCCATGCAGGAATGTCATGCTCTTAGCGCAGGATATTCAAGGACTTTAAGTAAACGACTATTACTAGTAGTCCCGTTAACGCGTAAACGCGCGTTACCTTAGCAACATGTCAAACAAACGGCTGTGTGTGTTGCGTATATTTTATTAATTTTTAATTAATGTATTAATTAATTAATACATTAATTAATAATTAATTCTTAATGTATTTTACACATTATTTATAAACAAATTATCATTGCAGAATGATAATGGAGTGCAGACTTTTTCTAACTATAACTGTGTCGAATTTCATACTCCTCCGTCCGCGTAATTTTCTTAAAAATGGGGAATACCTTTATGCTTGACGTATGTATATACATATCTATACAAATAAATAAAATTGGAGTGTCTGTAATATTAAAATAATTGCTTTTTACTAAATGCATATGTATGTGTGCACTGTACATATACCAAAATATTATTTTTTACAAATTTTGTCTGTCTGTTTTGTGATTCTTCTAATCTTTAGAAAGGCTGCACTGATTTTGACAGGACTTTCAATGGCAAATAGCTTAATGTAAGTAGTAACTTAGTCTATTTTTATTTTAGAATTTCATGCGAATGTAGTCGCGAGCACAGCTTGTTAATATATATGTAGATAATATATGCAAAAAACTTACCCGTTTGTCTTTCCATCCAACCAACGGTGGGAAACAAATAACGAATGACAATACCCAAAGACCAGCTATCAATGCCTTCGCTCTCTTCCTACTCATTATGCTAGGGTAGCTCACTGGCCTGGTCACCGCCACATACCGGTCTAAGGATATAGCACATAGATTGAGTATAGAAGCAGTGCACATCCAAACGTCTACCGCTAGCCATACTGAACACCAAACGTCGCCGAAAATCCAAATCTGAAAGGGAAATGAATTATTTTTCTTATGCATTATTTTTCTGATATTATTATATAACATATAAGAGAGAGAGAGAGAGAGAAATAAGGGAGAAGAGAGTAAAATTTAAGAAGTAAAAGAACACTGGTTCCTTTTTATGGAGTAGTATCGTTAGATTCCCTAGAATCTTTTCTATCGTTAGATTCCTTAAAATTTCGTTTGGTTATAGATGTGTGATGACGGTATTCATTAGTTATCTATCAGGTTGTTTTATTTTCTATATAAAATAACTTATTGTGTATTACTTTATACGTAATATTATAACTTTAAATTCTGTCCTAAATATTTCTACGATCTCACAGTTTTCGACTTTGTGTTCAAAACCTTATTAGAGAAAATAATCATGGGTTTATATCTTATATGATTATTTTTAAAGATACGTTTAAACTCTAAATTAATATTAACCCATAACTTTTTTTAAGGTTAAATTAAAAAAAAATTCAAATTTAAATTTTCAAAATAAAGCCTAAGTAGCACCAGTAAAGTAATACTTGCACTTATTCTATACCTTTTTACAAACAATTCAATTTTACAAAAAAAATACTTTTGACAAAAATTTTTTAAATTATTTAAGTATTTTTTTCTCTACGCTTTTTTCCGCATAGCAGGATAGACAGATATATATCTTAGTATCAGACACAAGAGTTGAGTGGCGCAACTCAACGCCGCACTTTGTCTTGTCACCAGTGCGAAAAAAATAAATTATTTCAAATATAATCATTTCTCCAAGTGGAAATCGAACCCACAACGATCTATGAGCAATTAAAGAAGGATATAATAACTCATTTAAATTCAAACCTAATTTATTAACCAAACATTTTTATTATTTATCTTATATAAACCACCATCTATCTCTAAATTCAGTTGAAATGCAAGCATGAATACGAATGTATACGTATGTAACAATATTATGTTAGTTGAATCGTAGTGCAGATGAGCTAACGTTCAATCAGGTATCGCCCCTACTATGTTTTAGTCTGTTCAATCTTCACTAGGTTCACTGAATAAATTTAAATTATTTTCACTCAACACACAATGTTTCGAGCACGGGCAGAAAGTGGAAAAGCTTGTCTCTTCTGTTGAGGCATCCCTCGGGAATGTCTGTTTGTGGGGTGAAAGGAACCTAATTCAATTTAACCCCCAGAAGACACAAGTTTGCGCGTTAACCTCTAAAAAAATCCCATTTCTCGTATCGCCAGTTTTCGAGAACATTCCTCTTAAAGCCACACTCAGAATCAGCGTTTTGGGTCTTATTGGAATCAAAGAAGGTGGGTGTCATTGCCAGAGCAAGACAGTACTTCACGCCCAAACACCGATTGGCCCAGTATAGGGCCCAGGTTCGGCCTCACATGAAGAACTGTTCTCATCTCTGGGTTTGTGCACCCCAGTATCAGCTTGACCCATTTGATCGCATACAACGTTAAGGACTCAATAATCTGTGAAAATCTTGATCTTTGGCGTTGTGTAGAGACGTTTCCTCTTTGTGCGTTCTCTACCGCATTTATAATGGAGAGTGTTCTGGGGAACTGTTTAGCTTGATTCCTGCCGCAGAATTTTCCAACAGCACAGTACGTAACCGACTGAAATATCATCCTCACCATCTGGCTACGTGGCATTCTACTACTTTGCGGTTTCGTAGGAACTTCCTTCCTCGTGCCACTCAACTGTAGAATGGCCTACCAGCCGCAGTGTTTCCAGGTCGATTCGACATGGGTGGGTACCTTCAAAAAGTGCGTCTATTTCCACCTTAAAGGCCGGCAACATCCCTGTAGCTCCTCTGGGGTTGCACGGGGTCGTGGGCGGTTGCACCTGATCACTTACCATCAGGTGACCCGAACGCTCGTTTGCCTTGCCTATGAAATAAAAAAAAAGTGGAGAACAGAGTGTCTTGACACTAGGTTCTCTCTGACTAAACCTGCTATACCGGAAAAAACGTGAAGCTGTAGAAGAATCTAGAGAAAAGTCCCTAAGTCACTCCGTTCACGGATCTCTCTTTATTTACAAATATTGCTGGTTGGCTCTCGGAATCAATGTCTTTTTGAAAATAATATAATTATTTTAATATTATCAATGTTAAATAAAATGTTATAAAGTTTTCAATTTCTCTAGGAGTAGTCTGTAAATAAAAAAATAGCTGGTTTTAGAAGTTACCTCTTCTGGGTATGATGTATAGACATCTCAATCAATCTCAGTATGGAAAAATAAATGATTACAAATTGTTACACAGAACTAATTACTGCAAGAGAGTATTTCTATTTAATTTTCAAGGATATGAACGTAAAGCTTAGTTGGTTAAAGTACTTGAATATCTTATGTAATAAAATGTAGATTCAATTTTCACAACTTTTGAAAATATACAAATATTCGTCACTCAATACGCAAAGTTACTAAATTGGGCGAAAAATAGAAAATGGAGAGAGCCATTACACTAGAATCTCTGGCTAACTTGCTATGTGCGGGATATGTGTTAAGCCTTTTTTTGCAGCGTAGCAGAATACTCCGAAAGAACCTAGAGTCAAGACACTCCGTTCTCAATTACGTTTAGAAACACATAATAATTTTCCTTATTCCACATTTCGAATTTCCCTAGTATTAACAAAACGGAAACGTCACATGGCGTTCAGATTTAATTGAATTACAATAATAATAATGAATAATAATGAATAACAGTGACAATCCACTGTTCCGGAAATTGTATGTGTATTAAGCTTTTATTTGAATTTACTGTAGATATTATATTTGTCATAATATGAAAAATTTCCATTTTTAATTTACTTTGTAACACACTTGTGTAAAGTAATTGTGGCGCAGTTTGAACGACTTTGATAGAACAATGCTAAACCCTTTCCCATATAGCAGGGTGTATAGCCATAGAAAACATAGTATCATGATGCTCGATTATAACTATATGTAGTGATAAATCACTACTTTTATAAAATATTACTCTTTATTGTTGATTATCTCTACGCTATTTAAAGGAAGAAACAGAGAACCCAATGCTTAATAATACTGTGTTCTCTAGTTTCAGCTAATTTCAACTTATTCAGTTCTTACACTAAAAGTATTGAACCCACAACCCTCGTGTACATATTCTTAGTCAGACATATTAAAATAATACCAAGAAGGCTTACAATTCACCTAACTCTTAATATAAATATCTGTTAATTAAACCCCAGTTAATCTTTTCAAGTCATTGAGTTTCGCCGCCACATTGAATATTCCAAATTATATAATCACTTCCGGCCCTTCGCTAGCTTTATGGAGAACAAGATCTTTTTTTATTCTGCTACAGAAATAATATAAAAATATATTTTTTTGCTTGTATGTTGGCTATTAGTTTGTAGGCAAGGGGACCTATTTAATTTTATTATATTTAAAAAATATTTTTCAGCCTAAGGCCATCATGGCATAGTGGAACATTGTCTGTATAAACACACAATGGTAGTGAGTTCGATTTCTTCTTCCAAAAATGTTTTTACTTAATTTATTTTAGGCGTAGCCATTCGCCATTTACACACAATTGCACTAAAATAGGTGGAAATTGGAAACCGGAATGTTTGAACACTTATTTCTCTTTGAATATCCTGATGAATGACAACATACGAGAGAATCGAAAAAAAAAAGCTAGTTTTTTTAATAGACTGGAGTAATCTGTTTAATTACCCCTGTCGAGCTACAACCATAGCGTGTCGTGTCTCAACTGCGCCACAGTAACTTTTTCAGCTAAGTTTAACAACGACAAGGAATCCTAATAATAATAAGTACTACATTTTTATTACCAAACAAAAGAACCTTTAAGGCCATCGTCGCGCAGTGTGACAGCGCCTGACTGTATACGCGATGGTGGTGGATTCGATTCCCACTCAGGGTAATGATTATATTTAAATTATTTTAACTTCTCCGCTCTGCTGATAAGACAAAGCTCGATTAACTCGGCAGACTTTTGCCAATCAACACGCAATGTCTCGGGTTCGGGCGGAAAGTGAAAAACGTAGTGTCTTGATACTAGGCTCTCCCTGCCTACCCAGCTATGTGGGAAAGAGAGTGCAACTGAAAGAAAAATACCTTGAACACTATCGAAGGAAATTTAACAACAATAAACATCTCATTAACTGGCTCAGTCTAAAGGAAGTAATTTGAACTAGCCTTTGCTTAGTCGAAGTCTAAGCATTTTACAAATAAATTTAATACCCTTGTTATTCTATTTCGTGAAAAAGAATGGAAGATGAACACTTTATCCCTAAAGCACTATCCAGCTTGTATTAGATTTGTCGATTTTCTTTGGGTATTCTATGTTTCTCTTATTAAAACATTTTTAAAGTGTTATTTGAGACGTAGCAGGATTCGAACCGCGACTCTTGGGAACCGTCCAAGCGCTCTGACCGCTAATTTATGCGTTCTTCATCCGGCTACGTCGAAATTCTTATAAGCTTATTACAACTTTTATTATTATTTTTGTTGTTAGATAGCAAAACTTTTTTTATTATGTAGCTCGTTATTATAATATATTGGAACATCGTTCATATTTTAATATTTTTAAAGTATTATTCATACATTTAGGATAAAAAAAATATTAATGAAAAACTTTTTCACGTATCGCAACCAATTCTGTAAGAATCTAGTGTCAAGGCACACACAGATATCCACTGTCTGACCAAATTCAAGACACAGCACGTTGATGGACGGAACTCAATGCCGGACTTTTCCTTTACCTTACCAGTACGGGGAAATGATCATAATTTAATCTTCAGAATGGTGGCCGAACCCATAACCATTGGGTTACAGTCGGATGCTGTTCCACTGTACCACAATCGCCTCTTATTAAGTTTATTTAAAGAAAAAAAAACAACGTTTAGAGTATACATTTTCAAAACCAATTTCAACCTTCGATGGATTTTTTTGTGTCATAAAAAACAGTGTCTGGAGAAACGCTTAAATAGGTTTTACGACGATACAAGTAAAAACGATCAAGAACTAACGGTTTTGAGCAAATTCTTATAGAAATTGAAAATTGCTACATTAAATTTTGGGGTTGTAGGTTTATTATTGGGTGGGTCAATTTTGATTTACGATTTGGTGTACAAATATTTTATTATTACGAGAATAAAGTACTTTATATCGTTTGTTACAATAATTTTACAGGCAAAGGACTACGACAACTTTCATAGTTAGTATTTATTGAGGCGAAGTGCTGAAATCTATAGTTTTTCATAATACAGTTTCCTGCTTTTTCCCGCATAGCACCCGCCAGAAAGAACCTAATATAGAGACACTCCGTTATCTACTTTCTGCAAAATCGAGACATTGCATGTTGAGTGGAAGAACACAGCGCTGCGCTTTTAGGTACCAGAGCGCATAAATGTAAATAATATATTATCATTCCTCCGAATGGGAATCAAACCCACTAACGCCGTGTTTACAGTCAAACGCTATCCCATGACGGCCTCCTAGACGTTCTATATATTAAATTAAATAAATAAATATTACACAGATAGTACAAGTGTTTGCCATACATTAATGTTTAAAGTGACATACACCGTGCTAAGGCAACGCGTACTTTATTTGTTAACGGATCTACTAGTAATTTTAAATATATTCAAAGAAGCCAAACACTTTATGATTTATAATCAAGCAAAGGTTTTTCGTGACTTCAAGCTGAACCATTAATAAAATGCGACCTTTAATAATGTATAGATTCTATCTATGAAAAATTTCGTTGAAAGGCTATAAAAACATTGGTTTTTACAACAATTGAGGTTAATATAATACTTGCAATGTTTACTTCCACCATTCTGTAATATTACAAGGTGGAAGAATGTTATGAGGACAACGTGGCGCAGCGTGACATCGTCTGAATGTATGTGCTGTAGTCGTGGGTTCGAGTCCCACTAGGGATATTATATTTATATTATTTTAATTTCTCCGCTATTGTGACAAGATCAACCGCGGCGTTGATTTCCGCCCCACAACGCTCAATGTCTCAGATGCGGGCTTAAAGTGGAGAACCAAGTATCTTGATACTAGGTTATACCTGCCTACCCTGCTATGTAGAAAAATGCCTGAAACTAAAAAAAATATGTTATTCTACGCTGTATAAAACTTTTAAGTCTGATTAGAACCTACAAGCATTATGATAAACTAGACTAGAACTAGAGGACCTTGCCACAATGGCGTAACTAGTCTATTTGACTAGAAAATCATTTCGGTCTCGACTTTTCGTCCATTTTAGACACATTGTTTATTTGGTGACGAAATTTAATGTAATTCATCTAAGCTCTAAAGGAAATGGAAAACAATGTGCAATTTTTTTAAAAATATAGACCCTTAACGACCATCGCACCTACAACTATTGTTTGTTAATTCCATAATTATAACTTCATATCTGTAGGGCATTTTTTAAGCTTCGCGCTTTTTCTTGCATACTAGGGTAGTCAGAGAGAACCTGATATCGAGACACATCCGCCCTAGTTCTCTTCTTTCCACCCGAAATGGAAATATTACGTGTTGAGTTTCGGAACTCAACGCTGCCTCTTTTCTTAGGTACCAGTGTTAGAATAAATTGTTAAATATGAATATAAAGAGAACGTCATTTGACATATGTAGTACTAAACTACACCACAAGATGGCGTTGTTCTTTAATAGATGTCAATTGTTGTTTAATACTTTGAGTAACGGAGCGTTGGGTCTCTACGAGTTGATTGAAATAAAAACCCGCAAAAAGGCTCGACTTGGCTCATTCCATTAAAAGCAACATACGTGATAAGTATAAATAACCAACACCAGAACGAAGATATCAAAATAATTTAAATATAATTATTCCTCTAAGTGAGAATCGAACCAACAGTCAATCGCGTTTACAGTTAGACGCTGTCACCTTGCGCCGCAATGGCCTCCATAGGTGAATAGATAATAAAATTATAAATACATGTATATAAAGGACAAAGTTTCCAGACTTTCTCGGGGCGGGCTCTTGGTAATAAATATACCTAAGACTATAAATTATGTAAGGGAGGGATTTTCTTTGTAAGAAAGCTTAAATATATGAATTTCGAAATTTTGGTAAAGAAATAATCTTGTTTCGAAAACTTTTTTATATTTCAAAACTAGCAACAAAAATAAATATTATACAAAAGTTGCAATATAATCGGACTTTATGGATGAGAGAATCATTCAAAGTTTCATACGATGAAATTCTTTTAATGAAATTCCAATATATTTTTAAAATATGCCGTGAGTTAAATACCTAGTAAATTAAAATTTTCGTGCATTTTTAATAAATATTACGCCTTTTATAACGTTTAGTACTCGAAAGTCTGCCTCTAACTTCATGTTTGCTCCACTTTTGTTCTAATACGTATTTGCCATTCATATCTAGTGTATGAAAGATACTTTTAAAACACAACCGTACATATTTAGCATAAGACTTAAAATCAATTAACAATCTGACGATTGATGGTTATATTTTTCTAAATGCATTTTATGGGAATTTCAATTCTATTTTTAGTTAATATAGAGTTCAAAATACGAAAAAATTAAAACGATGTATATTAAAAGATACGTAGTTTTCAGTTTTATTTTCAGGTATTACGGTTTAATTCAGGTTTGCATTTTCCTCGTTCATTACATATTTTTTCGTATTTTTGAATCTTTGCATATCTTTCGTATTTCAGAAGAGTAGACGAGGACATCACGGCGCAGTGACTAAAACGCGAGTGGCTTTGGGAACGACTCCATGAAGTATAATCTATTTCATTTTTTTTCAGTTCTCCGCTCTGGTGCGCGGCGTTGAGTTCCACCACTCAATATGCAATATCTTCAGTTTGGGCGGAAAGTGATAAACGAAGTGTTTTTCCCTAGGTACTGTCTGCTGGCTAAGAAGGAAAAAGTGTACTTTCACTTATTTCTCTTCATGTTGCTACACTTTTATTAGATTCATTTTAACAGAAAACCTTAACGGATAACGCGTGGGGATGCTATATTAAGATCTGCTATTTGAACAGTTCATTTATATCGTTCTCGCTTACTTAAGCATCATTACTTCAATTATTTCTTTAGCTAGCGAAATTTTTTAAATAAAATATGTGCATATAAGTCTTTGCTGGATAGAACGTATGGTTTAGTAATCAAAGCGCTTGTACACTTTCCAAGAGGCGATAGCTACGTAAAAATTTTTAAACATTTTCTAAAAATGTTTTATTACACGGATGTGAATGTGTTAATGTGTGCTGTTGATGCTCACTAATTCAGCTAACAATTGTATATATTCATTGTGAAATTGTACGAGTACGTTGAAAGACTATCTATTGAGTTTCTTGTCCGTAGAACGGCCTACCGAGCCGAGCCGATTTTGGTGATTAAAAAGTACTCGTAGCTTATTTGGAAAAAGTATATTTACTTTACTTATTTTTAAAATGTCTACATTTGCCTGACTTGGTAAGACAAAGTGTTGTACTAAGTTTCAACAATTAACATATATTTGAAAATAAATCAGAATGATATTTTATCTCATTTAGACTGTCTGTCTATCAGCCAGGCAATATTGCAAAATGACGATGTCTGTAGGTATGTAATATTTTAAAAAATATGTTATATCTATGGTAAACGCATTGAAAGTTCTTTAAAAAAGTTTTTTTTTTGTACAAGCAGTCCTGTTTAAAATTAGAAATATAGAACTGTATATTATAAATAAATTGTCTTCTAAAACTTTCAAACCGTATATATAGTAATAAAGTAACTTCTAATACTTCCAAACTTTATATTTATTAATAAAGTATCTTCAAAGGCTTCCAAAGCTTGTATACAGTGATAAAGTATCTTAGGACTTCCTTACCTGGAAGACTTCCCTGGTAGCTGAGAAGGGTAACACTGCAACACCAACAAGTAGATCAGCGACAGCCAAAGACACGATGAACAGATTCGTGACGCTTCTCAGCTTCGACGAGCAAAGTACCGCCGCTATTACCAGGCAGTTACCTGTAAAATGTAGAAAATAATATGAAAATCGTTTGACGATTAAATTATACGCTGCTAAATTTCAGAAGAGTGTTTTATAAGCAGATTATAGTATGTGTCATGTTTATTTGATTAATTATTTGTTAGAAAACGTATAAAAAATTTAATTAAGCGAGATTTAACCCGCGCTTTTTGAAAACGTTTCAACTCCGGTACGTCAAAATTCTTATACGCTTATTACAACTTATTTTGTTGTTTTTAAAACTTTTATACGTGTTCTAAAAATGTTTTTCATATTCTAAGTATGTATATAAAATTTTAAATAGTGTTAAATTAATTTAATTGTTATGATTAATTTAATTATATTATTATTAGATAAACTCTGAGCTTTCTGCACTTATTCTCCACAGACGAGAAATTTCTAACCATGCGTAATTTCATTTGGCGTAATATTCGTAAAAAGCAATCGAAACGTTTTTCCTTTATGTATTTATATAATGATGCTCATCCATACTAATGTGCCTGTATATCTTAGACATCATCACGGCTGAGCCACGGCTTTAAGCACGGCTAAGCTAAAATATACTTGAAGGTCTTGGGATGAACATCATTCACATAGGAATCCTAGAAACCAGAAGGTTAATAGAAATAATTTAAAATTATCTGGTTATTTCCTGAGGGCTGGCATTCTACAAAGATCTATTCTTGGCCCCCTTATATTTTTGCTTTATATTAACGACCTACCATTTCATGTGAAGAACTTATGTGATATTGTATTGTTCGCAGATGAAATTTCTTTAATATTTAAAGTTGACAAAAACAAAATAAACTATGCCAAAGTAAATAGTGCGTTGTCGCGAATTTTTTTTTGATTTGATGTTAAATAATCTTATGCTCAAAGCCAAAAAAACTAAATGTTTTGAATTTACCATACCTAATGTTTATAGAGGGGGAATCTGAGTCTTACAAGTACAGGAGAAACGCTCAACATGACAGACGCCACAGTTTTCTTAATTATAAGCATTGATCATAAGCTTCAGTGGAATGTCCACCTTGAAACACTTAAAGACAAACTCAGCTCTGCCGCGTTCGCAATTAAAAAAATAAGGCAAATAATTGCCATTGATACTGCCCGTAGTTTATTTTTATCTTTTGGAATGCTATTATGGGTCGGTGCCGCAGACATAAATTCAATATTTATTCTTTAAAAAAAGAGCCGTGAGATCAATATATAATCTTAGAGCTCGAGATTCTTTGCGAGATTTTTTCAATTCCATAGGTATACTTACAGTTGCTTTGCAGTATATATATTATAATATTTTGTTTGTCTGACAACATATCCAGTTTTATACTGAAAACGGGGACAGACATACGCTAGGGGCGAGAAACAAGCTTGTAACACCAAGTTATCGCCTCCAAAAAGAAAATAACTCTTTTATGGGTCTGAGTATACGTATATATAATACCTTAGATTTGCCACTCAAATGCCAAATTTAAAGCCACTAAAAAAACAATATTAATAAGTAAAGCTTATTATTTTGTAAAGCATGTGTGTAAGTAACATGATTTGAGTAAGGTGCAGGTTAGCTACTACTGTAACGAATAATAAAATTGTAACTTTTTATATTTGAAAAGAGCAACTGTTGAGTTTCTCGCCGGCTCTTCTCAGCAGAACTGCCTTCCAAATTGATGGTAGGTTTATGTTCCTTCGACGATTCAAAAGTGCTTGCAAAAGTCTACTTGAATAAAAAATATTTTGACTTTGAATGATATATATACTTTTTCCAGAAATTTCATTGTTTCACAAAAAGGCCCCCGAAAAATATCAAAAATACGAAAAAGCTATAGTAGCGGCTAGCTTGTTATTATATAAGCATAAATAACTTTAACGCACGCGTTAAAATTAAAGAAAATTTGTAGTAATTGCGGATGTTTTTAGTAAATAAGCTATTTAACGCCATCTAAGCGCATTGGAAAGTGTGTGACTGTGCACGCTATGGTCGTAGGCTTAACATTTTAAAGTATTAATCACACATTACCCGGGAAAAACATTCCCGCTGTGTTCACCAAAAGAACGCATGGCTTAGCGGTTAAAGTGCTTGGACAGGGTCCAAGAGGTGCGGGTTCGAATTCCGCTGCGTTTGATACGTTTTCTAAATATGTCTTTCAATGTTATTTTTATTTTCCGGACTTTGTAAAGGCAGGGTTTGATGTTCGTACCATGCATATTGGTTTCTTAAAATAGGTGAAATATTGAAAGCCGTGTTTCTAATTATTTGGTTCTCTGTATAAATAAAATAATAAAATTTTCTTAAACCAACAACTAAAATCTATTCATAAAAAGCCTGAACCAAGTATGCATACATTTTAATAGGAACAGTTTCTATCAAATTACAGCAGCTCGTTTATAAATTGTAGGTATTTTTTCAAACTAAGTCCGCTACCAATTTAGGGGGTAGCCTTGTAACGAGTCCCAGGACAGCTGAATCAGATGTCTTCTATGGACCTATTTTCGATTAAATTTTCGTACGTAATAAACTTTCCAATTTTTTATGGAACTGATTTTAAATGTTATTTGGAAAATAAGCTATCTCACTTCTCTCTCACTCTCACGTCTCGAGTCTCACTTGTAGTCTCACGAAGTCTCAAATCAAATGGCTGAATTATTTCCTTCTCTCCGCTCTGGCTGTGGTGTAGTGTGGTGTGGTAATGGCCAATGCGTGGTGATGCTATTCAATATTCGCTATTCAACATGCAACGCCTCAATTTCGAGCGGAAAGTGGGGGAAGGAGTGTCGTTCTCTGACTACTTGGAAATTGAGGGAAAAAGCCCAGATTCACATCTTTTGCATATGTCTTACTGTATATGAAATGGCCATGGGCTCTATTCCATTTAATTTATGATTGATTATATTTATTTTATTTTCATTTCTCCGCTTTGGTTAGAAGATAAAGCGCGGCTTTGAGTCCCGCCACTCACGCAATATTTTGCACAAAGTGGAGAACGGAGTGTCTTGACACTAGATTATCTCTGACTATAACGCTACGCGGGAAAAAACGTGACGCTGACAGAGAAAATGAAAGATATTTGTGTGTTTACTTTTAAAGATTAAAATTTCACTATTTTGAGAACAGTTTTATTAAAGAATATTCACTACATAACATTTGAGAATATAGGCTTTTGATTTTTTTAACACTTCCCTAAGCAATAAGGTAATTTACTATTATAAAAGCTTCTTAATTACATCATCTAACATGGAACATTACTATTTAGGCACTAAGAAAGAAGAGAGCATATTGATCAGTGATTTGACACTAAGTTCTCATTGGCAATCCAAAAATTCAAGGTAATTTGGACCAAAAAATATTACAAAATTAAGCGAGTCTTGAAAAAAAGCGATGGCTTCCATTCGATATCTTTACGTATCTAAAGTTATTACAGTAAATATTTTTATTTCCTCAGAGAATTGTAAGAGTTTGGGACGTTCTTTTATGTGTGTCATTTAGTAATGCGGTAAAATTGTAATGTGGAAATCGCTTTTAAAAGTTTTACATACTTTTTTTGTGTTGAGCTTAAGTTTAGTTAAGTTTTCCTCGTAAAAAAGTATTTATTGTATTCTATATGATAGTTCTATATATCTTCACGATGACTTAGTACCATTATTGGTCACTACAACACTTAGTGACATTATGGATCCCGTCAATATCGTTAAGTGGGTTACAACGAAGGTTGGCAGCAACTTCTTGCCTTTTCCCGCATAGCAGGATAGTCAGAGAGAACATAGTGTCTAGACACCCTGTTCTCCACTTTCCACCTGAAGTGATAAAAGCATAATAGAATATTAATCTGTGATTTTTTACATAAAAGAAAATCAAAAATACAATTATTTGATCTAACTGTACGTTCAGTTACACTATAACATAAAAAAAAGCTGGCCTTAAATCTATTATAACATAAATTAACTAGACATGTAGTACGTCTGCACTACTAATACCAGTAAATGAATAGTGGTTAAATGGTAAAATGGCAAGTGTCTTACAGCACACGCGAACAAAATTGGAGGCGACAATTAGTTTCTTTCTTTAAATTCATTAGTCTCGATACGATCGATATTTAAATATATAAAAAAATGTACAATACTATTTATAGTATAAGAATAATGATAGGCATTTTATTTAGACGAAAATTAAAAACAAAATGATTTGAAAAAAAAAACCTTTTACCCAAAGAATAATTGTACAGCTTCAAACAATAACTTACATATGAATATTTTATAGAGTGAAATGGAACGTTAAGCATGTTTGAATGATTCTACAAAGTGAAAAAAAAGCAAATATTCTAATGTATTGTATTATTGTGTAACGAATATGGTGGTAGCCTGTGGTAGCTTATTGTAAGTCCGGCAATACTGACATTTTACTGCTAATTCACGATTCGATAATTGATTATAATAATATACTTGAAAAAAGAATATTAGAATTTTGATTACCAACTGTATTTTTAGCGTTACACTTTATCCTTCATAGCACTCTCCAACCAATCTGACTTTTTCGGTTTAAAGTAATTTTTTTTAATAAAATAGTAAATTATATTTATATAAAAAAGGCGCAGATTTAATATTATCCTGGCAAGGATATCAGCTTCGTTCTATGAAGCTATTTTGTATTGTTATCAAATGCGGATAAAGCAGATAAATTTTCATGCAAATCGAATGTCAAAAAGTTGGTCACTCACTATTCAGGCCAATTATGATCAGAAAGAGTTTTTTTTTGAGATATATAGACGTGATGCTAAAGAGCTCTGTTAAAAATAACATTTTATATTGTCTTTATCGTAATCTACATATGAGCCTACTATGCACCTAGTTTTATATTATATTATTAGTCATATATATAAATATGTATGCATTATATTAGTTTTCTGTTTTGCAGAGAATTCAAAAAGCTCATAAGTCAATTTGTTCTCGACTTTCCGATGATACGCTATGTTTATTCTTTGTATAATTTGACCGGAAAATTCATATATTTTAAATATCACATACCTTTTATTTTTAAAATAGTTTAAAACGCAAATTGTCCACACAACCGTTTCACTACTTACCCCACTCACTGCTACAAAATAATTTTCAATCAAATAAGTCCTTTTTAAAAATAAGTTACCGCCAATCTGGGAATGGTTTACCCCCAAAATTCAGCGGTAGGTTATTTCCATCAACGTAGAAAAAGTACATTAAAAGTTTAAACATAATGCGAGAATGAATAAGTAATCGTACAAGGTACAAAGCTTTACCTACACTTTATCTTAAACTTTGTAAATCTGCTCAAAATTTTGTGATAATTCTATAATAGACGAGTCGCGCGCGATGAATCCAACTTTTCTTAAAATATTAGTTATTTTTACTGTGGTGGCGTAGTAGAAACGTATAGTGAAATTTGTTATAATAGGTTCGACTCCTATTCGTGGAAAGTTAGTATTGATGTATGTTTCGCGATACTTGTTGGATAACCCAAGGCAATTAATTTCATCACTCACTGTACAATGCTTCTAAAAGAACGGAAAGTGGAGAACGGAGGGATTTATCATGTAAAAACGTATCATGTATCAATTTTTTTTTACACATAAGTCATTTAGTGTTATAGTCTAATATAAGATCCTTGATTTTTGCGATTGCTACACATTTTGAAATTTTGTGTGGTCTAATATACATTGGTGATAACACAAAGCGCGGCGTTGAGTCCGTCATTCAACATTCAATGTCACGAATTCGGGCGGAAAGCGCACAACGTTGATTATCTCTGTTATACGGAAAAAAACGTGAAGCTGCATAAATCACATAATCACTTTTTATTTATAACTACGTATATGTATGTATACAATGTAATTTCACACATTTCATAGAAAACTTAACAAACTTACTTAAAAAACAGAATAAAATAGTAAAAATGTAAAATTGTTACTTTTCTTCATCTTTAGATATTTCATGTAGTATTCACTATACAATTGAAAATTCGAACAGATCTAAGAAATAATGGTCGAACAAGTGTATCCTCGCTTCGCATCTCGCTTCCAACAATAAAGTGATTTGGTATCAGATGTTTTAGACAAGCTCTTCACAAAATATTGAAAAACTTCAAAATGTATATCATGAAGTACGGGACAAAGATACTCAACTTGAATATCTGGGTTTTCTCGTTGATATTATGTTTTCATAGTGGTCTGATAACGGTTTAATCACTTTATACAAATGTGTATGTGAAACACTTAGTGGTGCGTTACATTTATTTTATTAATGTATAATACATTTTTAAAGTATAATTTTGAAAAAAGGGATTTCTCACATAGGAGGACCAGGAGTCAGAGAGAAGAAGAGTTCTCCACTTTCCACCCCAATCATAAACACATTGCGTGTTGAATGCGCCGCGCTTTGTCTTGCTACCAGAGCAAAGAAATGGAAATAATTTAAATATACCTATTCCCACGAGTAAGAATCAAACCCACAACCATCGTGTATACACCTCACCACGGTAGCCTACTGCCATACTTTAACATATTTTTTGTAAGTAGCGTTTAAAAATTTTATTTTCACATATAAATATGGATATGCGTAGTATACTTGTATGTCTGTTTTTTTTATATTCTCGCGTACAGCGGGTGACGTATAGAGAATATATAGAATTAAGAAATTCAAATCGAGATTTACATAATATATATATTATATATAGCGTGTAACTGTAACTCGATTGCATTGAACCTGTAGTTCTTTCATGGGACAACGTGTATGCTTTTACAATAAGATCCCAGAAAACGTCCGAAATGTTCTAAATTACAATTTTAAAAAGTTGTGAACAGACATTTAATTTTTTTATTTTTAATAATTTTATTACCTAATTAACTATTTTATAAATGACAATTGACAATGATGAAATGCTCGCTCCAGTCTATTTCAAAGGTATCATTGTCACTAATAAATCTGTAAATTATTGAATAGAAAAAATAAATAAATAGAAGTCCTGCTAAGTTTCTTGCGCCGGTTCTTCTCGGTTCTGAGGCGTTAATTTTACAGAACTGGAGGTAAGTTCTTTGGCGTTCAAAAAATGAAGCATGTAACTTCGTATTTTAAATAAAATTATTTGACTTTTACTTTGACTTTAATTTGACAAGCATGTTTCTCCGTAGACCACATCAACATGTAACACCAGGCTCGGCATGGTCACATACAATCCTACCATACATTAAAAGAAACTAGAGAATCCACTCTTCGTTTTAAGCCGATTAAATAAAACTCATTGTGCAATGTGCAAGTTCAAATCTCAAATAAGTAAACAATGTTATACGATTTAAAAAAAATTAAAATTTGTGTGATTTGTAGAAAAACTCATTTTCTTTTCTTTAAGAAGTTGACTATAATCAATATCAATACAAGCTTACGTTAAAATTGTAAGCACACAATAATGAAGCTACCTAGTTCCGTTAATATCTCCGATTGCCCCGGATGTGTATTTATTACAGCAAACACCCGGATTTGGGATACTGGAAAGGAATTTCATTTAACTTATAGTCGCTGTTAATAAGGCCTTCAATTGTAAGGGAGAAACAAATTACGCAATACACAGCGGATATACTTATATTATGTACAGCTTCGTGTATTTTCATAGAAAAAAATTAAAAACATCTATACAAATAAATTAAATTGGAATGTCTGTTTGTAATATTAAAATAGCCGGTTTTTTATCAAATGCTTATATACAGACACGGTATGGTTTTTTTACAACTCTTGTCTACCTGTTTGTTGCGGCTACTCTCTGGAATGGCTGGACCAATTTGGGCTGAACTTTCAGATAGCAGGTGTAATAAGGAGTAACTAAGGCTATGATTTTCTTAGAATTCCACGCGGACAAAGTCTCGGGCACAGCTAGTACTTAATACTCGAATAGCCTTTTTGGAAGTACTGGAAACAAACTTATGTAGATGACTTATAATTTATTTATTTCGCAACTTATCGCTTTTGATTGTAGTTCCATGGTATTCAGATAGAATCTAGTGTCAAAACACTTTACTCTATACTTTGTACCCGAAGTTTGGTATTGAGTGGCGGAACTCAATACTGTATTATGTCGACCAGAGCGTGGAAATGAAAAGGACTTAAAAATAATGGTTCCCCCGAGTGGGGATTGAACACACAACTAGGGTTTACATATTATTGTTTACGTACAAATATTACTGTTTGTTATTGTTTTGTCACATATATTACGTTTTTTGCCCCTTAAGCCTCATGCTTGTCAGGACAGAGTGTCTTACCACTAGAGCCTACTTAGAGTATTTTACATACTGTGACTATTAAACCTTCATCATAGATAATTCAAATAAATCGTATAATTTTCTTTGTAAACTAGTATTAGTATATATAAGAGGATTGTTAGCATTGTCAATGCAAATCTCCCTCGTGGCGCAATATGGCGGTATATACCTGACTGCACGACATAATTGTAATTTAAAAACCACTCGAAATATTTTTATTTCAAAATGTCTTTATACTTATTTTCGCATAGCACCCTGCTATAGATAGAGAGAACCTAGTGTCATGACAATCCGTTTTTCGCTTTCCGCAGGCATTTAAGATAATAGGCAGGATTTTTTTTTTAGGCCGCGGTTTATCTTATTAGAGCGGAGAAAAAATATAATTTAAATACACATATTAAATAAATATAATATAACCATTGCTCCAAGCGGGTATAGAACCCACAACCAATCGACAGACACTGTCCCACTGTTCCACGGTAGCCAAATATTTCATATAAATGAATATTTTTCACGAAACTTTCATTCTATTAATAAAAAATAATGATGCTTCTTCCCCGAGAAGTGAAAAAGCAGCGTTGATAAAATGCTAATCAGAAAAAAATATAAAAAGCTTCGCCTTTCATAACATTCATCTATTAAAGTGATATAGGTGAGCTATAAAAGCTTGTGTACAGTTAAATAAAAATCAACTTATTACATGGAAATGAATAGAATAGAAATTTGTTGATAGTTTTTTTATTATCGTATAACTAGAAGGCAGGTTGGGCATAGGGAACCTAGTGATAAATCTTTTAGTTAAGCATTTTTAGATAGCTTATACAAAATTTTACTCAGCGGGACTCGAACCCGTGCCTCTTGAAAACTCCAGCTACGTTAAAATTGTTATACGCTTGTAGTAATTTTATTGTAAGCATTTGTATACGTTATCTACAAATATTTTCCATATCCTAAGTGTATGAATAACACTTTTAAAATGTTTTTAAATATTTAATAAATATAATTCTCTCTTGTCAAATGATTATTCTTAGAAATATTTTTTGTATAACAGATATCTGTAAAAATCTCTCTACAGAAATGCTAACTATAAAAATAAATTGTAACAAGCATGTAAGAATTTCTACTTAGCAGGGTATTACGTATGGCTTAGCGATCAGAGCGCTTCTACGATTTTCATGAGGCACAGGTTCGAGTCTCGCTAGGTTCAAATTTTTAAAAGTTTTCTAATAATTATTTTCATGTCCTAAATGTGTAATAATTTAAATTTATTTTAAAATATATATCTCTGTTCTCTTTTTGATTCCAGTTTTAGATATAATTGTATTATATAGTGGATGAAACACAACACTGCTCTTTTCATAATCTAATAGAAGAAAGGCTTTATATTAGGTAAATTTATCCATTACACGCATTTCCTGCAGAGTGGAAGGAAAAACCTGTCTTAAAACAATCTGTTCAATGTATATATATCATAAATAAATATATAATATTGTAAATAAGGCGATCGTAGCGCTGATGGACAGCGGCTGACTCTTAATTATTTACTTAAAAAGAAAATAAGTTTCTGAATTTCTTCGTTCTTCGCAGTCTGAGGCATTAGTGTTCTCCTTATTTTGAAAAAAAAATGGCTTTGACTTTTTACTTTGTAAACGAAATGGTTGTGGATTTGATTCTCATTTATGAGAATGATCATATTATATATATAATTTACATTTTCTCGCTTTCGACAAAGCGCGGTCTTAAATTCTTCCAAATGTATCAAATGCCTTCGGAAAGTGAAAAACGGAATGTCATGATACTCGGTCTTCTCTATTTATCTTGCTATGCAAAAATAAGTGCAAAGACACGTTTGAAATAAAAATATTTCGAGTGGTTTTTGAATTACAATTATATGCAGTCAGGTATATCCCAATTGCGCCACGACGGAGACTTGCATTGACAATGCTAACAATCCCTTTATACATACTAATACTGGTGTACAAAGAAATTGGTAAACAGTCAGAGGAAGTATAATAATCTAAGCAGCCCCTAAATTCCTCCATTTTCCGCCCGATTTGACATATTGCGTTTAGCTTACGCATTGCTTAGTATGAAATCGAATCATTAGTTAGTTTAGTATTTCATTCATACAAATAAAACGTGCAAATATCCACTACTCCACTGTGCCATGATTGCATCGTGTCATCTAATAGTCCGTAAATTTGTCTTTATTGACGTCATTATGGCACATTTATCGGTAAGACATTAGTTATTATATGAAGTGCGGCGTTCGGTTTCACCAACCACGCCAAGTCTCGAAAATTAAATGATTGAAAAGGAAAGATTTACAAAGTTTTACGTCACTCGTAGTCTGCCACTAATTACACATAAGTATATGTCAAACACCTGTAAATCTGTGTAAAATCGATTTTATTAATACACTATGTGTATTTCCATTTTCTTATGCATTAATATAATGAATAATGATTTCTGCACTTTTTTTAAATAAAATCTTTAACTATACCAAATTATGCTCGCCTCATTTCCATTCAAAAAAAAAGTTTCCAAAGGTTTCTCCTACACGTATTAATATGACAAAATAAAAATTATGTATTACATTTCTTTTCAGCTTAACGCTTTTCCCGCATAGTAGGCTCATAGAGAACCTAGTGTCAAAACACTCCCTAGCGCGAAGTGGCATTGTGTGACAGCGTCTGACTATAAACGCAATGGTCATGAATGAGGTCGATTACCACTCGGGGGATTAATTATATTTAATATATTTTAGTATTTCCGCTTTGGTGAAAAGACAAAGCGCAGCGTTTAGTTCTGCCACTCAGTGGAAAGTGGAGAAAAGAATGTATTTTATAGGTAAATAAATGAAAATATATATTATTAGAATTTAAAACACTGGTCATAAGTTTAAAGCCAATATTAAAACGCAGAAAAAGGACAAATGAGTGATTTATAACAACGGACGCCACAAGATGCCAAACGTGCGTAAAATTTATTACTTTCATTATTCATTGGACAGCGTACATAAATATATGATTTATATATGCTCCAATAAATTTAGATATTTAAACAGTAACTAGAGTTTATTTTCAGTAATACCAAAAATACTTCCGTGGCTAAGTTACATAATTGTTTTAAATATAACAAACTCGCATGGGCATTATTAATACTTAGTTCGAAAGAATTATATTTTTGCAAGACAAATAAAAATAATATAACCTAAAATACTTAGCATAAAAAAGTACGGTGTTAGTGTCCGTAGTGGCCTCTCCTGACTGGAGAAATGAACTAAAATCAGCGAGGCCGAACTGAGACAGATCGAAAAAACCCGTCACATTCGCATGTTGAACCGATTCCACCTCAGCGTAGCTTAGGGTAGGGTAAAATCCTTAAGGTACGGTGATCTAATCATGTGCAGAATACTAAAGTACTGCGAAGAGCCGATATGGGTGGCATAGCGGCGTATCTCATACGCCATTAGCTACAGTGGACGGGACACGGACACTGCTTGCGAAGCACATCTTTTAATATGAGCTTGAAGAGGCTGTGCGAACGGTACGGCAGGGGTAGAAAACCCTTGTTAAAATAACGTTTTTGGCGCAGTGGGACAGTGTACAAGATTATTGTGGGCTTGAATTTCACTCCAGGACATTTATTTCCATTATTTTCATTTCACCGCTCTACTGTAAAATTAAAAAAAGCATTGGTATTATAAAAAATATCAAGAAACTGTCTAAGAAAAGATGAACGATTTTAAATGCCTCGATCTGGATAGTAAAAAATAACAAAATCTACTCTTTGTATTCCTCAAACCACGCCACGCCACGAGGCTATCTGTTTTATACCTAGTACCAAGACACTCTGTTCTCTGCTTGCCATTCAAATTTTAACATTGCATATTGAGTGGCTGAGCTCAACGCTGCGTTCTTTTCCTACCAAGGTGAAACTCAAGTATGTAAAATATAATTAATCTCCCTGAATGGAAACTCAACCCACACCCATCGCTTTTACAGTTAGACGCTATATCACTGTGCCAGGAGAAGGTCTAAGATGAAAAAATAAGATAAGTATATAAATTCGAACCATTATTCCACGCTTAATATGCATCTTACAGTTCCCAATGCGAAGATTGTACTGAATAAAATAAAGGTTGTTTGATAAGAAAAAGGGGCCTGTTATCGTTTAATAATAGTTAGTTTTTTACATATGTATGCTTTCTTTATAATATTTTTTTACTAGCGGCCATCGTGGTGCAAAGGAACAATGTCTGACTGTAAACATGAATCGTCGTGGGTTCGATTCCCACTCGAGGGCTGAATACATTTGAAATATTTTATTTTTTCCGCTCTGGAACCTAAGACAAAGGGCGCCGTTGAGTTCCGCCACTCAAATTCAAATTCAAAATTCAAAAATCCTTGTTTTAAATAGACTTTTGCAAGCACTTTTTAATCGTCGAATGAACGAACCTTTACCATACTTAAATAGTATTACTTCCACACATTTCTATCTTTTGAATATTCTTCTACAGAGTAATATGCTTCACTTATTAATATTGTTTTATAGCGGCTTTAAATTTCTGGAGTTGCAAATCTAACATATGTTATGAAATCCTATTATATATGCGTATATTCAGTCCCATAAAAAGCTTATTTACTTATTGGAGGTGATAACTTACAAGCTTATCTTTATTTCTCGTCCACTCAACATATTATGTCTCTAATACGGGTGGAAAGACAAATTTATAGGCTCCCTCTTACTACCCTGCTATGTCGGAAAAACTGTGAAGCTGAAAAAACCTAGAGTCAATACACTCAGTAATCTACTTTCCGCCCGAACCTGAAACTATGCATGTCGAGTGGTATCAATCAACGCCTCACTTCGTCATGTCACTAGAGCGAAGAAATAAAAATAATTTAAATATACTCATTTTTAGGATTTTGGTGGGGTATTAGCTATGAAGGAGTGAGGTACCATGCTTGAGAATGTAGCCAACAATAGTCCTTCCAGCAAGACATTGCTCGGGCTGAGTTTTACCATACAGCACGCGATAATTCTTAAGTGATCAGAAAATAGAAAAAAGTGTCTTAACACTAGGCTCCCTGTATACTCGACAAAATAATAATATTTTAATTGATTTAGAATCATATTTGAATCGTTTTATTTAAATATAAAATATAATCTTAAAATACGTATTACACAATTCTATACTAAGAAAGGTGTTGAAATTTTGCATTTTCTGCTTAACGAAGTTAGAACCGCCCACTACTTGTATATGATGGATGATAATTATAACTTGCCTTAATTTAAAACATAATTTTTTATGGTAATAACAAGCGTTGTGGAAGTCGTTTTGCTTTTGAAAATCATTATATTCTCTTGCCTAACCATTGTTCGTTGAAAAATCTTTGGCTAGTAGATATTTGTTAAAATTTCTCTACAGAAATGCTAACAACAAAAATAAGTTGTAATAAGCGTATAAATTTTCGACGTATCCGGATGTAGAACGCTTAGTTTAGTGGTCAGAGTTTTCACTTAGATCTATCTATGAATGTAAGTAAATCTTGCAACGCTATTTTGATCCATTTTCCACATATGACTTGCTTGAAAATTTGCACACACATCCGAATTTGATAATACAATATATTCATTACACAAATGTTATATCCTTTTTACAAGAAAATACTTTGCATGTTTCTTCTTCTTTACGTTCCTCTTCACTTCTGAAGGTTGAATTCTAGCTTTCTGAACTCTGCTCTGTCTGTCTGCTAGACGGAATAGTTGTTCCATGGATTTGATATCGGTCCACTCCCTGATGCTACTTAACCACGACTTATTCCTTCGTCCAGCGCGTCTTTTGCCGTCTAGACCATCCGTCATAATAAGCTAAAACAAACTGTAACTGCCATGGGTCAGGACATGGCCTTTATTTTATCCGGTATTTTATGTTTTTTGAAGCAGGGCTGCGTCCAACTAACGCGAAGCGTGCAGCGGTAGCACCATATCTCGAACACCATTATGTGTCTTATAGCGTCATCTTATAAGGTCCCATTAAGGTTCCATGCCTCACACCCGTACAGAACAATAGGCTAGATGTACTATAGAATTAATCTAGTTCGGAGTTTTACGTGCTATTGTGTGCAGCAGCAGAGTTTTCCCATTTTATTAAATAATGTTAAAGACATATTTAGAAAACGAATATAAATTTGAACTCAGCAGGATTTGTACCCGCTCTTGAAAACAGTTCAAGTGCTCTGACCGCTAAGCCATGCGTTCCGGTGCGGTTTTAGTATGCTGCGTAAATTTTTACACGTTTTCTAAATATGTCTTTTTTAATTTCCTTAGTGTGGGAATAACACTTAAAAAAATGTTAACAAAATATTGAATTATGTTTAAATAATACTAGCTCATATCCAAGCCAAAATAGTTATATCGGTTTGGCCACGTTAGTGACGTTGGGTTGCAAGCTTCAAATGAGCAGAAAGTAGAAAACAAAAATATGTACAAAAAACTCACTTAAATACAATATTATGAATAATATACATACGAGTACGTACATCCAAAGCAATCGTCCCAAAGAAAATACTGTATTGAATAAAATAGAACGCAAAGAGGTGCAGAAAGGAAACGGATGCCATTACCGTTTCACGGCCTGAAAGACTCTAAGCTATTATTATTTTATAATCGACTTATCCTTTATATAAGTACACAAAGAACTGTATACTAAATCGACCATCTACAATTTGCGTGCTCAGTAAAGTATTCCAAAATAGATATTTTAAGGAAAATTATCGCAACATTGAGGCCATTATGGCGCAGTGTGACAGCGTCTGAATATATATGGGATGTTGTGGGCTCAATTCTCATTCGGGGGAATGATTATATTTAAACTATTTTCAATTCTCCGTTCTGGTGAAGACTTAAAGCGCGGCGTTGAGTTCCGCCACTAAACACGCAATGTCGTAGAGAACGAAGTGTCTTGACGATGATATGCGATACGATATTCCATTATAAGCGGTTTATACTTATAAAATATCTTTTTCATCAGAACTTTTTAGTATTATTAAATCTTAAGAAATATTTTAACACTGTCTTGGATTCGGACGGAAAGTGGAGGGTCTTGACACTAGGTTCTCTCTGCCTATTGAAAGCGTGAACCTGAAGCTTAATTTCTTTTTATCCTCGTGATTTTTGAATAAATTCAGGTAGACATATATACATGAAAATATTATATTGTAATCCGATCCGGACACGGCAGTTACATTTCATGCTAATTGAACCATAGAGCTGCTCTCTGTGATGTCGAAGTGATGTTATCCCACCACGAATCCCGCCGATTTACCGTTTGTAAATTATAATAAATAAACAAATTATTAATAAATATAATAACTTTATAATGTAAAAAAACTACTATTAAATCTATTTTAATTGATACAAGACAATTTCAATGTAAAACTGAACGAAATATTTATATAATCAAGCAGAGCGTACCTTGATTTTTGATATTTATTTTTAAGGCCGGCTGACCTCTACCAAATTCCATAAATACAGGTGTAGCTAATAAGAGCGTGTCTCAATAATACTTGGTTAGTAACTATCCAAATGCATATAATAGTAGTATAGACACGCCCTTTGCGTAGGCAACCATTGAGCAAGATGAACTTGAATCGCGTCTCCATTAGCAGATTAGGTCTATTTGTGGTTGGATGAATAGTTTGGACATCGACAACTCTCTATTTTCAATCGTATCTCTCGTGCGAGGTGGATGCTGGGAGGTTAGTATATTGTGATAAATCTTTACTCTATATACACACATATATAAATATTAGCCATTAGGTGTTAGTTTTTGATATTAAGATATTCTTGGCTTCAAACTTTGAGGTCGTAATTTGATATTCGCTAGTCAAGGACATTATTTTCTAATTATTTTATTGATTTAGTCAGATAAAGAGTGTTGTTAAGCTGGTGCACATTATTATAGATATTTTATAATAAGTGGACGTTGTATACAAAGTGATTTATCACTGTATTTTCTCTGGTTACTTACTTTATAGTGGACTAAAAATAGGATTTGAATAAGCAACGTTCGGCAAAGAGAGACACTACCTTGATAAGCAGGTAAAATGTCATCAATTTACATTAAGTTTTGTGTAAAATATTACCAATATAATAATAAATTTCCTATATTATTTATATGAACAGTGCTACTTACCATATTAAAATTAAAAAAATGCAGAAGTTTGATTAAACAAACCAGAAATTGAACTACAAATCCCAATCCTTACCTGCTATTACCAAAACATCGATGAGAGCTAGAATAGCAAGGCTGGCAACGCTGGTCGGCTCGTCCCAGCGCACGTCGTCAAGGAGGGCAGCGCAAGCGGTCTCATTTAGCGAGCGCATATTACGCGCCCGCGAGCCGCGCGTGCGCAACGCATCGCCTGACTGCTTATGCCACTTATGATCAGGCTTTCTGGGAAACGAAAAAAGGAATAAGTATTATTATACAATGTTTTATATATTATTACTAGTGGCATCACCCGCGTGACCTATAGCTGTTCAATATTTTTAACAACGAAATTCCCGGGAAAATTAATAAATATGCGAGAAAAAAGGCCCTTTAGCATATGTTTATCCCAAGACCCTCAAGTATCTCTATATTAATTACATCGCAATCGGTTAAGAATTAAAAAATAATTAAAAAAATATTTATTTGTATACTATTTAACGTGGCGTAGATATCACTGTCTTATAAACACTAAACACATAAAATATTATTATTGAAGTAATATGACCCGACACGCTGTTCTTTATTTCAGCGATATTTTGTATTGGTTGACTAGCATCTCTTTAGAGAGATTTTTACAATTTTCTGCTTAACAAAGATTATTCTACGAACAATCGTTTGCCAAGAGAGAATGCTATTTATCAAGTACTCGCTACCATCGCTTACAGTTAAGGAACTCCTAAATACACTACGATGGCGTCAAAAACAGAAATTAAATGAAGATTTTCGTAAAAGCTCAGAGCTTAGCAAAATGGACAAACAAAATCCTATGTAATTCCATAATCTTTAAACATTTCCGTTCTACATTTTTATAGCCGCAGCTTTAAAAAAAATCAAAAGAAACAATACGTTTGCGGATATCTTTTTGTCCCATTGTAGTTTGTTAAAGAAACAACGTAAAGACTCTAGTATTAAGAAATGAGTTTTTTTTGTAAATAATTTTTAATTTAAAACAAGAACATATAAAGAAAGTATAATATACTTGCTATAATCGCGACTTCATCCGCGTTTAATTTTAAAAGATAAGTAGACTAAGTTACTTCTACATCAGCTATCTGGGTCCAGAGATAAGCCGGAACAAACAAGACAGACAGACAGTATATATATATTTATATTTATATTATATTATATCAGTATATATATATATTTAGTACAAATCTGTTATTGTAATATTACGAACAGCTACTCCAATTATATTAAATTGTGTAGATAATTAAAATATATAGATAGGCTTGTACGGTTTAAGACCCAATAGATCGTTAATGGTAATATTTTAACACTTAAAATATCACAGCGGAATAGTGTCTATCTTTAAAAGTGGTATTCTTAACACTAGTGAGATAAAACACGGCGTTGAATCCCGCAACTAAATGCATGCAATCTGCCGATTTCCAAAGTGTAGAACAGAGTGTCTTGACACTAGGTTCTCTCGAACTACTGCTATGCGGGAAATATACCTTCATAAATATAACACTTAATAATCGAAATTTTAATACAAACTAAAACTTTACTACCTGTAAATTATTATTTAAACTATTCATTGAATCACATACCCGTAGAGTTGTAATTACACCAGCGGTGCTTAATTTACACGATATTTATTATTCGTATTTATCCGGAACCAAACCTATTATTCCTTAACAAGGGTCTCTAATTAAGGCAAAACTTTATTGAACATACATTTTGGAATATTTAGTAGCTTGTGTTTTTATTCCAAAATGTATTTTATTTATATATAAATTCTTTTTTATTAGACAGAGAGAACTTAGCGTCAAGACACTCCGTTCTCTACTTTCCGCTCGTATCCGAGACATTGCGTGTTAAGTGGCGGAACTTAACACCGCGCTTTATCTTGTCACCAGAGCAATATAATCATTCCCCCTAAATGGAAATCGAATTCACAGCCATTGCGTATATAACTCTTTATTACACCAATATATTAGTAACAATGTTGATATTGAACACCATATAACAATTTTGATGTAAATACTTAAAAATGATACTAAAAATACGCTTATATGTCTTTTTTTAGTTTCCGATATAGATGTGATATATTGAAAGGCAGTCGTAATTCGTATGCATAAGTTTAAAGCCTATCCCACTATTTTACACCTACACAGTATGAGGGACGGTTTGCCTTAACTAATGTGCGTTCGATATTAGTCTGTTTTTGTATCTAACAGTGTAGCCAGAAACAACATTCGAGATATAGCGTGTACAATGAGGGAATTGAAAGCTTTATAAGAGCGGGGAAATTATATTTGAATTGAACTTCATTTCTCCGCTCTAACAATACCATTCTTCCCTGTAGCGTTTGAAACTATACACATAGCGTGTACAAGCTGACTTTGTCTCCACCATAATTACATTAGTTTGCTTAGTTTATTTATAAAGAGATGTTTTACTATTTGCTTTCAACAGATACGTCATGCTCCGTTCTAGACTTTTCATCCGTATTCGAGATATTTCGTATTGCGAGATATTTCCTAGCTCTGCTAGGATTAAAGCACGCCGTTGAAATCCGCTACTCAACGAAATATCAGTAGTCGGTCCCTCATATCTGTCTCCACCGGTTCTGCGCAGTGTTTCTCTTGCAATTGTATAAAGTTTGGATGTTCGGATGATGAATCCACTCAATGCAATACAAATATTCAAACTACTTTCATTCACCGTTCTGGTAAGATTCAATAGGGCGTATGGTCCCGCCATACAAAACGCAGTGTCACTAAACTGGGTAGTGGGTAGAGAACAGAGTGTCCTAAAACTATGGTCTGGTACACTTGACAATGAATACTGTAACCACCGGATGTCACTTATATAGAGACTCCATCTCACAAACTTTAGAGATATTATTTTGTTAACATTTATTAAAGTGTTATTCCCACACTAAGGAAATTGAAAAAGACATATTTAGAAAACGTATAAAAATTTGAAAAAAATTTTTATACGTTTTCTAAATATGTCTTTTTTTAGAGATATTGTTCAAGGTTCTTCAAGCCCTTACATAATAGACGAGAAATTTGATGTATGATAACCGTTTACAACCCAATGATACTGTAACTGTACAAGTACTGTTTATAGAAGTTTCACTTATAACTTAGAATATTAACACAAAAATTTGTAATTTCATATGTTTAAATTATAACTAACAACATCAATCTGATTTTTACATCATTACCTTAAAATATTATGCTACGATATACCACTATTGACATACAATTATATTTGACATTAGGCGTTCGGTGATGATAATCCAGTTCCATGACTTTGGTTCATCCAAATGCTGAATGCGCTTAAAGAAGTTTTTACTTCAAAATAAAAAAAAAACGCTATGGTCTCTCATTAAGGGCTACAATTATTTTCATTATAGTATTCAAATCAAACCAAGCTCCTAACTAACATTCCATTCCATTCGCATGTATGTCTAATTAATTGTCACGCCTATAATGTGTGCTTACTTAATTGCTCCGATAAACTTTTGTTAGGAGCCTCTGTAACTATAGTCACTAATAATGTAATCGTTTTGTAACTACGCCTTTTTGGTATCAAGGGATTCATTGAACGTATGAAACTAATTTAACATTTTTAAAATCTTATCCCAACACTTAGGATATCAAAAATGTTTTTAGAAAACGTATAAAAATAAGTTGTAATTAGCGTATAAAACTTTTGACGCAGCTAGATGTAGAACGCATGGTTTAGTGGTCAGAGCGCTTGGACGGTTTTCAAGTGGCGCGGGTCCGAATCCCGTTGCGTGCATTTGTGCGTTCAAATGTTTTTGTATGGTACTTTGTAACAGAATATTTAAGAAAGTATGGTAATATTGAAATACATATGGCACTTGGAATAGAGAAAGTACAAAAAAATACATTATGTGTAGAGTGGCTCAAATAAAACCAAGTTTATGTGAATATGTAATTAGAATTAATATACCACTTTTAAAAGATTTTTCTGTAGTTAATTGTGCTTTGTCTTGGAATCTACAAGCATTGCATTGTAGAATAAGAGTGAACGAATCATTTATAAACCCGCAGTAGCAGAAGATCATCTTGGCGCAGTGGCTCACAATGTCTAACTGTAATAGCGATTGGTTGTGAGTTCGAGTCCCACTCGGTGAAATTATCATAATTAAATTATTTATCCGCTCTAGTAAACAAGATAAAGCGCGGCGTTGAGAGTAGCGTCTCAACACGCAATGTCTTGAATTCAGGCGGAAAGTGGTGAAGTTGGTCGTCTTGACACTAGGTTTTCTTTGGTCACTGCTATGCGGGAGAAAGGGTGAAGCTATAAAATCATAGTCACTTTGTATTACGTGTACGTATTGTCACCTAGATATGCGTGTATGTGGATGTGTAAATATATTGTGTAAATATATACTTTACCATTATTATAGTAATAACTTTCTTAATATTTTATATTTTCTTGTAGTAACGCAGGTGAGCAATGTTGATTTACATACAAAACCCTTATGAACTGTAACGCGAGATGATTACAATGCAGAATTTTTTACTATTAAAAACATGAAATACAACTAATTTCCCAAGTGATAATACAGCGGCTGTATTACAATATGTATATGAATCTTCATCTTTGTTCTCACTCAAAGGAATACCTTAAAAGTTGATTATCGCATAGATAAAACTATAAATTGGCCGATATTTATATTTAAAATACGAGTATGATTTGTATAACAATATAAGCTTACACTATCATATTTATATTATCCTTAAAGACAGCAAAACTGACGAACGGTGGGATTTAATTTTAAAACTGCATACACGCATAATACACTTTAGTATAGAAAATAATTTTCCAATACAAAAAAGTAATCTCAAATCGTCTAGAACAGTTAACAAGCGATTGCTAAGCTGGAGACAAATCGATTTCAAATTGGAATCGCACTCAATTTAACTAAAGTCCACTCGCTGTAATGCTATTACTTACCTCGTTGTTACGTTTAAAACGAATGCAGAAAAAGACGTGAAAATAGTACTTTTCGCATGAGATTTTATTTATTAAATTGTAGAAGCAGCTTCATGTTTTCTTCTATATATCTGGGTCAGAGATAATGTAGTGTTAAAACACTCTGTTCTACACTTTATGCCCGAATTCCAGACATTGCGTGTTAAGTGGCGAAAGCGGAATTAATATAATTTTAATGTGAAAGTCATTTTAAATTCCCCGAGTGGGAACCGCGTTTACAGTCAGACCCGGTCACTATTATGTCTTCACTATAGTTCTCATATCTTATCAGTACACATTTCTACATTTTTTTTACACTAACAAATTAACAAAATTAAAAAACTATTTTGCTTGTAACAGAAAAGCTTTTAAAAATCTTATAAAGTATTTTCACATACGTATGTCTGTCTATATATTCTTAGAATTAAATTCCAATAACTTTTAATAAATTTGACCGTAAATAAAATTGAAATTTATGTGTTGATTGATGTATAACAAAAACATTTAGTGCAAGAATGTATAAAGCAGAAACAAGTGAACCCGCGGGCATTCCCCTACTATAAAGCACTAAGTCCAAATAAATTTCGTTACGCCAGAACGCTGTACCGACGGCGTCCCTGAAGATTAAATAAAATTGTATCCAAATAGGTCCCTAATGATGTATAGTGCCAGCGTTGTCCTAAACTGTAGAACATTATCCTACCAAATTCCAAAGCTTGACAAATATATAGCATTGTCAATGTTCAAATGGCCTATCTCATAAATTTACTCAAATGTTATAATCTAGCGACCCGATAGAAAGAAATAACCTTCTTTTGGGTAATGTAATATAATATTGACAAATATCCTCACTAATATTTTTTATGTACAGACAAATTCTTTATATACAGACATCGATCAAATACATTTTTAATATATGAATATTGTATTTCACACACATAGGTTACGTTCTTATGGAGCTTTGTCAGAGATTATATATGCTTGTTTAAATTCTTTAGATTTTGTGATCATACTGAGTGGAAAAGAAAGTGATTTAACACTAATGTATTCGAAACATGATGTTTAAAAATATGCTTATATATAATCCAACCAAATTATACGTGATATATGCAATTGAAGTAGTTTATTTCACCTTCACGCTTTTTCCCACATAACAGGGTAGATAGAGAGAAACTAGTCTCAAGACAGTCCGTTCTCCACTTTCTGCTCGAATTCGAAATATTGCATGTTGAGTGGCGAAGTTTAAATTTGTTTTATTTAATACTAGCTGATATGTGTATGATTATATGTATATTGTTACAAAGAAAACCATTTTTTTCACTGTACGTAGCATTTTTTACTATTACAGCGTGTTTGATTAGTACATCAATATAAAATTATCAAAAAAATATTAAGCTTATTCAAAGTGGTCTCCATTGGCTGCAATACAGTCATCTAAACGTTGAGGCCAGTTATCAATAGCAGCACAAACTTTTTCTATGGGAAAATTCTTCACTGTCAATCGTATAGATTGTTTTAGGGATTCCAAATTATTATGGCGTTTGGAGCAAGCCTTACTCTGTAAAACTGAACATAAATCATTACCCAGGGGATTAAGATCAGAACTAGATGACGACTAGTCTACAGCTCTGACGAAGTCCGGAACGTTGGTTTCTAATCAAGAATGGATGTTCTTAATGATTTATGAATCTTGCTGAAAGGACCATTTTTGATTATGGAACATGATTTTGTTAAGGACTACCTTATCTAGAATGGTGTCTTGATACACTTGTGCCAATGTTTTGATTACATCTCCCGAGATAAAATATTTTGCTTTCAGACAGGATTTCTTCGAATTCTTTCCCTTTGATCCCTGCTTTGATGGCCTTTTTCGAACGAACACTACGTGGGCGGCCAAATATTTTTCTGTCACAAACAGAGGAGGTTTCATTGTACCTATCAATAGCCCAGTACACGAACATTCGACTAATCCTAAGCGTACAAAGGATTTTAAAAATTGTATTTTGCACCACAGCTACTTTATGTAATGCAAACACAGAGATTCCGTTCTCTTTATCACCCCACCCCATATTAATATCACAAAATATTTCACAATATCTTAGCGCAAAAATAAGAAAACTAAATGACAATCATATAAAAATGAGAGTTTCCAAATTCAAAAGTAATATTTTATTTATTTTTAATTATATCAGTATTTATGGCCAAACTGAGTATAATGTAGCATAATTTAATAGTGGGAAAAAAGAAAAGGGAGGAAAAGACTAGTATTAAGACATTAAGTTCAATACTTTATTTGTTAATTGGTGAAGTTTGACACTGCGCTATATCTAACCAGAGCATATAAAGTAACACAGAAGATATTTTTTTTATAGAAATGTCCTAAACTTAATATAACGAACGTATAATTTGTAAAAATCCTTGAAAAACTTTATAAGAAAATCTGAGTTACGCCATTTTGACTGACGGTTTCATATGGCATTGAGTAGCGGTACGGCCTCTAAAGTTAAGGCTTAAGTGCTATTCTTCTCCTTTGATATATGAACACTACTTTATCTAAGTAACCGAGTAAGATGTGATCGAGATACCACTACTATTCGGTTTACTAAGAAATTACTTACATACATTAGTATGAGGATACATTAGGCCATGGTGGCGCAATGAGACAGCGTTTCACTGTACACGCGATTGGTTACAGGTTCGATTCCCGCTATATAGCAATGCGTTTAAATTATATTCAATTCCCCTCTCTGGTAAGTCAGAGCAAGCATTGACTTCCTTACGCAATGTCTTAATTTGATTTTATTTCGGAGCTAACAATACGTAAACATTAAATCTTTTTTTACAAAAAAGATTTAATTTCTTTAGTATGTTTTATTTTCTGTGTTCAAGTATTTAAAATTTTATTTGTGGGTATATTTATATTGCGTCAGACTGCAACCCGCGCTTGGTTATGGGTTCGATTCCTACTCGGGGAAATGGTTATGTTTAAAATATTTCCTCGCTGGTATCTAAGACAAAGCGCGGCGTTGAGTTACGCCACACAAAATTGGAAAAAACTTTCTTATGAAGCACATGTACCTATATGAAACATAATATATAGAATCGAAAAATATAAAACATGGAAGGAATTTGAAATTGTCTAAATATTACATATAAGTTTTGACCTTCAAATTCATTCTTTCAACTTTAACTACAGTGAAACAGCTCATTTGAATTTCGTAAAATTTAATTTGATGCTTAAAACAAAATGTTTGAAGTTCAAAACCCATATACATTCACATATTAACAAGTAAGAGTTTCACTAATCATTTAATTGCAAACCGTTGTTCCCACCCGAGCCTTTAATTTCACTGAGTGCGTATACATTATTAATTTTGTTCGAATATTTTCCACCTTTGTCAGATTTTGTTTAATGCTAGCACACTGGATGCATTAAAGCTTATTATACTGTAAAATTTAGAGCGTAAGGTTTATTTTCAAAATACATATTAAAGCCTGTGGTAATTAAAATATATGATTTACTTTATGGTCATTTAAATACTGGCATCTAATATGGTAATACCATATTCGTATGGAGGCCTCATTTGAGTGTAAGATCAGCAAATGCGATTCTTTAATATAAATACGTAATAATCACCAAAAATAATAGTAAATTTATAATTTATTATGTTAATAGGATATTACTTAAATTTATTAGTTCACACAACAACAAGTCACAGTTAATTTCAATTATTATCTCGAAGGGGCCTGGACGTGTTAGAACTGTGTGCCCATACAAGCCTTTCAAACGACCGGGTTAATTAATAATAATAATAGAAATACATTAATTATTGAGGTCATGAAGGATATAGATATGCCTATCCAGTTTATAATGGCAAGACCTAGCCCAATTGCTAACGGTAATACAAAAATTATACAGTACTTATCCATCTATTGCATACAAAGACCAAATTACTCTCTGTACGTCTAAAGATGGAGGACAGGGTTTTGAAGTAACACCCTCTTCTTTATCTTGATTAATTACAAAATAAATACCCTCTAGCAAGGTTGGTATCCACATATATCGACACATATATCCACACTCTTAACGCCAATTCCTTTATTACACAATTCAATCATCAATTTGTACAGCAACAATAACTTATACTTAAATCATAAAGACTTATTAAAATTATTCTCATGAACTAAATAGCGTCCTCTTCTGCCCAAATACTTCAAAACAGTACAAGAAATACAAAGAAAGTATGCTATACAATCTAGCGCCCTCTGTATAGAGGTCTTGCTTAACTAAACGCCGCCACAGTGACATTTGCAGGGTCCCGTATTTCGACGTGGAAATAGTATTTGTAACTAAATCTTTACTTGTTTTTCTAATATATACCTAATATTTTTTTTTTCAAAAACTAAGCAAACACTACAAAAGCTATGATACAAAGTTTGATGGATTTCTAAAAGTAACTTTCAACTATAACGAAATAACTTTCACTAGTGCGGTCGTTTTAAATTACTATAGACTAGAGTTCAATCACATATAAAATATTACGTCATATAGTGATACCGCAGTGGCGCAGTGAGACAGTGACTTACTGTAAACGCGATGATTGTCGGTTCTATACCTACTCTTACGTAACTCTACCTAGGTAGTATCTAATTATAATCATATCAATATATTATTTTAACATTTTTAAAGTGTTATTCACACACTTAGGGAATTTAAAACGTTATAGTTTATATAGACAAGTAGTGCTGAATGCTAATATTTTGTAAATAATGTCAAAGAATCAATTAAATTCATAGAACAAATGTAACATACACAACCATGTGCTTGACATACATTAACCACAAGGATTCGATTCCAAACCGGAGAAATGTCTATTTCAGACGTAAAATGGAGAACGGAGTGTCTTAACACTAGGTTCTCTCTGCCTACGCTGCTATCCGGGAAAAAGCTAAAGATGTGTTTATCTTACATTTAGAAACGCGAAACCAACCTAAAAAGACTTCTATGTATATTCTAGATTTTCAGAATTATATGAAACTAAGACAATCATTAATGCAATCACGTTTACAGTCAGATGCTATCTCAAAACGCCATAATGGCCTCAAAGTTAACAAAATACCTTTGGTTCGTAACCATTTCTCATACAAAATTTACCATCACGACCCAAAAAACATCACTGCCTCACATTTAAGTCATACATACATGCTTTTATGTAGTTAATTTGCATAGAAAACCCTGGACGTTAGCTTCCATTGGTTTTTCAATTAACGGCGACGTAATGGAAGGTACGCTCCGATGAATGCGTCGATACTATCATTTTACTTTCATAATTCTTACAACTGGTTGACCTGGTTAGCTTGTTTTGACCTGAAATTGTCCTTAAATGCTTTATAATAATGCCCTTTTATATGTAAAACGTGATATAATTGATGTTCGTGTGTTAGTTGGACTAACTGTCTGTATATAAATACATACAGGTTGGTAGCCTAATTTTTTACATAATTCCTAAAAATTTTAAAAATTGTTGAAAAAGAACAAATTTAAAATTATTTTCTCATCATTCGGACTACAGGCTTTAACTATAAATATATTATATTGTGTACAAATATAAAACAATCCGGTGCCAACAAGTGGGTCATAATAGCGTTGTAAAATGTTCTTACTTCTTACAAAATCTTATAAAATCGCAATGATTTTTTCCACATAACACGCCGCACTTTGTCTTCTTGACAGGAGTGAAATAAAGGAATTAAATTAAGATCATTTCACCGAGTGTGAATCGAATCCACAACTATTCGCGTTTACAGTCGGCGGCTGTTCCACTACACGCCACGATGTCCATCATTTATTTTTAAAAGAAATATAATATATTTTATCTATACATATATGTATGTAAACTGTAAGCTTTACATAGTGGGTAAAGAGATGGTTTTTTATATAAATAACTATTTTTGTTGGCTAAAATTGATCTTGTCCGCAACGTGGACAGTACAAAATATATTTCATTCATATTGAAATACACAGTATTGTTTACTTAAACATACCCATTCAACTCACGAATAAAAGCTTTAAGCTCTTTATGAAATGTGCTCTACATTACATACATTATCTATTCGCTTGTGGCTCTACGATTTGAATAATTGCCCCGAGCGCCATCTACCGTTATTAAAAAGCGCAAATATAGGGTACCGTAGTCCATAAGGTTTCTTTTAAGGGAAACATAAGTTGTAAGCTTAGTTTATATTTCATTGATAATATAAATGTGAAAAAGGGGGCCCAGTTCATTATTAGAGTCGTCGTGGTATTAACAAATTAAAACATTTTAGTAAGAAAAGCGGCTTCACGCTTATTTACACATAGTCAGCTAGAGCCTAGAGTCGAGACACTCTATTTTACACTTCCTGTCTGAATTTAAGACATTGCGTGTTGAGTGGTGAAACTTTATAGAGTACAGGTATAGTGCAGGTTTAAAAATTTATACATAAAATAATCATAATTACTTAAGTCTACAGATACTCCTACACGCTTCTTGTCATTAATTCTTGTAAGTTACTAGAGACCCGATTGCGGCCTTGCCCGCGTTAACTATAGCTGATTCGTATTTTCGGCGGCCTTTTCCTAAAACAATGAAAAAGTAAAAAGAGGGGGGAAAGTATCAAGTATCTCTTTGTAAAATTTTATTACAAACAGTTCAGTGGTTTGGCCGTGATGACGAGACAGACAAACATACAAATTGAGTTACTTTATAATATTAAATTAATTGTTAATTGATATGGATATTTAAAAAAACACTTCCCAGAGATACAGAACCATTTTTCTACCACTCTGACTCATTTCTATCCGAGTTTTTATTATTGAAAAGCCTCGTTTCTATAAAAACCCTCATTCATAAAACACCTCTTTAATATTATGCGGGGTCTATACGCTCCAATTAACCGACTTTAAAAAGAGTATATTCGCGGCTGTTTTAAAGACAGAAATGATGACTTAATTGCTTATTTCAAAATATTGTAACGATTTTCATTCGATTTTCTTTTTGTTTCAGCTGAAAAAAGTATGAAAACGACTACAGAGAGAGAACTAGTATCAAGACACTCCGTTCTTCGCATTTCGCGCCAATAGGTTAAATTAGTATACTGTCTAACTACGACTGTTTATTGTATTAATAAATCCGTAGACACGTAAAATTCACGTTGTCTTAGTACTTTATATAAAAGTGTAATTGAAGTGTCAAGCGCAAGGTGTGTGTTTTGTATGTTATTACATTATTTTGTAATATATTTCTATTGAATTATTATAAAAAATATTGGACCTGCAGTTCTCACATGTAACTTTTACTATGCCAAATTTTGTACACCTCCGCCCCATTGATTTTAAAAACGACTCCAAAGATTTTTCTATTAAATTTGCTTCAGCTATATGTATTCTATAATTTATTAATCCTTTGTTATGTTTTGAAAATGATATACCATTTTTTTTTATTTATAACATATATTTCATACTTTTGTAGATTCGCAAAGTTTGAGCGAAGTATATTTTTTTACTAATTTGCAATTTATTATTCCAACCACAATTTAAAAATACCAATAAGTCATAAAGCCTATTAGTCTTAAAACTAACGTACATCCGGTAGTAATTGCATTTAAACGTAAACTGACATCTCTGAGTGTCATTTAAAGTGACTAAATAACGGTTTAAAACATAATAAAATTATAAAAGCTTAATGTCGACCACAACGTTAGTTGTAAATCACCACAATAAATTCACTGATACACCGCTGTTGCGTGCTTAACGTATTTACTACTAACAAGCACTGGCTTTGCGCCAACTGATAGAATACTAGCTTAGTACAGTATCTAAACGTGTTAAAAATCCATTTTTATTTAGAAAATAAAATAAAAATAAAAAATGAATTTAGTGTAGTAAATTATTTATAGCTTTTTTGAAGTTTGTGGTTATTGTGGCTTAGTGGAACAGCGTCTGAGTGTAATCGCGAAGGTTGAGGATTCGATCTCACGCAGGTTATACTTTTTTCATCTGATTTTAGGGGGAAGTAGAGGGCGGAGTGTCTTGACACAGCCTACAGCCTACTGTTTAATTAAAAAAGTTATATTTTATTGCTAAGTTTCTTTGTAACAAACTATGTAAAGTAAAACATTGGTTGTTGTTGTAGTTTCCTTCGGTGTGATAGGAAGTGATTTGTACTAAGAACTAAAAATAAAATTTAATAATACGAATTTTCACGTCAATATTTTGTTCAAAAACCTATCTCATATACCAAATTACACGCAGTACACATATTATAGTCAGCCAATTTTCGTAACGAGTAGTGGAACTCAACTCACATCTTTCTTTCTCTTGTCACCACAACGGAGAAATGAAAATAATTTTAATATAATCATTACACAAAGTGGGAATTGAACCCACAACCATCATGTATACAGTCAGACGCTGTCCCACTACGCCACGATGTCCTGTATGGAATGAAAATATAGTCGTAGAGGAGATTCACCTGAGTTGGGATCGACCTTTAATCATCAAGCTTACAGACGCTGTCAAGAAGCTGAAGTATTTGCAAATTAAACTAAAATATCGTTTATATGAATTTTGGACCCAAACCATTCACGTGTTCTAATTGCACTAGCAATATGTAATATCAGTTAAAAGTTATTATACAACATAAATATTTATTATGTTCCAGATATTAATAGAAATTGCCCATAAAAGCTGCACTTGATATCAATTCCAATATTTCAGCATACATCTGCTATCTTTTGTATTACAATATGCAATGATACAAAATATAATATTATATCTACTTTATTATAACGCATAAACAAAAAGGTTTTAGTGTTAAGTCGTAGTCGTGGTCATAGTCATGGTCGTGGTCGAGGTCGGTCGTTTGCCGTAAAATTTGCGCGAAGACAAGGGTGATTTTTGTGTTGGTACTTCGGTACTTAAAAAAGGCATATTTGGAAAACGTATATAAATTTAAACGCAGCAGGATCAGGCGCGGGTAGCGCCTCTTATTTTTATACGTTTTCTAAATATGTCTTTTTCAATTTCCTGAGTGCGCGACTAACCCTTTAAAAAATGTTAAAAATATTTGGGTACTTGTTTCTACTTTAACTTTTTTTACTTCTAACAAGTTGTACTTATTTTATTATTACGACAAAGTCTGTCGTCTCGTAGTTTGCAACCAAATATAATAAGAATGCTTCACAAAGGGATTTTCTTGGCAGAGTAAGGCAAATAGTTTACGCGATTTTTACTCATTTTAAAATGAAACAATTTTTAAATGGATTCATCGCGAATATTTTAGATATTCCTACTCGACTACCTGTGACCACGGACTACTGTAAAGTGCTCGAAATGTCGGGTTTTCAAAAATGCATTTTTGAATATCGAAAATATACGCAACCGGATAAAAATTGTTTCATTTCAAAAGATAAGGCAAGGCAAGGCATATTATTAATTTGTGCATTAGGAATCTAGTGAACGTATTAATTTCTTTTTAAATTTAGTGTATACACGAGTTCTTGTCAATACTTAACAGACGAAATCATAATTGTGATTTTCTATCAAAACCAAAATAAGTGCTGCTTTGACTTCACCGCCATCACCCGCTACTCGATTTCGTCAATGAGATGTTTGCGAGGTTGCCGCCCTGACAGGTAAATGTTCGATTGCGACATACGTAAAAAGTAGCTTTTGATTTTCGATCGATCATTTATTTTTTATTTTGTTTGAAAAACATGATATTTTTTTATTTTAAGTAAAAATTTCTTATTTTATTATTATGCCGTATTTAAAAGAAGTACTAAATGAACTTTTTTCATGTAATGTCCCAGTTCAAATTCAACATATCCTTTAACAAATAGACTTTTGCAATCACTTTTGGATCGTTGAACATACACCTACCACCGGCTCGGAAGGCAGTTTTCCTGAGAAGAGCCGGCGAGAAACTCAATAATTGCTCTATTCAAATACAAAAGTTACAATTTTATACTTAGATACAGTGGTAGCTAACCTTTACCATACTTAAATCATATTACTTCCACACATTTCTATCTTTTAAATATTCTTCTAAAGAGAAATAAGATTTACTTAATAATATTGTCTTTCTAGCTTTAAATTCTGGAGTTGCAAATCTAACAAAGGTGGAATCATATTATATATACACAGACCCATAAAAGACTTATTTACTCTTTGGATGCGATAACCTGGTCTTACAGGATTATTTTTATTTCTCGTCCACTTTATGTCACTGTTTTTAGCATAACACTGGATATGTTGTCTTAAAAACTAAATATTACAATATGTATACTGCGTTTAAAAACATCTCGCAAAGAATCTCGAGCTTTAAGATTAGAAATTAATGTCACCGCTCTATTTTGAAGAATAAATATTGAATTTATTCTTTAAAAGAACATCAATCAACAATCATCTATCATTTCATCCATTCAAATTATTTTCATTTCTTCACTCTGGTAAGAATGTCATTTCATACACAATGTTGCGAATTCCAGAATTCTGGAATGCAGCCGTAGTGTCTTGATACGAGATTTTTCTACCTACACTCCTATAGCAGGCGAAGCTAACATTAAAAATATAATATACATATTAATAAAATGTCGAGTAGAGTGTGTTTTTAATATTATAATAACTGGTTTTTATCAAATGCATATGTATGTGTATAGACGCACATGTGCATATGTATATAAGGTACATTTTATTTTATATGAAATCGAGGGCACAGCGAGTAATAAATAAACATTGGATTATCCCCTTTCTATTGCATACTGTATATACGAAAAGGGTTAAAATGCCTTATTAATGAGCGATCTATTATTTTGTTCCAACGATTGTGATATTATGCTAGCAACAGGCTTATTGTCGGATTGTATTAATTGTAGAAATATATAACGGCTTGTTTTTAAATTATATTCAATTAACCATCAAAATTCTGTCCACAATGGCGCAGTGGAACAGCGTCTGACTGTAAAGGCAATCGGTTTTGGATTCAATTTCCTCTCGGGGAGTTAATATATTAGAATCCTCTTTATTTCTCTGCTGTTGGTCTGGTAATTAAGACAAAGTTATGATCATTTCTCCGAGAGGGGATGGAACCTACAACAATAGCGTTTGCTGTGCCATTGCACCACGGTGGCTTTTTATTTAAATTTATCTTTTTTTAACTTTTAACTATTTTATATTATAGTCAATAAACGCAAATTATGTTTAAAAATATCCAACAATCCTTTGACGCAATTAAGAAAATGATTGTGAAAATATTATAAGTCTCGCTATTCAAGATCTTTTCTAGGTATAGGGCAATTACTTCAGTGTGATTCGTTATATTGCTATTGATATATATAGAATTGTTAAAAAATTTAAAATCTATTAGGAATAAAAAATAAATACCAGTGACCCGATCGCAGATTTGGCTACGTGCACTGTAGCTGTTTCATACTTTCAACCGCCTTTTCGTAAAGCAATGATTTCCAGAAAAAAGAAAAATGCCTCGAAATGTTGTGAGAAAAAAGTAGCCCATGTTCATCTCAAGACCATCAAGTATCTCTATATATACAGACATATTTAGAAAACGTATAAAAAGTTGAACGCAGCGGGATTTGAACCCGCGCCTCTTGAAAACCGTTCAAGTGCTTTGACCGCTAAGCCATGGTTTCAAACGCACGTTTTTCGAGCTCTGCATAAATATGGACATTTTGAAAAATACATATTTAGAAAACGTATAAAAATTTAATCTATATATAGTTTCACCACAATCAGTTCCGCAGTTGGGCCGTGATAACATCACAGACAGATACACTGAGTTACTTGCGCATTTATTATATGAGTATGGATTGATAGCTGCAAAATATACTCGTATAGGTAGAAAGTTAGCTTAAGAGACACTATTATTCACTTTCTGATAATTTTTAGCCTACTGCGTTAAGAAGCGGAGTTTAACACTGCGTTTTTTTTTTTTAAATAGAGAAATTAAAATAATTTTAAATAAACCTCGAATGAAGATCGAACCCACAACCATCGCGTACCCCGTAACCAGTAAGGCAATGTTTCATCGCACTACGTTGGTTTGAGTAACCTGCCATATGAAAGAACGTTACTAAAAATCATAACACTCTTGACACCCCTCTGTTAATAAAGGTTTTACTTTTAATACCAATCTCTATAATAATGTAGTCTATGTATGCAGAGAGAATAGTAACAATAATACTTTATTGCATACATAAATGTACAATTTACAAGATTATGATATACTAAAATCAATGTAAAATGGCGGCCTTATCACTAATAGCGATTTCTTATAGGGAACCATCATAAACGGATTTATTATAAAGAAACAAAAGAGCAGAGGAGCTAAAACCAATATATATATATATTAACTTAACATACTATTGCCTACAACAGTTGGTGTTAATACGTACATTCTCCACTTTCCGCCCGAATCGATATATTGCGTTTCCGCTACGCTTAAAGCCGCGCTTATCAGATTATCAGAGTGGAGAAATCAATATAATTAAAATATAATCACTCCAACGAGTAGGAATGTTACCCACAACCAATTGCGTTTACAGTCAGATGTTATACCGCCTCGACACAATTGCCTCTATAATAAAGTTTATATTATAAGTCTACATATTTTGTCTGCGTAAATTGAGACAGATTTAGTAGTTACTTGGTACTATCTATATAAAGACTCTACATATCCTGAAAAATACACATTTAAAAAAAATTGAAAATACCAGCGTGGCGAGGTGGTATGTTTATATTTAAATAATTTTCATTTTAATTAAATTCCATCACTTAACACACAACGCCATGATTCAATTCAGGTGGATAGCGGAGAACGAAGTGTTTAGGCTCTAATTTCTTACTTTTCAGGCTGTAAATCCGTAGTTAAATAAATGTCCAAAATGTAAGATTATATCTTGACTTGAGAAACTTTAATCCTTGTGGTCCGAAGGGTTGACTATCTCGTACGACCGCAGTTTACATGAGTGACTATACTATATCCATAAATAACTAAAAAACGAAGTTGTTAATATGATATATGTACATGTGACATTATAGCGCTTTCTATGAGACTTGGAAGCAGTATTTTTCCTGTATATTATAAGATAAAAGATTCATTTAGTTTACTGTAGCATTTATGAGATTGAAAACAGTGTAAAGCTTTAATACTTTTTTGGGTGGTGGTTGGCGTAACCTAGAGCCGCGTCTTACTTAACTAAACTGTGAAACCATCAATGTTATAAATATAAATATTGCCCCACGAATAATTTATTACTTATCATGTTTTTACTTTTTTATAGTTTATTTTCCGCATTGAGTGTTTGACATTTGACGAAACAGTCACTGTTGAGAGGTGGAGTTCAAAGCTGCGCTTTGTATACCAGAGCAGAGAAAGAAAATAATCTTAATCTATTTTCTCCGAATAGGTATCAAAACTACAATAGTCACGTTTACACTGCGCCACGGCGTTCTCACATACACAAAAAAAGCATATCAATGAGTACGCAAGTTATAGTCTAATTGTAATCTCGATTGGTTGATCGAATGATCTGAGTTTAATTGTTTTCATTTCTATGCTCCGGTAATCAAGACATAGCGCGGCGTTTATGTCCGCCACTTAACACTGAATGTATTGAACTCGAGTGAAAAATAAAGTATGGAGTGTCTTGTCACTAGGTTTCTCTCTGGCCGTGGCCCTGACGCGCGGGAAAAAGCGTGAAACTGTATCATAATAGAAATAGTAGGATACTTATGTAGCACATCTGCTACCCACTTTAATATAAATTATATGCAAATTGGAAAATGCCCAAGTTTTGATTTATTGTGCCGATTAATATTTGTTTTATATTGTTGAAACTGCATATTGTATTAAAATTATTTCTTATGTAAGGTATATAATAGGTTGATAATATTGTAGTAATAGATAGGTATTATGATTTGTTTTGTTATTTTATTTTCCTTATTCCCGCTTAGCAGGGTAGTGAGAAAGAACCTAGTATCAAGCAAGACACTGCGTTCTCCAGTTTACGGTCGAAAACGAGACATGGCGTGTTAAGAGGCGGAAATCAACGCCGCGGATTCTCTTAGGTACCAGAGCGAAGAAATGAAAATATTTTAAATATAATTATCCCCCCCCCTCCCCAAATAGTCATCGAACTCACAACCCTACGCCACCATGGCTTCACAACTTTTTGCCCTTAGCAATTAAAAGTGTATCTCGTAATCAACTTGTTTAAAGTGGCTAAACTGAACTAAACTAACTGTGTATGAACTGTCAGGGTTCCAATATAGACCATATTGGAAAATCTACTTTTTCATTATCAGTTGTTTTTTGTAAGCAGAAAAAAATTGTGTTTATACAAATTTCTAGACAATGTATATTGAATGGCTGATCTTTGTCTAACCAAACCGAGACAATAAAATAATATATATTCCTCGAAGTGAAAATTGCAGTCACAACCATCGTGAACAGTTAGTTTTTATACTAAAATTATTACAAGAACACAAGCAGTAGATATTATATTAAAAATTAAACCAATTCCATTGATAACACATCCACTGCCCTATAAAGTACTTAAAGTAAGCAATCATATTTAAGAAGTCGTGGCGAAGCAATGATATTTTAGATTCAAATCGATATTTAATTAAATAGAGCACTCTGAGATGTTGCTATGTAATTATTTGTATTTGTTCTATCATTTTGCTGCTCATCAGAAGTATCTGTATTGATTGGATACATTTTATTGATAAAAGTATCTTTATTATTAAGATATAAGTAGATCAATAATAATAATCTATTTTTTTTTGTTTTTAGTGTTTATATAGGTATTCTGGAAAACTGTAGGACTTATTGTTCTTAACTCACTCCCTACACCAGTCACCGGTCATTTAGAGTTTGAATAATAATAGAATTTGTTGGGTGGTGGAAATCAACGCCGCATTTAAGCTAACCAGGCCAGACTGGCAGAATTTTTTTTACCTTAAGTGAATGATTTGAAAAATAATAGATAAGTCATCGCATATTCACTCATTTTTTTTTAATACTGTAAGAATGGGCTTACAAAGGTATGAAAGAAATCATCGATTTTTGTTGTTTATCAGAACTACCTGGGTTTAGTAACGTAACCTCACGTAGGTTAAAGTCTGAAAAGGCGTTGATGCCTATTAAATTTTAATTTTAATAAAGAAATGAATATAAGCACAGTGAGACAGCGTCTAATTGCTTATGCGATTGATCGTGGGTTCGATTGATTGATTACCACTGGTGGGAATGATTATGTTTAAATTACTTTCGTTTCACCGCTGAGATAACGCACGGCATTCAGTTCCGCCAATGAACACGAATTGTCTCTAATTCGGACGGCGGTTGCGGGACGGAATATCTCGACACTAGGTTCTCTATCTGACCATTTAACAATAAGATAATATTGATAAAATAAGAAGAATGTATCACTTTGACAATGGCTGTCTTAATTTTTGTCATTGTTTTCCCTGTCCTGCTCTGTTGAGAGAAAATGCAGCGTTGAATGTCGTCATATTACATACAATGTATTGAAATTTGACAAAATGTTAAAGAGAATGTCGTATCACTCAAAGGTTCATATTCTGCCTGGCCATCTAAGATCGTCCAAATGCAATGTATTATATAGAACACTTTTTTAGCTTCACTTATATCCCTCATATAGCAGGGTAGATAGAGAAAACATGTTCTTCTCAATTTCGGTACAATCCGTTAGCTGGTGGAATCCAACATCGCTCTTTCCCTTTACAAAGCCAAAAATAATAATTAAAATATAACAATTATGTGAGTGAGAATTGAATCTCCGCCTTGCCTTTATACTGCTCCAAGATGGCTTTTAACTGTCTGACATCAAATTGCTATTACCGTTAAACTGTTTAATGAAAAGGAAATAATTATTACGTTCTTTCAATTCAGAGATATGGATTAAAGTATTTGTCTTTAAACATCAATAAGTTTTATTTAGCTCAGTAAAATTTAATTCTATATTTATTCAAAAATGGTCTGTAGTTAATTAAAAAATGTTATATTATTTGAGAAGCTCTAGGACTGTGGAGTAAAGTTGGTCCGTCTTCAGAAAAGTCTTACATCTTGCAATATAAACAGTAACTTAAGTATTTGATGACAGTTCACAAAGTTATTTGAATAACTTGACCGGGAAGATATACTAATGTTTGATGCAAAAACCATTTGACATGCTAAATTTGAATTTATACTAGATAATATAACAATGCTAGAAATGTACTTCTAATATCCTAGATGTGCCATGCTAGATGGATGGAATGGATGGAATGGAGTAGTTTTACATGAGTTTGTTCTAATTTCTACTAATTTAAAACTCCGCTTGTTAGGACAAGAAACCAAAGATCGCACTTAATCAAACAAACTTCAGAAAAGTATTTTAAATATAAATATTCCAAGGAAAATTGAACCCGCAACCATTGTGTGCACCAGGTACTTGGTACAGCTCCTCTTAGACATATTTTGAATTTTTTACTTTATATTTGTTGAACATTCTGCAAAATGTTTAATGTGAATTTTAAGAGTATTCTATTCAAGGAAGTAGCTTTGAATTATATGAAGTAACAAATCTATAGGCGGAATAAGGTCAGGAAATAAATCAAGACGCTACATGCTCAAGCAAACTATGCAATAGCGTGAAGAAATTTACTCTAACACACGGTCATAAGGATTTTATGGATCAGTAAATGATGGAAAAATTATAAAAATCTATATAAACACAATAACATTTTATTAGGATTTTGTTATATAGGAGAGGAGCTTGTCCTCGATATACACGGAAGACTCGCATTCCAGTGGCATCGGCAAGTGTTGGTCGAATAGGAGCACCGTGAGGTTTTAGTGGGTATTCGGACTGCCTACAACTGTGAGTCTGGAGTCGCACATTAACCGTCTGAGTGCCTAATCGGGCGGGTATCCATAACGAAAGAAAATGTAAGAGAGCTCAGACAGTGGAGGCGAGCATTAACTACCATTTTAATGGGCCCTTTAAAAGTTTACAATAGGATCGCAAGTCTCAAGCACTCCTCCGAGCTTCTCTTTCTGCAACGCGATGGATATGGTAAATCAATAAAATTTCTCTTCTCATTATTTTTTACGCTATTATTTTGTAAGACAAAGAGAGAGAATTGTACGAGAAATATAAATCGTTCATTAAGTGCACCATGAAGTATTTATCTGTGTTATTGTTTTATAAATCCGTTATCAATAGTACATTACAGATTGGCAACAAAATATTTGGCATTATCCCTGTTATGACTCTAGGTGGTTTCCTGAACTGAAATATTACTAAGATGGGATTTTGATTTAGATTGGAATTAAAATTAACATGAATGAATGTTAAAAAGAATTTACAATATAATCAATTTATTAAACTTAATACATCTCTAAGACGATGCAAAGGTGTGACAGTAAAAAAAAAAGAGGAGGACCTTAGTTGAACTTCGTTATCACAGTATCAATGATGGAGGAGGAAGGTTACGTAAAAAGAATGAGAACCTAGGACCGACCGTGTATGAAAAGGTTGTTGATAGTGGACAAGGGGAAAGAAAGGTAGCAGGGACTGTAGCGTTTGACGCTCCTTTCTTAAGAAAGTTATAAATGACTTCACCGCTACTAACAAAACGTAAAACTAAAAAAAAATCCAGCGTAGAGCAGTATAGGCAAAGAGAACTTAATGTTAAGTCCTGTATTATATCATACAACAAAGATATTTTATTTATACTATAGACAAGGTAAACGAACATTTGGGAGCAACGAACATTCAACCACCGCTCAAGGCTTACAGTGGCTACTACGAGCTACAGGAGTATTGCCAGCCGTTTAGGTGGAAATATACGCTCCTTCGTATCGACCTGGAAGGACCTGGCACGTGGTAGGTAGTTTCTACGTTCTATTGTAGCCGGAGTATAGAATATAAGCTGGGTTGCTCGGTCGGGCAATCTGAGTCTCCGTTAAAAATAACAAGGCCGGCCGTGCTTTGTCAAGATGGTGATTGACGGTATTTAGGTTGGAACGTAGACCTCATGTTACAAAAAATCACGTTAAGCGGTAGGGACTGCCAAGGAGCGTGAGGCTAGTTTGCTTTGTCCAGAGCGGGGTTTTGTGCCAAATACAAATATAAGAATAGCCAACTTTGAGCTCCTTTTATTGGGTAACTTACGGGACATTCTAATGTAGTAAAAGAAGACAGACAGCTACCACGAGGCGTAGTGGGACAAGTTGTAAGTTTGATTCGGCGGAATAGTTAAATTGACTTTTTAATTTCTCAAATGCTTTGCCTTTGCTCAAAATCTCGGCGTCTGGTCACACACGTATCCATATTGGAAAAAATTGTGGAATTAATATATTTTACATTGATGATAACTGTGAAATAATATATTGTCTTTAAAAATGTAATTTATGTTAAGTAAAATATTAATGATGTTCGCAAAATTGGTGACGCACGTAATATTAATACTAGAAATAAGCATAAACTAAAAAAATAAGCATAAAAAATAAAAGGTGCGGTAGCACCCTTAACTAGATTACGTCGAATCAATCATTCTTTGTAGGGACAATGTGTGCTTTTACAATACGATCCCAGAAAACGCCAGAGATGTTCTATATCACAATTTTTAAAAGTTTTCAAAATACCTTTGTATGTTAAAGGTAATAATCTCATTTTATAAATGATAACACGCCTTGAGAATAAAATGTTTGCTTCAATCTATATTAAAGGTGTCATTGCCCTTAATATATAATTGTAAATTTTTAAATTAACTTGAAAAAGAAAGCCCACTCAGCTCCTTGCGCAGGTCTAAAATAGACTTAAGTAAACCGGTAGTAAATTAAATTTGACGTTCAAAAAATGAAACATGTAACTTCTTATTTTGAATAAAACTAATTGACGTTGACACCACGTATTGTTTAAATTCATAATAATGCTAATTTAGATAAATAGACACCATAAACACAAAAACAGTGTGTCCCCAGTTTGTTGTGAGTCCAAACAGATACGAAGAAAGCATCGAGCTACGAGTATGGATCGAGACATTGCCTAGTCAATTGCAACTTTTCGAAAAATCTAATCGATTAATAATCAATCTAGTTACATTATATCTATTAATTTTATACTAATTGATACCCGTATCGCCGTTTGCAAGGACTTTATGAATTTATAACGTATTACTCCCAGGTTGTTGACATTGAAACTTGGACCTAAAATCATAATTTTCTGGGTTCCTCTCTTAGAATATAACAACTCCGTTGACAACAATCTGAATTCGAGTCATTGTGCGTGTATGAATGCTACAACTTTATCTTAACGGAGAGAAAAAATTATATGAATTTAAATATAACCATTCCTGCGAATAGAAACTGAACCCAAGCTATATATACATATTTACAAAATATATGCGCAACTATTTTATTATATTATATTTTAATATAAGAAAATAAACTTTCACCATAAAAAATAAGGAAGCTTTTCAATTATATAATGCAACTAATTCCTTTTAAAATATACTTTTACTTATTTTATAGCTTTGTTTACAGACGGGTTTAAAGAAAGAATATATTAAATACGCCGCTTTTATTTATAATGGTTAGCTATTAAGCTAATGTGCAGTCCAGATTGCATACAGTTATTCTAGCTTGAATACGCAAATTTTTGCATTTATAATAATTAGCTTACTAGCTAAGTCACAGAATCTGTATTATAAATGCGATAGTTTCTCTGTTTGTATGTCTGTCTGTAAAGTCATTATGGCCAAACCGCGATTGATATTTTATATAGAGATACTTGGGGGTATTTTTTATCTTTGACCCTTATCCCTTTTGTTTTTGTTTTTCCAGGAATTTGTTTACGAAAAAGCCGCCGAAAATACGAATAAGCTGTAGGATCATGGGGGCGAGGCTACAAGCGGGTCGCTAGGATTTTTTTAAAGTATTATGCAAAGACGATAACAAAAATATTTTCTTTCAAAAAAGTACAAAACTTAGACGAGCAGAATTCGAACTCGTGCCTTTTGGAAAAAGATCAAGCAATAAAGCTGTACGTTCTTATCGAGCCACGTCATGTTAGTATAAAATATACTAAAACAACAGATTTTGTTTTAAAACCTTATTACAATCTTATATTGAAGTCGAAAGATGGCTGGCTGAACTGGCACTCACTGGCTGAATGTACAGGGCGGCTCTAAGTTCAGCAACTCCTCAAGAAAACGTCTAACTGGGCAAAGTGCAGAAGCTTGCATTATGAAATAATGCGATATGACGTGCTATCTCTAAAACAAATGGTTTTCTAATAGTAATGGAATACTTATAAATCAAGAGTAAACTTTACTTAGCATTTAACTGTCATTAAACTTATTTAAAAAACGTATTAAAAATATTAACCAAGCGGGATTTGAATCTGCGCCTTTTGGACGCATGGCTTAATGGTCAGAGCGCATAGACAGTTTCCAAGAGATGCAGGTTCGAATCCTGCTGCGTTTTTATACGTGTGCTAAATATAAAACACTTTCAAATGTTAAAAAAATACATTAAACGTGTTTATATATGTATTTTATTCAGCTTAATTTCCCGCGTAGAAGGTACATAGAACTTAGAATCAAGACGGTATACCGTTCTCCAATTATATGAAAACCCATTTAATATTACCATAAACCTAATTAAAAAATATGAAAATATCTGTGAGTTTGTTTATTAATATTATTATAATATGCCAAATTGAATATTGTTAATTTTTTTCTATTAAAATTATAAGCCGCGCTGTCTCATCAATGTAACATTTAAATGAGGAAGACAAAATGAAATTGATAGCCAGTCCAATTAATTCATTATTTTCCCAAATGTAATACTCAGGCAATTTCCACAGAAGGGACAAATTTGGATATTAATTTGTATTTTTTAACCTGTGTTTTTGCATGTTGCTGCAAAACTCCTGTACCATACAATCCCAGAGAGCAGGGTAGTCATAGAGAACGTAGTGTTAAAACACTCCCTTGTCGACTTCTCGCCAAAAATGTGGCCTTGCGTATCGAGTTGTGAAATTTAGCATTTCATCTTACCGGTGAAATGAAAATAACTTTAATCTAAGCATTCCTGCGAGTGGTCGAACCCACAAACAATAGAGCTTACAGTCGGACGTAGCCCACTGTGCCACGATGGTACTACTATAGGGCAGTTAAAACTTTGGGTGGAACCTAAAACGTAAAAAACGTTTTGTATTTTTTTGTTTGACTTTTCTGTTTTAGAACGGAAACGAAAAAGCAGAATATGGTTTTTCCTCCGCGTATCTACAATTTTTTTAAACACAAAACTATTTTTCTGAATGACTTATGAAGGTGATTTTTTTCTAATTTTTTTCTAATTTTTTTCAAAAATATTGAAATTAATTGTTAATATTTCTATGAATCGATTGATCGAAATTATCGTCATTACGGTGCAGAAGGGCAGTGTCTGATTTCAGCTTATATCCTCTCGAGGAGTGTGTACATTGAGCTTATATGTTGAATTTTCTGATATAATAATACTTAGTCTAATGACTATTGACTATTACAGTATTGAATGCCACAATCCAAAACACAATGTCTATGAATAAACAGAAACTAATTGTTTTTATCTCGTTCTAAATTCTCCTTGGTTACCTCCTATTATAAAAAATAATTTAGTTCTTTCATACTGAATCCCAATTACTTAGACAGAAATTGTAATTTCTACGATATTTTTCAATTAGTAAAGCTATCGAGTTATCGGTTTTATTAATAAATTGTAATGGCTGTGGATGAGATGGTACTTGTATAAATAATTGCTGTATCGAAATTATATTTAATAGAAATTATTGAGAGTGAACTTTCCCCTTTGAAGGTACATAATTTTCCAAATAAAACCTTTTGTGTTGTAGGAACTGACTGATACACTAAGTAAAAATGTATTATAAGGATGTAATTTTTTTTTTCAGGGTACTGTCTAAGTCATTCTGATCTTTGCTTTTTGACATATTGCATGCCATGTCGGTTAAGGTCCTACTAGCAGTGAAATTACAAATATATTAAATTTGAATCTAAGACCACCCCGTTTAGATGAACAAGTCCTTTTTTTTTGACGCTGGGAAATGCCTTTGCGTAGACCGTCCGTGTGCAGGCCCTTGCGGAAACGGACGGTACTGTGGGACTCACCGGCAAGTATACCTGATACTACCCACTAAAACAGTACGGAAACCCTCTCCACCCCGGCGAGACGTTGCAGGAACGCTTGCGCATACTACTACAACGCCTCGGTGGACGGCCCACCTATATGCGGGCCACCGTCGCCTTAGATGATGGACAGACAGACAGGTCCTAAGTCAACAATATTAATAATTTATAAAAAACATTTCGCAATCATCACGTAAAAGCTTAATTAATTCAGTATTTTAGCGGTTTATTCCATGCATTTATTTTAAGAATTTATATCCATATTAAAACTTTGTAAAAGTGGAACTAAATCCCTTATATCCGTAGGAATCCACGTGTTGTTTGAAAATGTTTTAACTTTTCCTTTTACCATAAAATACTTATTTCCCATCTCATGAAGGTACAAATCTACTTTGCACAAAAATTCACATGTAATTTACAAAATAGGAAAACAAATCAGATAAGTATCGATAACGAAACTTGTTCCTTCGAGCCTGATTCTGTGCACACTGCGTAAGAAGATCAAAGACTTACTTCAAATATTGACAAATTTTCGTAGACCTCTTTTAATTTTTTTCGGCTTTATCCTTTTTCCTGCATAGTAAAGTAGCAAGACAGAACTTAGTGACAAGATACTCCGTTCTCCACTTTTTGCGTGATATCGAGAACGAAGAGATAAAATTATTTTAAATATAATAATCCTTTCGAGTTTAATCAGCCCTAATCAGACGCTGTCCCACTGCGACATGACGGCCTCCTTTGGCCTCCTTAGAATGGGATATTTTTTATTAATATTGTAAAAATGTAATAATATTAATTATTTTATAATAAGCGAGGTAATAATGCCTTTATAACACAATATTCATTAATTTCGCACTTCTTTCGGTTTCCCCAAGGAAAATACGTAAATGTTTTTTTTTTAATTCTTCATCATTATAAGTAACATCAAGGCTGTACAGATTAAACGTTTTTAACAATTATTAATAATACACGATGGTTGTAGATTTTTGGATTTCTGTGTTTAAAAACCTATTAATTCAATGTCTTCGAATAGATATAATAAATGGATGGAAGCAAAATTCTATTTTATGAGTATAATATAAAGGTTATGTAAGGTTATGTAGGCGTTTGGTTAGGAATGTCCATGCTCGGGTAATTAGGCTACATTTTAATATCAATTTAAAAGCTATATAATATTACTGTTTACTGTGAAATTGAATGATTTTATTTCTTTATTAAACTATGGTAGCTTTTGCTCATTAGAAGAGTGTCCAGAAACACCCTCACTGGTTGTGGGTTCAATCTCTACTCAGGGATAAATTTAACGGTGGAGAAAATTCCCGATCTTCTTAAAACAAACATTCTTATCTCTTTTTACACAAGTCTATGTGTAATTTTTCCTTTCTATATTTATTTTATTATTATTTTATTTCATTTTTCAAAATAACACATTGGAAATACTTAATGTGCTATTATGAAAAATGTCGGCTTTCGCATAATTTTCGTAAACAGAAGTCGAAAGTTATCCCTTCATGTATTCTTAATATAATGTCATTATATTTGTACCAACTAATAAATATAATATTACTTTACAGCAGGTGTCTTTCTATTTACTCTTGCTTCATATATCAAGTACCTAAATTTAGTTGAAGAAAATGTAAAAACTTCCTTATAAAATTGAGCAATATTTTTTCGATTGTACAATAACTCGAGGACCCTCGTTACGCGTCTCATTACAATGATAGAATACGAAGTCAACGCAAAAAACCGCAAATTTAAGATAGATTATGTAAAAAGCTCGCTCGTTCACGCTTTCGCCCTTAGCTGACGATAATAAAGTGTAAAAAATAACTTTACACTTTTTCCCACTTAGGCTAGGCAGGCAGAGAGAGGCTAGTATCGAGATGTTGTTAAGTGCCTTTATTTTAACAGACTGACTAAATTAGAATACTTTACATATTATCATTCAAAGATGTGACCGATACTCTAACCATTTCATTTACAGTAAGATGGTCATCACACTGCGACATATCCTTAAAAATGAAAATAATTCCTTTATAATTATCAAACTTTGATAATGAGGGTTTTAATAAAAGAGGTCCACGCTTCAAGCTTTTTCCTGCACAGAAGGCTAGTTAGATGTGAGTGGCTGAACCCAACGCCGCGGTTTGTCTTGAACATCATTAAACATAATTATTCCTCTGATTGGAAATCGAACCCATAACCATCGCGTATGTCACAGTCATAATCTGTCACGTTGTGACACGATGGCCTCTTGGTGATTTTAAATGACAGCATACATTTATATAAGGTTTGAGTATGTTTTTTGACCTTATTTTCATCGTCAAGTTCTTGCAACACGCACGTAAATTCAAAATATTCTTCACTAAAACAGATTTCCGTAAGTATGTTTGAATAGTCAAAAAAACATAAAGCTACCACCAGCTCAAAAAGCAGTTCTGCTGAGAGCTAAGAGCCAGCGAGAAACTCAACTGTTGTTTTTTTATTCACATATAAAAGTTACAATTTTTTATATTTAATACAATGGTAGCTGTCCTAAAAAAGAACGTTACGAAATGGATGTTGAGTGAAAAAAGGAAATAATATAACATGTTTTCCTTTTATTAATATTATAGATGCCTGACAAACACTTCTATCACAAGTAAAACCGACAACAAATAGTAATTTGAAATATGTCATAGTTAAATTGTAAAAGAAAATTCATTTCCATCTTATAGACATTTTCAATGTAAATAGGTACGCGTAGCTTCTTCCTATATAATTTGCTGCCACAATGAACCGTCAAAATTAATTGAACGAGCCCTGTTCATTTCTTACAATAGATATATTAATATATGAAAATTGTGGTGCATTAGAATAGCGTCTTACTGCAAACGTGATTGGTAGTGGATTCGATCCCCACTCGGGCGAATGAAGTTCTGGAACAAAACAAACCGCGGCGTTAAGGTCCACCGCTCAACCCGCAATATTTCTAATTAGGATGAAAAATAAGGACGTTCTCTCTTACTACCCTGCTATACGTAGAAAAGTGTGAAGTTGAAAAAAAACTATGAAGAATATCTTCTTATATGGAGTTAGTATTAAAGTTTTCCATTCCAAAGTGATTCCTTTTTGTCGTATATTAATGGCATTAGTAGCGTCTGCTGTGTCACCAGGCTTTTGGGGCGGCGGGCGTCAAATTCATATTTTTGAGTTTTAAATTCATTCTCATAGACTTCAATTTCTTCTTCTTTCATTTTTAAATACCATTCTAATTATTTTTTGCATATTTTGAAAATAAGTTATCTACGAGTAATATATACTCACAAAAGACAAATTATTACATTTGACATTTGGAAAGTTCTTTGACGAAAATATTTACAGAGAAACATAAATATTGTAAATAAAAACATTCCTCAAATTGTTAAAATTTTAAAACATAACTATCAAATAAAGATAATTAAGCGTTGTGTTAGCAGAGTGTAGTGACTCCACTCTCTACTCTACCTCTATAAATTACCCATATAAGAGCACCAGACGACTACGACTGAAACATTAAATTATCATCTATAGCTATGCATTCACTCAATTTATATTCTAAGCGAATGTTATATAACAAAATGTCATCAAACCCATTTCAACTCACTACGAGTATATAAGTATAATATATAAAGCTTTTGCAGGCAATTTAATACTTCAAAAGGGTCACAATCGGTGATGTGGTAAAAATCACCCTTATCTAAAACACCATGACAGCTCAGGAGTCGGCAGAAAATTTCAAGTACTTTTATGTACTATGTAAACTATTTTTCTGTGTAATTCTTTATTTTGCTAGTTGTAAATTTAAGTTAATTGAATAATAATTTTAAAATTAATGTTGCGTGCAGTTTCACGCTTTATCCCGCATAGCGCACATATAATCTAATGTCAAAACACTTTGTGTTACCAGAGCGTCAAAATTTTAATCAATTTTAAACAATATTTTGTTAACATTTTTTAAAGTGTTATTCCCACACTAAGAAAATTCTTCTAAATATGTATTTTTCAATTTTAAACAATCCGAATGAAAACCAAACTTGTAGGCCTTGTCCGACTATCTTCATACTCCACTGCGCCACGATAGTTAAAAAATTAGATGTTTTTAACGTTCTATAAGCGACATTTTGGCGTTAGGAAAGGGGCTTATGCTATAGAGTTCGTAGTATGATAGAAAATTGCGATAAAAACAAAATGATATGTCAATAAAATGTCTGCTCTGGATTACTGGCCTGTTGATCCCAGTATTCAGTAGATATGACTGTTTTTACCATCACTCCATATACTTGTATATACAGCTAAAAAATACAAAATAATATTTTTCTCTTTTACCTAATACGTATATTACTAAATTGAAAATTTCGTAAAATCATGGAAATCGCGTCATCGTCGCCGAACGCCTAAAGTCGAATATAAGCTAAGTCGTATATCATGTTATGTCAATAGATGTAAAAACCAGATTGTTGTTGACAGTTTAAGTTAAACATGGAATTTCCAATTGTAATACTAAAATTTTAAGTGTTATTTACACACTTAGGAAATTGAAAATATTTTTAGGAAACGTATAAAAATTTGAACGTAACAGGATTCGAACCCGCGCTCTTTGAAACCGTCCAAGCGCTCTGATCATCTTTGCATCGTGCTCGGTGCTCTGGCCATGCGTTCTAAATCCGGCTACGTCAAAATTCTTATACACTTATTACAAGTTATTTTTGTTAGTATCACAGTAGAGTGATTTTTACAAAATGCTGCTTTCCAAATATTGTTCTACCAATAAGAGTATCGAAGCAGAATTCTCTCTTGCTTTTTTCTCTTTTACCGTATAGGTATTTTAATTTTGACGTTTACTTAAACGGATGTAACAAAAAGCCATGGTGCTAGTGTTATATGGCCCTCCATACCTTAGTCCCGCCTGACCTGGTTACATCGCTTCGTTACATCTCGCCCTTTGGAATGCCGAATGCTTTAGAAAGTTTTGTTTTGTTTTGTCAGGAAATTTAATAACTTTTGATACCTCATATTTGTGGTCAACGCTATTTACAGTTATACAATACAACTCGTATTGTACTTATCTGTGCAAATAATAAAATAATTGTAAGGATGATCAATTCTGTACACTCGATTGATCGATCAATTCATGCACCCGACGAATTACCTTAATATATATATTTTTTTTGTCTGGTCAGACAAATAGTAGTGAATGTTTGCAATGCATTTAATAAGCAATGTCTCGAAGTCAGAAAAATTGGTGAACAGAATGATTAGGAAATTAATAACCTACCCGAAGTAGTTATCATTTTAAGTCAAAGTATTAATATCAAGAGGTAATAAATAAAAGTGGTCTATTAAGTCATAAAATCCACGCAAACGAAGTTGCAGGCATCAACTACTTAGTAGGTAACATGGGTTCTGGACATATTATAATAGAAAATCTAAAGGTTAGTTTTATAATATAAGTCTGTAAGCGCGGCGTTGAGTTCCGTCACTCTCGTCGTCGTCGTCGTCGTCGAAATGTCACGAAACGTCAATCAACGAGAATGGATGTCTTGACACTAGATTCTTTCTGACTAGACTGCTATACCTGGAAAAGTGTGAAGCTGTTATGCTATTAAGCTTGTCCGTGTTCTAAACGAACAGACAAAACGAAAATAATTTTAATAATAAACCTTTTTCCGTGGCTTTGAACCTTGATTACCGTACAAACAAGTTATACAATAATATTGTATCAAAACTAATTCAGTAGAACAAATATCCCTTAAATTGGTAGCTTTCAGAATCAAACGTGCCCCAAACGCCGCTACACTATGAAGAACGCGAAACGCCGTTAGCTTCAATTTCCGAATCTAATATATTTTCAGGGCCGTTAGGGAATCTCATATTGCGAGGAAATAAAATACCCACAAGGCGTGTTTTAACATTAGCTTTATTACTTCCCTTTGAAAAATAATATTTAGGTTTTGTATGAAAAGAAAGAAGGCCTGTGAGAGGACAAGGTGAGTTGATAAAGGAAGCGATAAAGGGTTTGATTCATTTGAATATTTTTACTATTTTTTTAAAGCTTCACGCTTTTTCCCGAATAGCAAGGTGATCAAAAATAACCTAGTATCAAGACACTCTCTCATCTATTATTATTTCACTAAGTGGGAATCGAACCCATGACCAATCGCGATTTCAATCGGACGCTGTCACGCTGCACTGCGATGGCTTTAATATATTATTTTTGATAGTAAATTAATATAATTTTAAGCAAAACATATAAGTAACTACGATATAAATATTTTAAATATACCAGAAATAAGACCAAATAATTTTACCGGTAAAACAAACTTTTGAAAACCATTTTTTTTTTGCATGTGTACATAATATATCTAGTAAGTTATATCAACTCCAAATTCAATGAATTACAAATTAGCAATAATATAGTATCGAGCTCTAATAACTTTTATAATTTATTTTGTACATCTTTTTGGTAATTTTAATTACTTTTTACAATTTTTAAATATTGTATTTGTAATAATTTAACAGATTTCTTTTTGCGACTATATTTGCCAAAATCAATTGACATACTTTGTTAAGATTTTATCTGTCAATATAGTTGGTGATTTGATCAATCTTGTAAATTATAAAATAATTTAAATTACCGGTATCATTATTATTAATTCACAAGGCCATAACTATAGTTCATCCAGGAATACAGTGTTGCCAATTTAATACTCAAGACACTCTGTTTCTCCTCTCTCCACCTGTTTCGACTTAGTTACCAGAGCTGATAATTAAAAATAATTGATATATAAACATTCCCCGAATGGGACTCGGACCCACGATCATCGAGTATATAATCAAACGCTGTCACACGATACCAAAATGACATTTAACATGGCGGGCCTATTAATTTCTATTTTATAAGTTATTTTTTTAACCTGTCTTTGTTTTGCATGAAAATCAAATCGACCCCTGAAACATCTGTTTTCTTTTTATGTTGACATATCCCAATTCCACATGGAATTCAAACCTACAACCATCACCTAAAAAGATAAACATAATGAATATACCATTATTTCCAATTTCTAAGACATAGCTATTAATAACAAATTAATAAAAAATCGTATTTGAACGATCGTCCGTCTAAGGAAGATTGATTTCTTTTCTTAAAATTTTCATACAGAAAACACGTTTTTTATATTTAATAAGCTTTTCTAACGTAGATGTGAATTACAGTAGTGTTAGTACTTTATGATTTTAATTGAAAGTATAAAAGTTTCATACTATCGTATTAGTTATGCAGGAAAAAGGTTTTTGATTACTTCAAAGTCCACCTGTGACTAAGGATGACTGCAAAGTATTCGTAACGTCGGATTTCCAAAACTAATTTTGGAAACCCATTTAAAATGTGTAACAACTGCTTATAAATATATATTAAAAATCTTATTGACAACTAATTAAGAAGATGTCAATATAGTACAGAATCTATTAGCATATATCTTCATTTCATGTAACATTGCCATCTAAACTATCGGATTGTGGTTTCAAACGAACGTGTGTATGTAAATTAGAATAATGTGTAGTTATGTCTTTAGCATTGATGCGCTAATGAAGGGGTCTACTGTCGTTGTTAATATATTATAATTATTTTGTTTACCCAATTTTAGTATTTTTTATTATGTAAGTATAATTTTACGAAAATTATAGACAAAAGGAATATTTGGCATTAGCAAGATGCAGGCAGTCGGCTGGTTATCATTGTTGTAGAGCCGGTAACTATTGGGTTAAGCGTGTCCTGGAGTGGAGACCGCGTCTTGGCAAGCATAGTGTAGGACGCCCTCCAGTTAGGTGTAGTGACAATATACGCAATGAGACTAGCAAGGGTTCGTTACGAAGAACTGTAAAACGAGCTTAGTGGGAAACTATTGTATAGGCCTAAGCCCAGCAGTGGACGCTGAACGGCTGGTAATGATGATGATGATTATTTAAAATCAAAATATTATTTATTCAAATAGGCTATTTATACAAGAACTTTCGAATCGGCAATTGACATAAAAGTCCAAGATAAAGTAAAAGTCTTAGCGGCAGCTACCACCAGTTCGGAAGGCAGTTTTGCTGAGAAGAGCTGGAGTATTATTTTTAACAAGGTTTGCTAGTGGTTGTACTTAAAATTGCACCCTTTCTCTATTTAAACTATATGTAAGCCGAATTTCGTAGGTTCTTCTTCATCCGCGTAATATTTGCAAAAAAGGGTACCAAGTTTTAAACTTTATTTTTATAGACAAAACGCGGTGTTGAGATCCACCACTCAACACGCTGTCTCGAATTCAAGTGGAAAATAGGAAACGGAGTGTCATGACACTAGGTTTGCTGCTATCCAGCTATGGTAGAAAAAGCGTGAAGTTGTCTAAAATACCTTATTATAATTATTTATAAACCACACTATTATATAACACCTTAAATGATGCTATTGAAAAGTGTTTTTAATTTACTTAAAATAATGATGTAGGTATATGTTTTATATATTCTTTGTGTAAAAAATATAAGTTCGTATTTTCAATATTCTAAAAATAATCTAAAAAAAAATGAACAGACGTCCTAATAAATATAATTAACGTAAATTTTACTTTTTTACTTTTCAACTTTATAACGAACTCTACGTCCACATGCCACTATAACAATATTTAGATACAGAAATAAAAAAAAACTAAATGTTTATTTAACTAATGTTTATTTAACTAAATGTTAAACTATATGTTTTGAACTTAATAAAATCAAACTTAGGCACATTTTCAATAAAACACCACATATTGTAATTTTAAATATTATGTCATTATATATATATTATTGTAATCTCCACATATAAACCTTTAAGTCTCAGGTTCTAAGCTTAAAACTACTTGTTAACGGAATACAGTCCTGGTTTGGCTTCGTGCTTCGTACTGACAAAAGCTCTCTAACTAAAGAGAATGTATTATGATACTATGATCTTCAAACGCTCTTTCAAAATGATATAGACACTGTTGTTCTGGTTACTTTATGTAAAGTAAATTCAAATCTTATAATCTTACTTAATATTATAAATGCCAAAGTAACTCTGTATGTCTGTCTGTAATGACGTCATAAAGGCCAAACCGCTGAACCGATTCTGATGAACTTTTATATGCTCTAAGGATGAATATAGGCTACTTCTTTCTCCCATTTTTTATAGATTTTACAAGAATTTCATTGTTTCGAATACAAATTCGAAAAGGTCGCCGAAAATATGAAACAGCTATAGTTCAGTAGCGGGTCGCTAGTAAGTGATATATGATTAATATTTTTAGAAAACATACAAAAATCGATTACTGTAGCGCATTGGGACAGCGTGTGACTTCAAACACTATTGATAGTGGTGACCATCCCCATTCAGAACTATGATTATATATATAATAATATTTAAATAATTATCAATACTGATATAAAGTAGCAACATTCGATATTCCGCGCAATATGGTCCTAAACACTCTAGACAAACAATATATACTAAGTGTGTGAATAGCACTTTCAGTATATTAAAATAATTTTTGTTAATTTAATTTTAAACGTCGCTATTTTGTCACATCACAATAGATATTACACATTTGCCTACCTTACCCCTACCCTTATTTAAAAGTTTAGTTTATATAATTGAAAAGTTAAAATAATCAGCTAAGAAACATTATTAGAAAACATATAAACATTAAATTTAAACGCATCGGGATTCGAACACGCGCCTCTTGGAAACCGTCCAAGAGCTCTGACCCCTAAGCCTTGCGGTCTTTTCTAAAAATGTTTTACAATGTATGAAAATTGCGAAAACCAAAGAGTTGAAGTGTTATTCAAGTGTGTGATTATTCATTCATTCTATCAAAAATATTAAAACATTACAATAGTATTTATGTCAAAAATGCGGAGAATGCAAGAAAATGATTTGCCACAAGCTCTTTCAACCAATTAAGTAAATTGACTATAACTACACGTATGCATATTCAATTCCTTTATAATAGATAAAGTTACTGCACCAGCGACATAAAGCAAACAAAAGCCAGATGTTTTGTTAGAAATTAGACAAAGCTCTGAAAGGTACTATGTGTTGACAAACATTCACGTTGAAGAGCACAAAATAAATTTTAGCTTAAATTAAATAGTGAGTATAAATAAAGGATATAGTGTCTAACTGAAAACGCGATTGGGATGTGGGTTCGATTCCTACTCGAAGAAATTATTATATATTTTTTCCTTTCTTCTCTCTGGTGAGATAAAACGCGGCTTTGAGTTCCGCATTCGCGCATTTAGGCGAAAAACGGAGAACGGAATGTTCTCGAGGTTCTTTCTAACTGCCCTCTACTTGCTACTGTCCGTGAAAATGTGTGCAGCTGATTTTTTTTTTGATAAACGCTGTCATAGTGCACTTTCAAGTCATTTGAATAAACAATAAACGCTATGGTTATGCATTAGAATCTAATTTGGGGGTGTTTTCCTAATTTAAAGTATGACACGGAGTTTAACTCACTTCAAATACTATTCAAGTAGTAGTAAATTGGAAAATATATCAGACATGAAGATAATTAATCCACGTGTCTCTTTGTTCCATTTCCATCCCAACCACATAAATAAAAGTAAACAGAGTATTCATTTGTGAACGAACTGGTTCATTATGTGGCAACAAACAATCACGTAATGACGATTTATTCTATGTTATGTATAGTATTTTAAAATTAATTCTATTAAAATATATAAAGGAATGTGATGAGGACACATTCCTGACATAATAAACCATGTTACACAAAATAAATCATTGTATAGCTGTCATGAAAAAGCTAAAAACAGACTCTCTAGTGCCAAAACACTAACCTATTCGCCTGATTACAGAGATAATCATCGTCATCGTGGTCATCTGGAAAGCAAGGCCAAGTTGGCCTAGAAGAAGCTGGGTGTCATTGCCAGAGCAAGACAGTACTTTACGCCCAAACACGGATTGGCCCTGTATAGGACCCAGGTTCGACCTCACATGGATCACTGTTCTCATCTCTGGGCGGGTGCACTCCAGTATCAGCTTGGTCCATTTGATCGCATACAAAGTAATATCATTCGAATCGTTCAGGACCCAATAATCTGTGAAAGGCACTTGACAGTTGCGTAGAAGTGACCCGAACGCTCGATTGTCTCGTCAGTATAAAAAAAGAGTCGTCTGATCCTCTCTATCTCTATGGATATTTCTGACGATAGTCACTAGACGTAAATGGTGCAGTGGCGGATGTAATATTAAACTTTATCCCCGAGTTCGATAGTAATAGAACTTTACACCACATTTTGTCTTACGAGAGCGAAAACAATAAAATAATTTGCCTTGAATGGGATCGAACCCACAACCACCAAGTTTACAGTCAGATACTATCTCACACCACGATGGCCTTAAAACTGCACTTCTTTTTCTTTTTCAGTCCGTTCTCCACTACCCGCCCGAATTCGAGATATTGCGTGTTGAGTGGCGGAACTCAAAGCTGCGCGTTATTTTCATTAACATAGCGAAGACATAAAAACAATTTGAATATAATGATTGCCTTGAGTGGAAATCAAACCCATAACCATTCGTGTTTTCGGACAATGTTCCACTGCACCATGATGACCTCATATGACATGTAAATGTTATTTTTATAATACAGAGTCCTGTCAAGTTACAAAAACTTCGCCATTTTGTTTCTCCATAAAATATAAAAAAAAACTCCAAGTGGAGAACAGAGTGTTTTGTCACTAATTATTAAGTTAAATATATACAATATTACACGTTAATTGGGATATATTAAGATTATATATAATGTTATACCATTAATTAAAGACGGACCAGGATTAAGCGCCCGTTGAGAATAGTATCAAGGAAAATATAATAATTGATTCAACATAATATGCTTTAAATCAATTATTAAATTGATTGTACAAATTGTATAATAAAGGTGATAGTGAGTAAGCTTTATGGTTTTCGCAGATATACAGTGTCGCTGAGATGCAGAAATACCCTTCTGTCTTTAAGTTATATTATTTCAATGCAAATTTAAGATATTGCGGAATATCGTGTATCGAATATCGGAGTATCGTGGCGGAACTCAACGCCACTCTTTGCTTTACCAGAGCGAGGCTTCACGCTTTTTACCGCATAGCTAGGGTCTTGCCTGCCTGCCAGGACACTGTCTAGACACTACGTTCTCCATTTTCTGCCCAAATCCGAGACATTGCGTGATGAGAGACGGAACGCAACGCCGCGCGTTGTCTTATCACCTGAGCGGATGAATTTAAATATATTAATTCTTCGAGTGCAAATACAAGGCACACGGCGTTTAGTTACGCCATTCAACGCGGTGACAAAAATTAAAGAAGGGAGTTAAATTAATTGTATATCATAATTATATGTGAGTTATTAGGAAAATACCTAACCATTACTTTGGAAATAATACTAATAAGTAAAGGTATACATATATCTATTCGTTTAACATCGATAGTTTTGAAGGGACAAAAAAACTTTGTAGCGTTACAGAGAAGTATTGGAGCAGTGCTTGGGACTTGCGATGCAAATATCAAATGATGCAAGTGTCAAGGGGCGCCTGCAAAATGCGCAACGTCACAACTGTCCGATAACCTCTCTCTACCTAACCAAATTTGATAAGATTCTACCAATGCTGCCTTCGAAGTATAGACGGGAAACGAATTTATGATGGTTCTAGACAGTCCGAGATATTTTAGTAGATTTTAAAGAGATCTCGCTTTTATACCTTTCGTGTCGACTTTTACCACGTAAAAAGTAGCTCCTGTTCAATTCGTTGGTTAGTTTGAAATAATTATTTATTCAGAATTTTTTTTTTATGTTTTTACTAAAATATTGTAAAATAATGGGGATAGAAATCGCAGCGTCGCACCTTCCCGTATGAAATTGGTTACCATCAGAGTTTTTACACATATTATAATGATAGTGTTAAATGTTTTGTAATTTAAAACATAATTTATCATTCAGACTACCTAAAACGATAAAAAAATACTTCTGGAAATCCGTTTTCGATTATATTATCAAAACCAAAGTATATTTTTGTATTTACAATTCGACGAACGTAGCAAATGCGTCTGATATTGAACGCGGAAATTCCTGTTCGGATTTTTTAACTATTTGTAACTATAGACCGATGCTTCATTGCTGGCGTGTGACTAGGTCTCATTAACAACTGCTCTAAGAGAAGACTAAATGAGATAGAGGAAAGCGATCAACGCAATTTCGACGGTCTTCAGTAGTGAAGAGAAGGAGTATGAAGAAGTCGAAGAGTCATATAGTAAATAAACAATCATTTGTTACTTACTTAGTCATTTGGAATAAACTAAAATGGTGAACTAGTACTACTAAGGGCTACTAATGGTGACTAAAATCGGGCTGATATTATAAATAATAACACACACCTTGGGAATAAAATGCTCGCTCCAGGCTATTCCAAAGGTAACATTGTCATCAATTAACCTGTAAATTATTGATTCTAAATAAAAATAAATTATAAAAAAAATTAAATAATTAAAAATAAATGAAGCATGTAACTTCTTATTCTAAATAAAATGATTTGCCTTTGATTTTGGTCATGATTTATAAGAAAGTATAATAAAATATGAGATGATTAATAATTATATTGTAATATTTTAATTTAAGATCTGACACTTGGTATAAAAAAGCAAAGGAAAACTAAAAAAAAAATATAAGGATTCAATACACTGAGTTCTCTGTACTATATTGTACCAACCACCTTATTTATACACACCACGAAGTCAACCGATAATTTTACTTAAAAGGTTTAGGTAGACCAGTGAAATTAAGCAAAAAAATGTATTAAAATACTTGTTTTAGCTATACGGTTATATTTGTTTCATAGCCGTTGTTTCAATATAAACTTTCAAAACTTTTAAAGTCATAACTATTGCAAAAATTTTAATATTACTTTCTTGAAGTTTGAGAATCAGAGGAATATATTGTCTTCTTCTTGGTAGCATATATTTATTTTGTAATATTAATGAGATAAAATACATGCTTTTTACAGGGTCACATTTGCCCTGCATAGCAGGGTAGTCAGAAGGAACCTAGTGTCAAGACACTCTGTTCTCCACTTCCCTTCCGAAATCGAAATATTTCGTGTTGAGTGGCGGAACCAGAGCGAAGAAATGTTATTTATTATTTTAAATATAATCATTCTTCCTAATGTTAATGGACCCCACACCCACTCTCGTTTACAATCAGAAGCAGTGCCACTGCACCACATAGCATAGCCGCGTTTTTTGTATAAAATTATCAAAAAGTAAAGCCCATATAAATATTGAATTCTCTCTTATGGAAAAAATGCTTATGGAAAAAATATTTAAATACAATTTTATTCCCTAAGGCGGGTATTGAACTCACAACCATCGCGTAACAGTCACACGTTGTCCCACTACACCACTTCAAAAATCATCAGCCAATTGAAAATTTTCTATCACGTGCAAAATGTAAAAACGTGCTATTTATAAGAAAAGTAAGATCTGTGAGTTATCTCAAGCGTAGTATCGGCTTGTCATACACTAAATAGGACAGCAAATTGCTCGTATCGATCCCGCAAGCCGGTGGACGACAAGCTCTTTTCTATTTGGATAATGGAAACAATATATGATATATGTGGAAAGATTTTACGCACTTTATGTTAAATAGTTCAAGAGTGGAGAAATTTCAAAATAATTATTTCCTGATTGGGAATCGAATCCACAACTAAACGTTTCAAGCGTTTACAGTCTGACGCTGTGGAAAAGTGTTAAACATCATACTTTAAAGTTAGTGTGTATGAAGTTTTTGTTTTTGTTGTTAGCATAAGAATTTCGACGCAGCTGGATGTAGAATGCATGGCTTAGTGGTCAGTTTCCAAGAGATGCAGGATCCAATCCTTCTAAGTTCAAATTTTTATATGTTTTCTTATAATGTTTTTCAAATGTCATGTTTTACAAATTCAGCAATTTTAAAATGATTGGCTAATACCAATATCTTAAATTAGGGCAGTAACGTAATGTCTTAACACTACGTTCTCTCTGCCCGCTCAAAAAAAAAGAAAGCTGGATAAAAAGGAAAATACTTTAAAAGTTGTTATTATATAAAAATAGTTTATTTAATAAAGCGCATCTATCTATCTACAACACGCTATATAATCTCCTGCGTATTTGTCACAGCTCATTGAACTCGCTATCACCTTAGTGGAAATCGATTCTGAAAATTATTATTATAAAAACTAAATTGGGTCAAATCTTATAGTAGTATCTAAAATATAGCTCAATGCTTTTTTTTTTTAATATTCCGCATTTAGACATTCCGTTTTCCATCTTCTATTAATTTCAGACTAGCTTATTGGTTAAATAACCAGGTTAAATAACCGAAAATATATATGTTTATATGCAAAATCCCTAAACAGTAACTGACTAAACGTGGTTGGTCGTAGGCTCGATTCCCAGCCGGGGGAATGATAACATTTCTAACAGCAACACCCTCGTATTTTTTACACTGAAACTTTCGAGCTTCTGAAGCAAACTCTACACGTCACCTGTTTCATACATAAAAGTACCTTGACCCTCCAATTCCAATAACCATTGAAACCAAGAACTGTTTTAGTTTCGCTTTTTTCGTCCTTACAATATGAGGAATAAAGCCTATATTAAAAAGCCTATTTGGTCTTCGAGGATTGGGGATACGCGTATAAAAGTAATTTATATGTATTTCATTTGATAAATATATCACGAACGTGAATGACTTGTAATGTCTAGTGGACTATAGTGATTGATTGAGACAGGGTACGCCAGTTCGATTTTTGTTACATTCTGATATATTATTATTGCTTTTAGAGTGTTTGAATTAAACTTGTTTCTTTTTTCTAATTTAACTAGATTATGTTCAAATTCAAATTCAAAATATCCTTTATTCAAATAGACTTTTGCAAGCACTTTTGAATTGCCGAAGAAACATAAAGCTACCACTAGCTTCTGTTTCAAATACAAAACTTACAATTTTATAATTTAATACAGTGGTAGCTGACCTGCACCTGTTAATAATGATAATATATAAAAATATACTTTCGTTTCGTTTTGAGAGAACCTAGTGTCAACACACCTCACACCGTTCTCCACTTTTCGCCCATTATGAGCTAAGTGGCGTAACTCAACGCCGCGTTTTGTCTTACCAAAACCGGGGAGTGAAAATAAGTTATTAAGTCGAGTGGGGATTGAATCCACAACCATCGCAACAAACACAACAGTCCCACTGTGTGCGATATACTAACTATAGTTATTGTATTACAATTCTTGTTTTAACAAACGTCTTTGTTGTTTATTTTCTAAATATATTAACCAAAAGCTTCACACATTTTCTCGCTTAGTAGGCAGCGAAAGCTTAGTGCAAAGACACTCCGTTCTCCACTTTCCACCTAAATCTGATAGATATGCATGTTGAGCAGCACAGCTAAACACCGCACTACGAGAGTGAGAAAATAAAAATAATTAAAATACAATCGTTCTCCGAGTGAGCATCGAACCCACAACCAATCGTGCTTACAGTCAGACGCTGTCCCATTGTGCCTTGATAACTATCAGAGAATATAAATTTCTAAGCACGTACCATTTACCATAATGTTCATCACAAAGCTAAAAATTTTAGGCTCAAGCATTTGGATAGACTGGAATTGGAACTTACATACTAGGACAATGGCACTAACCACAGAACATATTCGCCAAAATATATTAGATACTAGTGATCCGTTGCGGCTTCACCTGCGTAAACTATACGACTAAACTATTTGGTGTTTTTGCCCACCCGCATTCTGACTTAAATCACAAACTTTGCTAAAATGTATAATTTAAATTGTTGTACGTCGATGTTATTTATATTTAATTGATGCAGATATTGTAAAATGTTTATTGTCTGAACCTCGTTCTGTGATAGCGTAAATGCTGTATACGTTTAAATATTTAAATGTTTAAAAATTAAGGAAATGCTATTTTTATCGTTTGAAGATTGTTTTAGGGAACGATAGGGCTCTTTTTTTTTATTATTACTTAAAAAATTTTTTGTTTATGAACCGATTGAAATAAAGAAATACTAATTGCTAAGGGAAGTTTACCAAAATACAATATTCGAAACTGCATTTAAATCGGTAAATTTGTTTCTGAAATTAGCGAGATTAGCGTGGACAAACGCACAGACAAACAGAAAAAAAATATTTAAAACATAGTTTTGGGTTATATTACATAGATAAATGTTCCAATAATATATTTTGTCACATTTCTTCCATGTACAGACATTGAACTGTTACATTTTTATCGTACATATAGATATAAGTTACTATCTTCTAATTAGAAGCCTTCGTATATGGCGGTCAATTTACAAAGATAAATTCATCCAATGTATCAAGAATATTGGTCATCTTTCACTCGGACCAAACTACACGCGATAATAATTAATTACATCTGCAAAGGCGAGATAATATTACCCCATTTTATTATAGGTTGAAAGGTTGATTTATATAATTCGAAGGAACAGGTTCGATTTTTATGATATATGTAGTAAAAATATCATCATTGAAAACAATTGTTATTGTTGTGGCGAATATTTTGAAAATAACTAATTATTATTAATTTTTTCTACGACATCTATGAGACTTTGTCAATTGTAATCGCGAGTAAAAAGAGGTTCTTCTGAGAGTGTAAGAGAGACTACAAGAGGTTTTCATGAAATAACGACAGCGACAGAAAAAATGGCATTTTACATTGTATAATCAACAAAAATGGAATTTCGGATAAAATTTTTTCTAATAATAAACTTAATTATAATTTTATGTTTATTTATTTATTTTTATATTTATGCTTATGTATATACAAGGCAGTGGATGCCATTGTATGGTGGTCTCCACTTTCCACCCGAAATCGAAACATGGCGTTCGGTACCAGAGAGGAGAAATAAAATATTTTAAATATAATCGTCCCCAAGTGAGACTTGAACACATTCCTTTACTCCTAATCGCGTTTATGGTCAGACGCTGTCCCATTGCGCCATCGGCCTCAATAAAGCTGATAAAGGTTTGTTATATTTAATAACGTAAGTACACCAAAGATAACGAATTATAAAAACTTGACCCTCGTTAGAAACAGAGAGAAACTACTCTCTTAGAGTTCTAAATTATGAAAATCTCTCTCTGTTTACATAATAATATGTAAAACAATATTATTTCATCAAGTCGTACGGACTCTTTGCTCTTTGTGTATTCATTTATATTTGTTAGCCTAACGTTTTTTTTTCACACAGCACAGTAGACAGAAAACCCAGAGACAAGACATAAATAAAAACCTACACGTATGGTACGATACTTCACATTGCCCTAATACCCGAGTAGTCAGTGAAAATCTAGTTTCAAGACATTCTGGTGTCCACTTTCCTTCTAAAATCGAGACATAGCGAAATTCAGTGTCACATTTAGTCTTATTATGGCGGCGATATGGAAACAATTTAAACATAATCACTTGCTCGAGTGGGAATCAAACCCACAACCAATTGCATCTGCAAACGATGGCCTCTTGACATTAATACATTCATTCATATTACTCGTAATGGCATAAAAAATATAAAGTGTTTATATTTCTGCCAGTATATACAAAGATATCACGATGATAAGTAAGAAGTTATCGCTGTATCCACTCCATTGGTCATGGTTAAGCCTTATAACGTGATAGATAAAATGAACACCATAGTGGTGAATTTGATATGATTATCAATCACATTATAGATCTAGGTTAAAATTTCGTTTAGGTACCGTTTTTTTTATATTATATTTAGATGTTTTTTGTTCTGGTTATATGAAATGGTATGGTAGATAAAATGTTATGGGAAATTAAATGTTATGGTGGCAGGCAAATGGTGAGGTGGCCTTCTTACTACCTGGATGCGATTTGATGAAATAGAGGCAGCCACGGATGAAAATCCCTTCTACGAGTCCTATGTCTCTGATAAGGGGATAAAATAACGCTATCATCGTCACGACTAAATAAATAATTCCTTAAACCTCCTGTTTACAGAACTGCGCCACAATAGCTTCATTTAAATAAGTAATATGTATTGTTTTATTTTTGGGCATCCCTCAGGCAAAGAAAACCTAGAATTAGAGTAGCAGACTGCTGGTTCATTTGGGAGATGTTAAGAGCGTGGCCGAACTCAGCCTTTACATTACAATATTTAATTTTGAATCTTATTTACGTACTTAAATAACGATAAGAAATTAATATTTTCAAAACGTATACAATTTTATTTAATAAATTACCCTACAATATTCAATTTTTGTTTCGTAAATATATTTTTACCTTAAATTAATACTTTAAATTTACTTAAAACATTTTTTTTAATAAATAAACTGACACTTCCATTGACACTTTTTCGTAACTTGAAACTAGACACATCTGAGCTGACACTCTTATAAATAATAGGCGTGCCACTTCAGACTTTATCATAGTACTCCATCTAGAGTGCCGATATCATTTACTAGTATCGAACGCTGGAACCAAAATGAATAGCCATAAATATTTTTACATTTTTAAAGTGTTATTCACACACGTAGGAAATTAAAAAATATTTTTAGAAAACGTATAAATATTTGAACGCAGTGGGATTTCAATCCGCGCCTCTTGGAAACCGTCCAAACGCTCTAAGACCACTAAGCCATGGGTTGTACATCCGGTTACGTATAAATTCTTATACGCTTATTACAAATTATGTTCTCTGCAGAGAATTTTTACACAAATTTAGTCATTTTAAGTTATTGTTTCATGGACAGTATTCTGTGTAGGTATAGTAATATAAGTAAAATTTCACCCCATACTATAATTTAAAACGCGAAATTTCCAGTGTTACCTTAGCTAAACTCATTTTATAGCTATTTTTTATACTTGATAAGCTATTTTTCGCTAGTTTTTACCTAGGTACACTATATCAACTCTTTAAATTTACATGTAAGCTTTGGTTTTATGACTTGATCGGTTTTAGTATTAAGTAAAAAGTCAAAGTCGAATAATTTTAAAATAATATGTTACATACATATATTATTTTATGCTTTTATTGTATGTCAAATAATCAAGTACTGGTTAACTTCAGACTTATAAGAAATCAGTGTCAGAAACACTAATTTTTCGTTTTCTATATAAAAATAAGACGTTATTTAAAAAAAAATTGAAATGATTATTCGTGACCTTTAACTTATAAACAACGCTTAATATTAAACGATAATCTCACAAATTTATCATCTCCGAGTCGAATTAAGCTAATTACAAGAAATTTGGCAAATAGGCGGATTAAAATATCTTTTGGAATAAGCACTTACTTGGTAAATGTCGGAAATTCTAAGTTCTATGGAGTTTTCGTTGAATTATTTTGATTTTAATGTATCAGGCTAGAGATTATTCCATTTTTAACTATAAGTAAAACAGACACATTTTTTGTTGAATGATGAAATTAGTTCCACTTAGCCTTTTTATGTTTGACAAAACTACATTCTTTTGATTTTTTTAAAGGCTTTTTACACACTTAGTACAAGACTAATATTTAGAAATTAACAATATTTTTAATGAATCGTAATATAATAAAAACGTTAAGATTAATTGGCTAGAAAGCTTGGACGGATTGTAAGGGGCGCTGATTAAAATACCGCTACATTCAATATGTTTAGTATAGTTTCTAAATATTTTTCAATTTAGATACTCCTAATCCGTCGCATCGTGAGCATGAATTTGTAATACTCAATATTATATTAAACTATTTATTTTTCTTTGTATCGTGGTTGTGCAATAAAAAAAATACAGTCTCTTCGGCAATTATAATGTCTAAAAAAATATTATTTTAGACGACTATTCTCTATTTAGTTTCTATTTTCTTTATTTAGTTATATTTCTTTATTCTCTCTTTTCACGACTTTATCAAAATACTACTACACGTTCGTCCACACTTCTAACTTAAATATATTCCCTTTCAGAAATTCATATGATAGCACTAGAGTCAGTTTTGTATAGTTGTCGCAAGTTTTGAATGAAACTCATACATAAGCGGAAAGTGTAGAACTAATACAAGATACTACGTTCCAAGTTAAAATTATATTGATCAATCAAAATAGATAGTAATAGTGCTTTTGTTGGAATATTAAATTATTATATTTATTAATAACATCTATTTGTTATAATTTACAAAAGTTAAGCCGGTCGGAATTGTGTTATATGGACAATTCTCCACTGTTAAGCGTTCCAGTATTTCGCCGCGCTTGGACGGCTTCCAAGAATTGAATTTTAAAACGATAAATATACATTCAAAAAATATATCCATTCTCTTAAAAATCTTTACTAAGACTTTCTACTATAAGGACAGACCAGAATCAATATTATGTAAACAGATCAAGTACGACGATAATAAAACGCTTAATTTGTACGAAAATGTGTCGAATCCATTACCTGCGGCATAGACAGTGAAACCAGGTCACAAGTATTAGCAACTAACATCTAGGTGTTTCACATTGCTCTAGTAATGCTTTATCCAAGCAATTGTCATCAGATTTTATGCTGTAATTTTGGCAGCCAAACAGTACAGCATTTGGGTGTCTCTCATTTCTGTCTATGGTAGAATTTGGGATTTTTTTTATGAATATACTATACGCCAGTGACGCTACCATTGGGAAAAGCCTATGAACTTAATTCTTACTATAAAGTGGGGTAATGATTGTATTAAAATTTTAACAAATTCACCGTATTCTTGTGTCTTCGACTTTCAATTAATTTATTTAAAATTACGTATAAGATAAAACAAGTCGGAATTACTTTGAATAACTCAGAAACTACTAGTCAGATCTTAACAATTTTTTAACTAAATTACAGGATAAGTACTAGCTATTATACAAAATAAATCATCAAATTTAGTTTACCCAGTAAAAAGTTGTTTTAAGTACACACATAAAAAAATACAGTTGAATTGAGAACTTCCTTCTTTGAAGGCAGTTAAAAATAATTGGTAGCTCCATTTTGGCAAAACAAAATATGGCTATGGATTCCACCACCCAATATATATCTTTAAAATGTTAAAGGAGTCAGTTATAGCAGGTTTAAAGCCATTAGGAAATAGCATATGTGCCTAAGTTCAATAATCTAGATGATTCTCTTGTCAGTAACGCAGAAGTTTATCCCAGCAATTATCGTTAAATTGTACGCTTTAATTTTGGCACCCGAATGGTAAATCTCTTTATGTGGGAATTGGAGCGTTTTATTGTCATTTTGGAACAGTTTGTGCTCCCTGCACTCTATTGTTGTAGAGTCGAGCTGTATTTGAAGGAAATATTTTTGTTAAATAAGACGTAAAATTTGATTTTGCTTTTCGCCACATAACATCTAAAAATAAGCCTACTATAAATCACTCTTTTTTCATTTTACCCCTATTTTCTAAATCTACTTAGTGAACTTAGTGAATAGTGAATCTCATTAGTGAACCAGATTTAGGAAATAACAATAATTTTAAAAGACTAAGTTTTCTCTTAGTGTAAATCGAACTCACGGTCCATGAGGATGGAATAGGAATCTTTCCAAACAACCATGATATCATCTTTGATATACATATGTAAATATCTACGTATATAACACATACGACTGTAACTCCGATTGTAACTCCTCAGTATTGAAACTGATAATTTAGTGGCACCTCAATGCTGACCGTATAATTTCCAACATGGCCTACACACTATAACCGCATTATACACAAGATTGTTACACAAGATGGTTCTATTGCAACTATATAGATTTTGATAGACTAAATTTGAAATTTTAGATATCAAAAGTTTGTTCCTTTTTATTTAAAATACATCATTTTGATCGAATGAAAAGTATTAAATAAGATGAATTTGTAATAAAAGTTTCGATGAAGGATTTTAGAACTGAAAAAGTTGAATTGATGAGTAAACACTGAGTTTTGTATTCAATAACATGAATTTGACACGTAAATTAATTATAACAGGTTTTCAACTTCAATTTAGGCCTATACATCTAGATTGTTAATAAAATATTCTTCTAATAAACTATATTGTACTTACTAGATAAGTTTCTCATGATTACTTGCATTTCCTGCTTATTACAGAATAGACTTTTGGTCTCTCCCTTATTGTCTTACTCTACAAGCGCCTTTAAACGCCACTTATTAAGCGATGTTATTTGAACTAGGCGACTAGCAAGAAGATGTTAGGATACTTGATGTTTTATTTGACATACGGGCGCTCAACACGGCGACGGACGATTCAGAACGGCGATAGGCAGGCGCAGTTAAAAATCTTTGGTCTGTGCATTCGATGGTAATTGTTTCGATTACTACTTAGGGAATAATTTTAAATTAATAATATGAAAAATGTTTTTAGAAAACGTATAAAAATTCGAACGCAGTGAGACGCGTTTACGTCGCGTTACGTCGCGTGTACGTCTTTTATTTGTTATTATAATAATTACATTAATACTGTACACAGCTGCACATTTTAACAAATTATTTACAATTCAAAACATTGCATGTTGAGAGGCGGGATTTAAAGCCAAACTCTGTCTTAACAAAGAAAGAAAATAAAAATAATTAAAATATAATCCCTTCACCAAGTGGGAATCAAACCACAACCATTAAGTTTACAGTATTATTGTTTTATCGAAATCATACTCTATTCATAGAACTGAATTTAAATTTTCATTATAAATATCATATTTCTTCACAAAGTAATCTGATCCAGTGATTGCTTAAAGGAGAACAGACATGACTGACACTTAGTAAATTGACCACCTCAAAAGTTTTTGTAAAAGATAGATTATAAGACAATCTCAAGTTTGATTGATTAATGTATTTTAAGTACTATTCAGATTAAGGTAACATTTTGATAAAACGCATTATAATTATCAATCATAAGAACTTTTAATTAAATTACTAATTACCAAACCCACAAACGTACAATTAATTAAAAACGTTTAACTAACATTAATTCACTATTTACTCTCTGAAGTGGTTATTTTTTGATGGGCATATAATTTTAATTATACTTAAATATTCAGCTTTTAAAAATAGAAATAACGAATTATTATGACCTTAAAAGTCCGTTATAGACTGATATATAGTAAAATGCTTATATTAAACTCCATCGTGGTGCATTGGGACAGCATCTGAATGTAAACACAATGATTGTAGGTTCGATTCCCAATCAGGAAAATGCTTATATTTAAGTTATTGTAGCATGGTCAAAGCTTTAAGTTCCGCCACTCAACATGTCTCGATTTTGGGCAGAAAGTGGAGAACGGATTGTCCTGACACTAGGTTCTCTCTGACTACCTTACTATGCAGGAAAAAGGGTGCTGCTGCATTTATTTAAAATATAGGCGTATATCCAGCCAAGTGAGATGAAATGCAGAGTTTGGTACTGCCACCTAATATATTTTGTTTCTAAATGGGCGGAAAATGGAAATATTTATGGGTACCTTTTTTATACTTGTCTCTGAATCACACGCAATGTACACTACGCGTCACTTCACTTATGTTAAAAATACTAATATAATAATAAATAACTGCTCAAAGTTGTTTATTACATTAGGTGCTTTATAAAAAGTTGCCTGGTAACGCTTGTAAAAACATTACCCGCCAAGGAAACAATTTCTTCAGCTTAACGCCTATCCACTTATTAGGCAAAAAAATATCAACAATCCTATTATTTAATAATTTTAATTCTAAAATGATGAAATAATGATATAGGCGGAACCCAACGCCGCACTTTTCCCAACTAAACAACAACAAAAACATTTTAATCCATAGTTATCTATACTGTAATAAAACGGAAAAAAGTTTTGTCTGTACATTGAATATATTCACGTAAAAACAATTTAGATAGATGAAAAAACAGTAATAAAATATAAAACTATTTTATTTTATAATTTTCGTTGTCTTTTTGTACGCGCACATCATCGCAGTTACTAGACGGATTTAAATGGCGCTTTTTTGTTGTATAACTTTAAAAACTGGGCAGGACTTATAGGGTATAATTGATTCGAAGAGTGGAACACCCGATTTAGAACCATAATAAACTAAGAAATAAAGAAATGCCACCTTCGGAAAAATTTGCTCACACGTGTTCAAAGTGTGGGTAATTTCTAATGACATATAAAATTTGAAGTTCTAGAAAATCTGAAAAAGAACTAGTTAGGTAACATAAGATCCGAACAGAAAAACGTGAAGCTGAAATATAATTCTAGTCTAGACTTTAACATCAAGTCTAAAAGACAAAAAATACTATCTTAACCAAGTTATTATACTCATAATTTAGACGCTTAATTTAAATGTCAACAGGTGGTAAATGGAAGTAGTATGTGTTAAAGTCCAAGCAAACAAAATTGCGGCCATCAACTAGTGTAGTATTTTAGAAATTATCTCTATACATTATATTAATTTTGTTTCCTTTAAGTGGAAATCGAAACTATAACCATTCGAAGTCAGAAGTGTCTGAAAAGTTGACGCCATTTTGCCTTTGCAAAGTATTCGAAAGTCAGATCGACGTAAATTAAAATTTTCTTAAATTAGTAAAAATCGATGATTCGCCAATGTTTTCGAATAACAGAGCAATATCAGTTACAGTATTGAAAGGGATTCACTTGAATATGAATTTAATACGGCCATTATACCAAAAGTTCCAAAGAAATTGCCTCATATTAAATTTCACAAATAAAGAAATGGTAGGTAGCCTTTGAAGGAAGGTAAAGCCTACTTTTCATATTTAAGACAGTGAATGCTAGTGGACTGTGGATTGTTGGTTGAAACTCATTTAATTAGTAGCTTCCTGATTATTTACTTATTCCTGATTATTACTGATATTTTATTAACTTACAGTTATTAGAAATAGAAAGTCTCAATACTATCACACCAGAGAGCAAGATACAGTCATTCTGCAAGAATCCAGGGCAGTACGCGAGGCAACTAAGAAATTGTTGGCGGTAGTTTGATATAATAATTGTATCAAATGACAGACAAATGCCGCCTCAGTCTACCTATGACCACGGACTACTGTAAAGTGTTCGAAATATCGGGTTCCAAAATGTATTTTAGAATACCAATAATATACGTGATTAATCCGGTTAATAAAAGTTTCATTTAAAAAATAACTATTTTTAAAACGAACCATTTAAATACACATACACACAAATACACAATTAATATGTCAGTATTGTCAGTCATACAAGACACCAACATCAACTCAGTAGGTATATATGACTATAATGACACAGTAAGTGGTAATCGAAATGAACACTAGCATCACTTGAAAATATTCCATAAATTAGTGAAGTAAATTACATGGCTTCCCTATATAAGCATTTGAAAGCATTCTCTAAACTAAGCTCATATCATTTACTAAAGACATTGCAACTTCGGTTCATACAATATACTGCATATTGAACAGCTTCAATATTCCATTTCTCCTGTATGGTAACTTGTAAACTTTGTAAATCAATTTGTAGGTAGCGCCCCGCTGGAAGTCTGAACTTGGTTCAACTGCTGCAGGAACTTTCAACTTGTTGCTATATTCACATTCACATTAATTGACTTTAAATGGTTTAGTCCTGAATGCAGGATATGATTGTCGTTCTATTCTGATGAAGATAATTACATGCTGCTCAGCTTCCGAAATTGTTAGGTTACGAGTTTTCATCATACATAATATATATGAATATTAAAGTAGGCCAAGGCCGTCGTGGCGCTGTATGTCAGTGTCTGATAGTAAACGCTAGTACGTAGTTGTGGGTTCAATTCCCACTCGTGGGAATAATTATATTTAAAACAGTTTCAATTCTCTGCTCTGGTATCTAAGACACAGTGCACCGTTGAGTTCCATACTTCAAGCAATGTCTCGCTTTGTGGCGGAAAGTGGAGAACGGATTGTCTTCACATTAGGTTCTGTCTGACCTCCCTGCTATGCGGGAAAAACCGTCATTGTAACATATATTAAATGGCTTAGTTTCAATGGCTATAGTGAGGTACCATCGGTCGAGGGCATCGAGCATAGAAATAAAAATTATTTATTAAAAAAATATGTAAAATAGACAAGATATAAAAAAAAAATTTATCAAAATAAAAAAATACAAGAACCATTAACACCATAGAAAGTTGTTTATTTCACATTTTTTTTTATCAAATGAGTATTTTCACCAGGTTCATTTTTAATATACAATGTATGTAGTAGAACATATGACTCTCTGACTGCTCTGCTATGCGGGAAAAGCGTGAAGCTATATCAATATAGTTTAGACATCTTCTTTTTTAGTTTAGACTTCTTTTATTCCTTGCATTATTGCTTGCATTATTTAAATGTTCTCTACAAAATGAAACATAATTGTATTTAAAAGTTCAAATGTTAATGGAATTTTTGAAGCGAAAGATAAAAACTTTGGTAGCGCTGTACTAATGCGAATATTTAGTGTCCATTCATCTGCTGTTCCAGTTTTAACACAATACTGTTAAAAGTAGAGCAATGTGGTGTACGTATTATAAAATAGTTTCATAGATTTAACTCGACTTTTTTTTGTTTATTAAAAATATTTATGTAAGTTTTATTATTTGTTTTATTTCTAGGCAAAGACAATCTTGATTCTTGACTTTTTTCATTTAGAAAGCCTATTCCAATAATGTAAATTTAATAAAAATTATTATTTTAAAAAACTAAGAACCTATTAGTTTTCAGCTTTTGATGTTGTATTGTTTCTTTTAGATATTACCTATATATATTATTAGAAATTACACGTTTGTATTTATTAAATTATTTACTCTGGATTTAAGTTCAACGTTCCGTTACTATTTAAAACAAAATAATAATTATGTGGCATAAACAAAAAATAAAATAAGAGCCGATTTTTTAATGTCGTAGAAAGGTTGACTAACTATAGTTACATTATGTGATGATAATAATATTTCCTCAGCATTTCAATGCCGGTCAAAATCTTTCATGATCTCAAACCCATACTTGAACACTATTCTTCTGATTTTTAAACCCACACTAGCCACTGATCGAGCCACCTTTATAGTTAATAATAGATTGCTAAAGTCTTTGTTGGGTGGACCTAGCAGTATTATGACGTTTATGGGCAGGTCGCTACAGCTATATCGATTTAATGAAGCAAACTACTCTACTTTTAAACATTTCCATTGTACATATGGTTTTGATATGATACGATAAATTTGTACCTTTACCATTGAAAAAAAAGGATATCATTTCAGTTTGCCAAAAGACGAACGCTTTAGTTATAAGTTTCAACCGTTTGAGTTTCTATTGTCAGTTTCACACTTTTCCCAATTGGCAGAAAATTTCCCAATTGGCTCTAGTGTCAAAATACTACGTTTCCCATTTTCCGTCTGAATGTGATTTGAGTGATTCCGTGTTCTGGGGTGGAACTTAACGTGCTTTGTGTTATCAGAGCGGGGAAATGAAAATAATATAAATATAAAGCTTTCTTTTTTTATTTGTGACGCAGGAATATGCGTTTTATGCAGACCACCCGCGTGCAGACCCTCGCGGGAACGGGCGGTACTGTGGAAAAGTAAGCCTGATACTGCCCACTAAAACTCAGCAGAAACCCTGTTCGCTCGCGCATACTACTACGACGCCTCTGTGGACGGCCCCCTTACTGCCGGCCACCGACACCTTCAGGGTGCTCTGAGGTTCCTTCCAGAGCACCCGCAGCTTCGCTGACTTGCAAGAAGATCACCATGACCCTCTTGCAGTAGCTCTTTTACTGTAGGGGGAGTTAAATATAAAGCTTCCTACGAGTGAAAATCGAACACACGTACTATGGCTTCAGGTTCTATTATCTAAGAGAAAAATTCTCCAGGCTAGTATCATTAGATACTCTCTACCGTAATATACAAGAAAATTATAAGGAAAATCTTATTCAAGACAGCAAACTTAGGTCTTACTATAAATAAACGTATGTAGTACGAGGACTTCAAACATATTTTTATCAGTTTCCAAGCGTAATACTCTTCAGGGACACGTGTTGATTTTCAAACGTAAGCTTTTTATAAAACATGTAAACTTTTGTGAACAATGTTTCATACATTCTACATAGAAAGCCAAGTTCTACAACAAATTGTAAAAGAACTTCGTCCCATGATACATTGTTAGCTTATGTACTGTACTAGTAAACGAAATAGTTCTTATGTATTTACAATAACTTTAAAAAAACCGCTTCTCGCTTTATCCCACAGTCGAGTAGACAGAGAGAACCTAGTGGTAAGGCACTCCGTTTTTTACTTTCGAACCGTAATCGAGACAGAACTTCACTTTGTGTTAGTAAAGGGCGAAGAAATGTATTTATTTTTAAATATGATCATTCTCCCGAGTGGGAATTTAACCCTCAACCAATCGCATCTATAGTGAAACGCTGCACCATGATGGTATTTTATACAATAACTTTTTTTCTAGAATATTCTAGTATCTATCTTAGTTTCTACATACTCGTACAAGTAATATTTTAATTTAGGCAAAATTTGTTAAAACTAAAAAAATATGTAAAAAAGGCTCATATGTAAAAGTTCTTCAAAAGATATATATATAACTTCATGTTTCTAACCTAAATCGTTTATCGTAATCGTTGTGTGTTCAAGTCCCACCAGCCAACCTAAAACCATTGTGCGTTGAATAGAGGAACCTCACCCCGCGCTTCGCTTTACCAGTCAACAGAAATAAAAACAAGCTTGGATAAAATCATTCGACAGACTGAAATTGAATCCACTACTATTGCACATACAGTCGTAAAATGAGCTACTGCGCTACGATACGCCTCAAAAATATATACTCCCATACGCACATATACAAATAAATTAGTTTGTCTATACGTGCGTGGAACATCCACGTACATTATTTGTGAAGTTGAACACTTAATAGTTTGTATGGCTAAAGTAACGATCAAGTGAGAAACTTTTAACAATACTCAATTCACGCTACGATTGAAATCCTTCCAATAAATACAAGAACAAAACTACCAATTTTATTTTCTAGTGCAAAATATTGCTTTGCACTTTATCGCAGTCTGAAGAAGGCAATGATCTAAATTAAAATTCTGGATAAGGATTTATCCATATTAATATACTAATATATTATTAATGCGAAAGTACCTCTGTCTGTCTGTGACGTCATCACGGCCAAACAGCTTAACGGCTTGTAATGTAACTTCATTATATGAGGTTCTTAGGATTAAAATAGGCTACGTTTTACTCCCAGAATTAAGATTTTCCAGGAACTTCATTGTTTTACTAAGACCACCGAAAATACGAAACAGCTATAGTTCACGCGTGCAGACGCGCGACCGGGTCGCTAGTATAAAATATGGAATACATAACGATCCAACTTTATTCCAAACTTTAAAATCAATTTAGGCCATTGTGGCTCAGTGAGACAGCGTCTGACTGTATACGCGGTAGTTATAGGCTCGATTCCCACTTATTAAAATAAATGTATTTAATTTATTTTCATATCTCCGCTTTGGTTACAAGACAAAGTGCGGCGTAGAGTTCCGCCTACTCATCACGCAATTTCTCAGAGTCAGGCAGGAAGTGTATTACGGAGTGTCTTGTCACTAGGTTCTCTCTGCCTAACCTGCTACGGAAAAAATGTGAAGATAAAAACAAACAATTTATTCAAATATGTTCTATATGTTTATGTAAAACAGCTTAATATAAACAAAGGTTAATAAGATCTTTGGCAAGAGCCAGAGGTCGCAAAAGCGATATTTACCCATTTTATATGAGACCATTTTAACCGAATTAAGCACAGGTGACATCGGACTACTGTAAAGAGCCACGTAGGGCTTACTAAAAAGTATCATCTAATATACATATTTATGATTAATGATTTCGGAATAATCGTTTGGATATAATATGGTTGAAAACAGTTTTATTTAATACTTTTATGTCAATATTTCATATAACTGTAAAAAAAGGAAAAACCAAATAGATAAATAACTCCGTCTTCGATTTTCGTCCATTTAAAGAATTTTTTGTTCTAGTTCCTTGCATTGAAAGGCAGGAAGAAGAGGAGAAACCTTTAGAACCTAAGACACTCCGGTCACTACTTTTCGCCCGAATTGCGTGTTTAGTTGCGGAACTCAACGCTGTGCCTTGTCACTAATAAAAAAAATGTTAATATAATCATTCCCTATTCATCCCATCGATCATTATAATATATCCTTTGCAAAATTCGTTATGTAATCAGTAAAATGTTTTTTTTTTAATAAATACATTATCTTTCTCTGCATTTGAACCCAATATCTTTATATGGAGTAGAACATTACACCAGCGTCAAATTTCACATATTTTTCCTTAGAAAATATCGAAACAAGCCCCTACCACGATACATGTAACTAATGCTATTAAAGATTATAGCATTAAGATAGTAAGGGTGGTTTGTAATTTGATAAGCTTAGTGGATTAACTTGGCTTTTATGTTAGCTTGATCATATTCTGTGGTCAAATCCATCCCTTACGATATAAGAAATAGAAATATTCATATTAATTCAATATATCGATAAATTGGTGCAGTGGATAAGAGTCTTACTGTAAACGCACGGGTTCGAATCATATTCGCAGGGAAGATTTATTATCATAACAGTTCCGGTATCTGAGACAAACCGCCGTGCGTTGTATGTTATCTAGGCGCAGTTGATATGTAAAAAAATGTCCTTCGAGGGATTGATGACGATATTTAAAAACATTACTGTTTGTCTGGTCTAGGCAGATGAACGGTTGTAGGTTTCGCCACTCTGTACACAATATATTTTAAATAGAACGGAATTTCTACCATCGAAATACCCTCGACTTAGGTTGAAAATGGCTTCACTCTTTTAATATATTTTAATATATGTTTATATATATATATATATATATTTGTTTCCCGGCATGATTACATACATGAAGTATATATTTCATGACCTAACATATAGGCACATCATCTTTTTTTTTACTGCACATGCCTTATCCCTTGGGGGGTATTCGGAGAGAATGGAGCGACAACGCTGTAGCGTATGATTTATGTGGATGTTGATGACTGTGAATGAGGCGAAAGAAGTATACACCCTGCATATACACCCTCCTTCCTCCAGTATCATCGTTACTATGTTCTCGAAGGTCAACCAAGGTCTCCCCTACTGCCTGTCTGACTCTCTGTCTGTTTTACTGCTGACGACGACATATACAACTACGACAGAAATTCCACTATTTTAATATCATTATTTAACAGCAAAAACCGATATTTTTAATAATATGTATAATGGTACAGTTTTATGTTCTGGGTATACAATAAACAAAATATACGAAGTAATATATTTGTATTACGATAGAAACCCATCGTTTCTTGTACCAGCAAATTGAAGTAAAGCCTTTGACTCTCTATAACTTTAGGGGTTTTAGTGTGCAATAGGAAAAAAATATTTGAATCAATGCAAAAATGAATAAATAATAACTATTCTGTTCTGGTTTTTTATACTATATTGTTCTGGGGTTTTTTTGCCAAAATAGTTAAAAATCTTTTAATATTAAAATGTTACACTAAGATTTAAATAAGTAAATGATCAAATAAATAACTAGGTATCACAATTTTGTTTATAGTTTTACATTTAATAGCTTCCCCAGTTAGGAACCGAATCCAATGCTGTCAAGTCAAGTCGGTCAACTTATTTGCCACGATGGCGTATTCATGTCGTAATTCTATAATTTAAGATGTTTGCTCGCTGCGAACTTTCGAACCTTGACACACATAACAATATAATAAATAACTCTTTTAAATTCTAACTATAATTTAATAGGCTTTCACGGTGCAGTAGGACAGCGTTTCACTATAATCGCGATTAGTTTTGATTTCAACTTGAAGCGATTCGAGAGAGAAGCGGGCGATTTCAACTCAGAGGAGTAATTACAACTTAATTATTTTCATTTCTATTCTCTGGTTAACAAGACACTTTGTTTTTGCCTCGTTGAGGTCCGCTATTCAACACGCAATGACTCGATTTCGGCCGGAAAATGGAAAACGGAATGACTTGACACTAGGTTCTCTTTAAATGAAAAAAAGCGTGAAGCTAAAAAAAATTATATAAAACATGAACGTGTTCGATTTAACGAGATAGTATAAATTTATCTATATATTTATAATATATATGACTTCTTGCCATATGACTACAAAGTAACATATTGGTTATTCAACAATTCTCTAAAATTTGCAGGAGCGAGGGAGTGACTCACACAGTGACGAATCACTAAGCTTTTCTTTGTCTACCACATGAAATACAGGTGTTTATATAAATGAAAAATACAGGTGTAACCTACATATTCTCCAGTATATATGAAGTAAGAAACAAAAAGATTTATCTATAAGACTGTATATCATAACCGTCCAAGCGCGAAATGGTTAGGATCATACAACAGTTGACACCGAGTTATTTATTTGCCTTAACATTTTATGCGACGTGATGCTCTAATAATTTACTGTATAAAGGGGTAAGGACTGGGGATGACTTTAATCTGTAAAGCGAGCTTATTTACTTTTTCTGTTATTTTTCCATATAGCAGGGTACCTAGTGTTGATACACTACATTCTCCACGTTCCTAGACATTGCATGTTGAGCGGTGCAACTTAACGCCGCGCTAACCAAAGCGGAGAAATTAAGATAATTTAAATTTTCTACTGAATTAGCATTGAACCCACGACCATTGTGTCAAGACGATGATGTATGACAGTTATTTTTGCGTTTAATAACTGACATAACCTAAAGTTTCAATTTCATCTGAAATTAGAGACTTCATTACCTGCAAACGTACAACAAGTCATTACAATAAAAAGAACCATTTTGCAATTTAAAAGCCTGAAAAGATATCTCTTGGGTGAAAAATAAACAACAGCTTGTAAAAATTACCGTCTTAAAATTTTATTTTACCAACTTAAATAATAATTTCGAGTTGATTTAGATTATTTTACTTTTCCCCGAAAAAGAGGATGGAATTAAGCAAATTAAAAGGGAAGAAAGTTGTTTCTCTGAAAATTTGTTCTTTTTGTGTTTTAAAATTAATAACGTGGGACGGACCTCGTGGAAAGCACTTCTGAGTTATGATGACACTCAAGATAGATTATATCAACATTTGTATTTTGGAGAAGGATTAAAATTATTACCATACCGCACACTTGTGGCGCCTTGAAATTTGTTTGGATGAGTGGTATATACTTCTTAAGTTATTAATATTAACAGGTACGTAAATAATTTAAAACATAATGTCTCGGAAACGAGTGAAATATAGAAATAAGAGTGTTTGAGCACTTGGTTTCTAATCTGCTGTGTATGTTTAGCACTTCATAACACAGAGAAATTCCAAGAAAAATGAAAAAAGGGGACCAAAGGTTCATCCCGAGACCCTGAAGTATATCTATATAAAATTTCATCACAATCGGTTCAGCGGTTTGGCCGTGATGACGTCACAGACAGTACTGCACAGACACAGAGACTACTTTCGCATGTATAATATTACAAGTATGGATTTAAAGCACTCGTAACGCAGTGGGATAGCAACTGACAGTAAACGTGATGGTTGTAGATTCAAATCCGACTCAGGAGAATGATTACATTTAAACTAAGCGCGGCTGAAATTCGCGGCACTTCGTATACGCAATGTTTTAAATTTGGACAGAAAGCAGTGAACGGAGTGTATTGTCACTAAGTTATCTTTATTTTCGTTGCTACGCACGAAAAAACCTTACATTAAACTATCAATTAAATACAGTCCAAATATTAAAATACACGTCCAAATATAAAAATCGAATTAAAGCTATGGCTTCGTAAATATACTTACTGTTCTATGTATATTAATCTAGAAAACACATAAAATAAATACACATTAGATAAGAGATCGTAAGTATCAAACGTTTTTTTATGTACAAACCACAAATGTACATTTTTTATTATTTCCAATAAAACCGAAAAAGGCTTGCGACTATAAAATAACCGAGCGGGCCATTTTTTATGTTTTATTGGTTTTGAAATCCTAACAATGGACGTCAAACGGCGAATACTTAATATCAGAATTTTATAATTGTCTTATATTTGGTCTCCAAATAAACGATAAATAAGTATGATATCCATTTTGTGATTGAGTTGTGAATGCAATGAAACAATGACTCAGCTGAGAAAACTATTCTCCACATTGTATCTAGTTGATTTTTAGGCTATTTGCTAGGCTTTACTTAGAACAGGTAGAATTTCGAACGCCGCATTTTATCCAACCCGACAAGCAAATTCTATATTAGTATTAATATTCTCTGATCAAGAAGTCACGATCTCCATACCTATTTATAACGTTGGGAGTATAACACAACTTTTTCCAAAAGTAGCACCAGTAAATTCTTTGGCATTCAATTCAAGTTATGGATAAATATCTAAAACTTAACAATATATAATAAAATATACAGTATTTTAGCTCCCATAAATTGTAATTGTGTAACAAATCAAATAAATCATTTCAATGAAATAGTTCAAATCGCACAATGAGTACATATTATAATATAATATTTGAATAAAGCACACTGGGTAAGTTAAGTACGTCGCATATACTACATACCTGAGGTTTAACCCACGCGAAAACAACGTATTATCCATAGTTACCCTTACCTCAATATAAACCAAACTGTACCTGTACAATGAAAACTTAAATGTGCTAAATATAAGACAGGACTAATTTCGTGACTTTCTCCAAGAATACTTTTTTTATTATATTTCATAAAGTTTGAAATGAAACTATTTTAAGCCGGATTAATCGCGTATATTATTAGTATTCGAAATTACTTTTTATGCAATACATTTTATAAACCCGACGTTTTGAACACTTTACAGTAGTCCGTGGTCGCAGGTAGACTGAGGTGGCATTGGTTTGTCAGTAGATACAATTGTTATATAAAACTACCGCCGACGATTTCTTAGTTGCCACGCGCACTGCTCTGGATTCTTGTAGAACGAGCTGGCTGTATCTTGCTCTCTGGTGTGGTAGGTTTGAGACTTTTTGAGAATTTCCAGGATTGGGTCCCATGCGGTAGAAAGTTTCCAACCGTTTTCTCTATTAAAATTAGGGTGTTTTTGTTTTTAAACAGCCTCGCGGATCATTCTTGGAATATATCGGTTTTTTCTATCGATAATACGAGGATTATCAAACTTGATGTAACGGTTGAGTCCCTTGTATGCACACACACAGCACACTTCAATACACGCTCATTGACACCGGAGATGTTTTCGATGTTTCTCTTTGTTTGAACAATGTAAGATAAGCCACAGTCACAATCTAGATTGTATACACCTGCACAGTGCAAAGGAATAATTGTTTTCACTGGTCTCAAGAAGTGGCTCACTTTTTTGTTAGGCTTTAATAATAAAGCTTTTACCCAAGCTTTTCTTTAGATGTTGCCAGTTCTGTCTGTAACTCCCTTCACATTTGGTAGTAGTGCCGTCTCTCCACTGCGAGTGGCTTGTTGATCTTCCCACGACTCTGGCGGGGAACTGGCAGCTTGTTCTGATGAAGGGCATTCTTCATCTATCAAAGGTCTCTCTTCCAGTAGGTGTTCAGCGTCAGAGAGGTAGTGGGCCAACGGTAGATAATGAGTGGGATTCTTCACTGAGATATTTGGTGGTGTGGGTGGATTTCCTATACACTGCGTGACCTACTGTGCCATTAAGATTTTTAATTCACACTAAAACATCAAGAAATCCAAAGAATTTATTGCCTTTAATTGAATATATTATATATTATTAATAAATTTGAGATGGTTTAGAAATATATAAATATTGTCCGTAGGTAAAATTGTGAAAGTATAATTTACGTACCTCTTGTATATCCTGGGTATACATGGTGTACAGACGAATTCCACCTTAGTCCACTTGTGACCTCGGACTACTGTAAAGTGTTCGAAACGTCGGGTTTTCTAATATTAATAATATATCTCGTATCTAATACTACTGATAATATACTAATATTATATCTGGCGATTAATCTGGTTAAAAAAATTGATTTCAAAATGTGTAAAAATCGCAAAAAACCAAAATCTTATTATTTTATAAATATTATTAGGTTTAAAGGTGCAGGGTATATTAACATATATGTTGTAAAACTGACTCTACCCACCACTCAATGTCAACACCAAAAAAGTTGCGTATACTATTGTATATTGTATATTTTGAATATTTTCAAAATGGTGTATAGGGTTTTGACGGCTCTGATCATATCATAATGCTACGTACATTATCATCATTATTATTACCGAAATTACGAGGTGCTCGGAGCTGGCGGGTAATAATTGATACCAATTGTCGGCACGTTAATGATCCAGCTGTCATAGGATACGAGTTTGGCACAAGGTACAAGCGAAAAATTAAAATATTTTCTCTTTCAAAGCTGTGTGGGAATTGAACACAATATCATTGTTTACTTTAAGGATAGAAATGACATACAATCCACCTCTTTATTAATAAATCCTTTAGAGTATTACGCTACTCTGTGCAAATATGAAAACTGCATTTTTCGATACGATAAGTAGGTATCGTAAGGTGAATTTCTGATATAGTTGAAATATTTTTCCAAATTGCTATTACTACTTGAAATTTGTTTTTAGAAAACGTACAATAATTTGAACTTACCGGGATTCGAACCCAAAAGTATAAATTGAAAAAATGTTAATGCTTATATGTAATAATTTACTAATCGTGTAAATTGACTGTCAATCTCTAGAGCCGATCCAAAAAGATAAAACCTAGTAATAAATGTTTAAATATAAATTTAACATTTTCAAGGCTGCAATTGAACCAACGACCATTTTATATCTTATTTTATATATAATAAAAACCAAATAAATAATAATTAACTTCGGTTACGTCACCACTTTCTCATTAACATTGTGACGCTTAATTCTTATCACGTGGACCGCTTTCGTAACGGCACTCTAACGTACGTCTAATAGGAATATCTACAAAATTACTGTCAAAATGATAAAAAATACACTTTTATAGCCTAAAAGCGGAAAAATTATGAATGTATTTTACGTTTTATGGGTGAATAGCGTTCAACTACCAATAGGTCCAATGTTTCATGTGTCAGATTTGTAAACCAAAGGTAATAAATTCGAAATCGTTTAACAAAAAAGTATTGTATTGAATTCTGTAAACCTACTTATTAGCTCATTAACTTTATGGTTTTTTCCGCTCAGCTGAATCAAGTCAAGGCTCAAGGTCAGAGAGAGACACTAGAGAGAGAAATTGAAACTGCGTGAATTGCGTGAATTGCGAAACACTAGAAATAGCGTGTTAATTGACGGAACTCCACACCGCGCTTTTTCTTAGGTACCAGAATGAAGAAATGAAAATAATTTAAATACTTAGTCTGGCCATGAATACTGTTATAATAAAAAATAAGCAAAATTTTATTTTTGAATTTGGAGTCTACCATTTTTATATGATTGTTCATTGTCTCTATTTTTATTCCTAACATACTCGTATTGTAAAATATTTTATGATATTAAATTAGAGTAGGCTGATAAAGAGAACCGAATTGCTGAGATTGCAATTTATAAAGAACGTATAGTTCCAAATGCAATATTTTTAATTTTAAAATCCTCCATACGCTTGCTATTAGTCAAATGTTTGTATATCGGGCTATTGATAGGTACAATGAAACCTCTTCTGCTTGGGACAGAAATGATCTGGCCGTCCACGTAGTGTTCGTACGAAAAGAGCGATCAAAGCAGTAACGGATAGAAATCGAAGAAATCCTCTCCAAAAGCAAAAGATTTTATCTCGGTAGATGAAGATACCTAACACCATGGTGCGTATTTTAAAAGATGACTTAGGACTTATAGTATATAAGAGTAATGTTTAAACTGACAATTTAAAAATGAATAGGATGGATAAATCAAAATAACTACTTAAGCGCTACGCAAAGGATAAATCACAGACAAATTTTATTAACGGTTAAGAATTTTTTTACAAACGAACTCTAAAAAACCAATGCAATTAGTCAGCAGAGTACAACGTGGCCGACTTCAGTTAGAATTCGGTAGTGTTAGCTACGAAGGAGTGACTAAGTCATATTTTTGTAAAAAGGTATCAAGACATCGGCACAAGTGTATCAAGATACCATGCTTTAGAGAGTAGTTAAGCCCCTTATCAAGACCGTGTTCAATAACCAAGAACGATTCTTTCAGCAAGAATCGGCACTGGGTCATGAAGCTCGATCCACATAATCTTGGTTAGAAACGAACGTTTCGGGCGTCACCACAATTGAAGACTGGCCGTCATCTAGTCTTTGTCTTAATCCACTGGCTTATGATTTATGGTCAGTTTTAGAGAGTAAGGCTTGCTCTAAACGCCATGATAATTTGGAACCCCTAAACAATTCATACAGTGAAGAATTTCCCATTGAAAGAGTGCTTGCTGCTATTGATAACTGGCCTCAACGTATAAAGTACTGTATTGCAGCCAATGGAGACCATGTCGAATAAATTTTATACAGTTTTTAAAGATTTTATATTAATGTACTAAAGTAACACACTGTACAATATAAAATGTTGTTCTTTTTAACAATATTTAAGGCAACACTAAGTATAATCATTCTTCGGAGTGTGAATCGAACAAATAGCCAATCGCATTTACGGTTAGACGCTGTCACGGCATATATATATATATATATATATATATATCAAAACCTAAACGATTGTTTCGACTATACTCTAATTATAAGGCAGCAGTATAATTTGTTGACATACCTTCATTGTGCCCACTTTGGGTTATCACTGTCATTTATCTTATACCTTTTGTTTGTAACTAAAATAGTGACTGATTGTAGAGATACAGTTAATAGTTGCTATTAGAATCAGTTTTTGTTTCGTTTTCATATTACATATTATAATATAATCTGTGTAGTGGTATACGCTAAGCTTATCTTTGCACACCTATTTTTAGAAATCGTATAATTTTTTTTAACGCAGCGGAATTGAAACCTGTGCCTTTTGGATTATGTGATTAACATTTTAAAATGTTGAAAATACTTTGTACAACTTTTACGAAAATAACGTGGACGGAGAAGTTTGACATTAGGTACTGTTGTAGCTTATACAGAGAAGGAGTACAGAATATATATTATTAAAAAATTCATAAAAATATATTTAGTTAACAATACAGTTTTATTAAAAATATGTTTTGCTAAGGCAATACGTTACACGTTAACGTGGGCTAGTAGTTTTTAAGGAATGAAATTTCGTTATTTGTAAGGCCATATATTTCAATTATTTAAATTTTCGGTATGGAAACAAACCACGGTGTTGAGTTCAGCAACACGCAAAGTCTCAAATTCAGGAGGGAAAGTAGAGAATGGTCTTGTCTAGGTTTAAATGCCACATGCCAGCAAGTTAGGTACATAGAGAAGTGGCGTTAAGACAATCCACTCTTTGCTTCGCTTCGCCCGAATAAGAGACATTCTATATTGAGTGGCGGAACTTAAAGGCTTATTTTACCTTATCAGAAAAATGCTTATGATTTTAGTAAAATCATTCCTCTGGGAAGTATCGATCCCACAACATTTGTGATTGCAATCAGTGTAAATTATTGTCCCATTGTGTTACGATTACCTTAACTCGTTACATTGACATATATCTATATAGACTTAGCACAGTTACCACCCGTGTTAAAGGAATTGAAAATTGAAAAGAATTATAAAAAAATATTTAAAAATAGAAAAATTATATCCAACACAAAGCTAGTACTACAAAACCAGATTAATTAATTAATTTTGGATTTTTTTTGAGCAGATAGCAAAAGAGTAGAGAGAGAATATTTATTTTATGTGCTGAAGCGTATACAAATGGGGGTTTATGGTCCTATTCACGCCTAAAAATAAATAATATACGAACATCAGAACCTGCCTGATTTCTGTTGTTTCGTGATGAATACTCAACGTACTCTAGTATCATCTCTTAATTAAATACTCAGTTTTTGAAAAACTGCTTAATAATGCAATTCAATTTTCAATTTAAAAAAGTTTATACAACTTTCTTTGGTTTGGCTCCCAAAATTCTTTTCGTTAAAAAAATAAGTATAGGTTTAATTTGAAAATCAAAAGAAATATACAAAAAGTTTTGATAAATAAAAAGGGACTTGTAAATTTAAATAATGTCATAATTGGACACCGAAATAAGTAGCAAATATTTTTTTTTTTCAGGTTTCAGGTATATCCTTTTGAAGTATTAAAATCACTTATAGTCACCATGACTAAGATCATGCAAAAGATCTACCTATCTTTTTTTACCATTTTACAGGTCATTTGTCATTAATCTTTATCGTGCAGAACCCGTTTTAAACAATAAGCGTTAGTTTTTTTTTAAAACATCATACATTATCCACAAATTTTCACAGGAGTAGCCTGGTAAAAGTTCATTTATTTCACTACCACTCAAATAGAGACTCCCGTACAAGCGAGTTTACCTTGCGAGGCCACAATTTGTCTAAAAATTTGTCCAAGGAAAAAGTTCTTGAACCCTTTGAAAAAGAATTTGAAGCCTCTTTTCTAGCCATATTATACATACATACATGACGTACCACTAATACGAAAGCGGTGTTTTTTAATTAAAATAATAGTACATCATCAAACACGCAACGTCCAGTTAAAAAATGAACTGTCCCAAATAGTATTCAAGTTTAAATATCATATTAATAATAAGGCAAAGTTTGTACAATGCAAGCAATGCCACCCGAGTATCTAATAGTTAACGAACTACGTTGTTTGATTAAACTATGTGGGTGGAATGATCAAACGTTTTTGGATACATTCATACATTCATAATTCTGGTTATGGTCTGGTTTTTGTGAGCTTCATCGGTTTTTGGTTTCGTCTTATTTGGGGGGATTTTTATATATTTTTGGGTATCCTGCGAGGTAAAATGTGGGATTTGACACTTAGTTACCCATTATATTCCTTTTTCTTTCCTATTTCATGTTTGGTGGAGGAGTATTTTTTACTTTAAACACACTTACAAACTTAAAACAGTCAATAAATAAGTCTTTCCAGTAAAATGTACATGGAAACAAGAACGGATTCAGAACACTAATATGTTTCTAGATCTTTATCTAGGAATCCTCTTTTCTGCTTCTAGATAGAAGAAATACATGACAAAGAAATACATGACAAAAAAAGAGAAGAAAGAAGTTAGTAAGCAATAGTTACTAAACTAAAAAAAAAGGTAATGGAGGCGTATCAAGGAATCGTCTTAATATACGCGTTGGGTGTTGGTTCGATATTAAAACGGAAAATATACCATTTCCCTTGTTGGTCAAATAAAGCCAGCTTCTGCTATTCAATATTCAACGAGTCTATCTAATGGATGAAAGTGGAAATCGGACAAAAATTCAAATATATTAGTAAATTCTTATACAAGATGTATAATAACATAATAGATTTGCTTGCTCCACAACTAAGCTGAACACAAAATGATAATTCAATACATTTATGTGTTGCCTTAACTTTGAGCTCCTGAGGGTTAAAACCTTCTCCAAGGAATTCCATTCATCTCTATCTTTGGCAATGGTGAACCAATCTCCTCTTGCATTCGCTACTACCTCGTATTACCACAGAGTGCACGAGCCTCTGCTTCTCACGCCATATGGTCCTTTACATTTCGTAGTGCTTTATATTCAAAGTATTCTTTATTCAAATAGACTTCTGCAAGCACTTTCGAATCACCGAATGAACATAAAGCTACCACCGGCTCGGAAGGCAGTTCTGAAGAAAACCTCATCAGTTGATCTTTCTAAATATACAAGTTACAATTTTATTATTTAATACAGTGGTAGCTAAACAGCCACCAATCATATTACTTCCACACATTTTTATCTTTTAAATATTCTTCTACAGACTAATAAGCTTTACTTATCAATATTGTTTTTATAATTGCTTTGAAATTTTGACCAACGGTTTTCATAGTATCTCGCAACTTTTCCAGCCAACTACCATTTTAAACTTTGATTGAAATGTAGAGCATCGTCAGTTTTCTGATTTCTATGCTTCTTAATACATGATACTAGATAGATTGACAAGAGTTAGGCGAATGTAAAAAAATGCTGTATATATTATACTAAACTATACATAAAAAGTAAACTGTAAAGTACTTACAGTTAAGAAGCTTTTGCAAAGCAATAAAAATAAAAAAAGCTTGTTACTTTATACATTCTATTAACAAGTAGTTGTTAAACTTTTAGTTCCACAACTTGAACGAGTGCAAGTTGTAATAAATGCTGGCAATTCTAACAAACCTACGATAGTTATTTCCAAAGTTTTAATTCCGTTATACTATGTAAGTTGTAACGGTTTTAATTGTTACAATATGCTTATAAATTACATTAAAAAGCTTAATTCGTACCAATTTATGAAAAGGACAGATAAAATGGAAAAAGATGTGAAAACAATCACTTCCCTTTCCGCTACACTTGGACTGGGATGACGAAAATGTTATAAATAAATATGAGCTGTCAATTTAGGTTTACATCAACAACTGTTAGATATTTTAAGCATGCCATGATAACATCGTATCATAAATGTATGAATATGGTTTTTAAATCAAGTCAATCAAAAAATCAATCACATAACGATATAAATTCTTGATTATTCTTAGTTCTAAAACAAAAATATATTTATAGAATTAAATCTGAATTTAAAATATAATCTATACCGTACGAGTATATGTAATTTAAACCGAATCACTAAATAAAAAATCATTGGCGAGATCATCATGGCGCAGTGGAACAGTGTAGGAACTTGTTAGAATGGTCATCAATTCTTTATTTTCATTTATTAACAGCTCTAGTGAATAAGACAAGCGCCGCGTTGAGCTCTGACACTCAACATGCAATGTCTTAAATTAATTTTAACGGAATGTAGAGACCAAAGTCTTTTGACACTACTTTCTCCGACTATCCTGTTATAAGGGAAAAAGCGTGAAACTGTATGTATTTATCTATGTTTATGAAATATACTCTGAAAAGCTGCAAAATGTAAAATGTAACTACTTGTGAAAATCTAATGGAAATTGTATCTATTTTCAAAATCTTTACATACTGACAGGCATATAGTCTACAATATGTAAACATAGAGTAGTAATTAAGACCGACAAAGCCTGAGCAAAGTCACTAGTCGATCTAATTTACATACATAGCTATTTCGGCTACACAACAATTTTATTATCATATCATTGGGATATTGGTATACCCTCATTACAATAACCTGTGATGGCCAATAAAAATATATGAAAAATTTCAAAAAGCAACCGCTCGCTACCTTATATTATGTTTATGTATGCAAATGATTTTTTATCAAAGACCCGCATGTTGCATAAATTGAAGAGATTATAAAAAAAGAGTGCTTTTATAGGTCTATGTATATTACTATTAAATTTGTGTTCGATGATTTGAAACTAACTTCTGCGTATTTTATAATTAGTAATTTAATAATTAAATATTTCGCGGATATCAACGCCGCACGTTAACCAGAGCGGGAAAATGAATATAATAGTTTCCCCAGTAAAAATCGAACCCACAATCATCGCGTGGATATATACTAGACTAAAATATTTAATTTAGTTATTAGTCGTTCAGTATTTAAGCAAAACTGGGTGTTCTGACAAATGTATCGATATTATGGCGATATTAGGTTCACTCGTGTTTTTTTTATTTATATCAATCTTATACATTAATTACAAATCTTATAACAATTTATTGTTTCATTATATCCTTAACAGTAAAATAAAGAAACTTCTTAAAATCGCAAGAAATACGATTCACAGAAAGTAGATCACACTGTTATTATATTTTTCTGTTTCGTTTTCATAATATTAGCTAATGTTTAATAAACATAAAAGTAATATATAGATTAAGGCCATCATTATCAAATTATTTTCTTGCTGTAGTAAGACAGAGCGCGGCGTTTAGCTCCGCCACCCAACACGCAATATCCCGAGCAGAATATAGCGTGAAGCTGACAAACAACTATTATATATCGACAAATTAATACTCCGCGATCAATACGTCTGTCTGTTAAACTAGTGACTACGTCAGCATCCAATGGTCCTTCGCATCAAAATTTTGAATACAAAAGAAGAAGATAAGAATTACAATGGCTCCCAAGATGCGCTCCAAATGTTTTTAAGTAATTTTTGACACCAAAAACTTCCATAATAAAAAACACAGTGAAGTTTCACAACATTCCATCCATCATATTGCACGGGCAGTTTCTAAAGCATTCATCACCGCCCGCATCTACTGGTGTTCTGAACAGCGGCTCATGAGATAATTATCTTTGTCCTCACTTCCCAACTTGACCGTTTAACAGATTAAACTTTACACTATTGTCAACGTACTTAGTTTTGACTACGACCGGACTAAGTTAAGTTGTGTATTTAAAAATATCATGTAATTCGTTTATTATTGAATTTTGTTTTTTTTGGGAAAGAAAATTATATATTTAATTTTTTATATGAAAAGTCATTATCGAAGCTTGCGTAAAACTTTAGCTTGAGTGTAGTCAGAGAGAATTTAGTGTCAAGTCACGCCGTTCTCCACTTCCAAAATCGAGACAGTGTGTGATAAGTGTAATAAGTGGTGGAACTCGACGGTGTGCTTTCTTACCAGAGCGAAGAAATGAAAATAATTTAAATTTGTTCATTTCCCCGAATGGGAATCGACCTCACAACCAATCGTTGCCGAATTTACCTGACGCTGTCCCACTGCACTACAAAACAAAGGTCACAATTTTTATTTGTAGCTTTTAAAATGTTGTTGCTTTAAAAAAATATGCATTGAAACAAAGAAATCACAAAGCCTTGTAAAAGAAAACTTAAGCAAGCTTAATCAGTGCACGTATTACATTATTTTCACTTCCGGAGATTCGTTAAGGCTGATTCAGGCTTAGCTACTAGCATTGGCTACCTAAAGGTCACGTAGTATTTCTTTGTGGCCTCCCATTATTTGCTATCTTTGAAACAGTCGTTACTATTATTATTGAAAACTATATTTTATAACATAATGGCTCAGTGGAAAAGCTTAAAAGTTTAAAGTTCAAACTCAGCCTAAAATGTATGTTTAATAGCAGCGTAATCGTCTTAGCAACGTGTATACAAAAGAATATGATATACATAAGCTCTCACGCTTTTTACCGCACAGTAGAGTAGCCTTGTGTCAAGACTCTCCGTTCTTTAATTTCTCCCTGTACTTGCGTAACAATGTGTTGAGTGGCGATAGTCAACAACACGCTTGTCATCAAAACGGAGAAATGAAAATAATATAAATAATAATAAAAATAAATAGCCCTGCGTCGCTATTGCCTCTTATACCACATTTATTTTTTTAATTTAATGTTTTTTTTATATAAACATCTTCTTTGAGTATGCCAAATTTCTCTCACAAAAAGGAATGAAATTCTTCAAGTATTAATTAAATTTTATTGTCTACTTTTAATAAAAATTTGTACAAACTGACAATTATTGAGAACCATTCATTTTCCACTCCCTCAAATAAAGTGATAATCATAATTCTAATTCAAAATATTATTAATTCAAATAGACTTTTGCAAGCACTTTTGAATCGTTGAATGAACATAAAGCTACCAACGGCTCGGAAGGCAGTTCTGCTTATACAAGCCGGCGAGAAACTCCATAGTTGCTCCTTTCAAATATAAAAGTTACAGTTTTATAATTGAATACAATGGTAGCTAACCTGCACTCTATTCTCACTCAAATCATGTTTCATCTACACATTTTTATCTTTTAAATATTATTCTTCTACAGAGTTATAAGGGTTACTTATTAATATTGATTTGGGAAATCTAACATAGGTTGTGAAATTGTATTATATATGCGTATAATCAGACCCATAAAATACTTATTTATTTTTTAAAGGCGATAACTTTGTGTTACAAGCTTATCTATATTTCTCGTTCCTATCGTATGTCTGTCACTGTTTTTAGCATAACACTGGATATGTTGTCGGACAAACACAATATTATTATATATATACTGCAAAGCAACTATTGTTTAATCAATACTTAAACTATTTTCTTTTATTTAACTTTTTATATAAATTATAAACATATCATTAAATAGTGAATTTAAGTCATCTAAAAACATTTTTAGAAAACTACGCTGACTGTTGTGTCGACGTAGCAAGATGTAGCATGGCTAAGCGGTCAGAGCGCTTAGACAGATTCCAAAAAGTGCGGGATCGAATCCCGCTGCGTTCACATTTTCATACGTATTCTAAAAATATTTATCAATTTATATCTCATATAACAAGTATAAAATTCAACTTTTCTACTACTGACTGATTGACAGACAACGCATAGCCGGAACTAGTGTGCGTAGAAAACGGACATTTGGCATGTAGTTTCCCTAAGAAGCGTAGACTTAACTAACGGAGCATTTCTCAGGAAAAACTGACAATTCAAGTTTTATAGTCGACGCAAACGGAGTTGCGGGCTACTCTATGTGATTTATATAAGGCTTTATCAAAGTTCGCCATATAACGGACTGCAGTTGGTTACGAGTGGGGAACTGGAGATATGTAAAGTTGTATGGCATGATTCAGATGAGAAGCAAAATGTCGTAAACCTTAAAATGGACTTAGTAGAACTAGTGAACTCGTTGACGCGTAAAATAAGCGTTGCTTTGGCAACGTGTATTTATTTATATATATATATATATCTTCACTATATACTTTAACTGTACCATATTATGTATTGTATTTCATACCCTTCATTGTTTTATGGAAAAGCAGCTACAATGTTTAAATTTAAATGCCATATTGGCGCAGTGGGACAGCTTTTGACTGTAAACGTGATAAGTTATAGGTTCAATTCTTACTCGGGGGAATGGTTATATTTCAAATATTTTAATTTCTCCGCTCTGGTACCTAAGCCAAAGCGAGGCGTTGATTTCCGCCACTCAACACGCAACATCTCGATTTGATATACTAGGTTCTTTCTGACAGCGAGAAACTGAAGATGTTTCAAATTAAAAAAGATATACTCAAAAAATATGAATTCGAGCCCACTACATACATACATAATTCACAATTCATCCACAAAATAAACACTCACTTGTCACTTAAGTTGAAATTGGCAAATTTCTTGACTTTGTCAAACTTCGCTTTGAATCTTAAAGGCATTATCAAAACAATATATTTCCGTTGAAATTGTTTTCAGTATTCGATTAGGGGCTGACGTCAGCCTCTATTGTCGATTTTTTTTAAAAACGTTTGTCTTTCCCCTTCTCTGTAGTGGGTACTTGTGTTGCTGATACGTTTCAGTTTATTAATGGACTGTTTTTTATGAAGGTCGCGAGTTCAATTTAAATCGTAGAAAAATACCATAAATATATACAGATTAACCTTTTTTTCGCATAGCAAAATAACGTAGTGTCAAGACACTTCGTTTTCAGTTGGCTATCTTAACAAAGCGGGTAAATGAAAAAACAATTATATAAACTTCGGAATTCAGTTAGGATCGTACCTAGTGAATATTCCTTTTTTCCAATACATTTTTAACTCTCAGCAAATAAATAATAATTTAAAACATTCGTTTTTGTAATGTCTAATAAATTCTAATCTTTACTATATTTCTTCCTTTCCAGATTTATTTCAATGACATCTGCATAAGACAGTTAGTTACACAGCTTTGAAATGTCAAATAAATTCGAACGCTTGTCGTTAAGGAACGCCGTGCTTGATTGGTTTTATGTTCGATGCGAATTTCAATTTAGCATCACGTGTCTCCCAGATGGAGAAGTTGGTGCAGAAAACCTAGTGTTAGGGCACACCGTTTGTTAGTCTTCACCAAATATTGAGACTTTGAATGGAATGGCGGACCAAAGACTTTAAATTACTTGCCAAATTAAATCCTTGCGCCATAAAATTGAATCAAATTAAGTGTAGCTGCTTCACGCTTTTACCCACATAGCAGTATAGTCAGAGGTAAAACTTAGTATCGAGACACTCCGATCTCGACTCAAATAAATATACCTCATATTTTAGTGTAAGGATTATATTGACATTAGGTTCTCTCTGCCTACCGTACTTGGTGTGCTTTACACATTCTTATTTAGTAAAGTGCAATAGACAGATGACTTATACATTACTCAGTTCAACACTTCCCTCTCTTTAAGAGACCACTCGTTCAAATGTAAACTCTAACGCCGCACTTTATTCAATAAGACTGTATCAATAACTATGATTTAACCGTACATCGATGTCGCACAGGTCATAAGTCGATTTATTATTTTAGTGAGACTCGTGTAAATAAGTATGCAAAGCAAATATTTAAAAATGTTATGCGTTTTGAACATCGAACTTTACATAGGTGGATAGGTTGAAACGTCACATTGACTCGGGTCATAGTGGCACAGTCAGACAGGGCTCAACGGTGGGCCTGGCGTTGAGACCCATCAATTAAACCACAATATCTAGACATCGGACGCAAAGTGGACACAGAGTGACTTGACACTAGATTCTCTCTGCCTATCCCGCTGTGCAGGGAAGGCGTGAAACCGTACAACCATCACCTACACTCACTTAATTACTAACTTAACTGCCCTATTATAGCTTCTCCTCTGCGCTATGATAGCGTATATCCGTAATTCTCTATACCTAAGCTGACTTGAACTTTATTGGTCTCATACATCAATGGCTCTTGATACATTTTTAGAAAACATAAAAATTTGAATGCAGCGGGCTGCTAAAAATAATAATAAATAGCATTCTCTCCCGCCAAACGATTGTTCGTAGAAAAACATTGGGTAGCAGAAATTTGTAAAAATCTACAGAGATGCTAACAACAACAATCACACTGCATTTCAATTTTTATACGTTTTCTAAAAATATGATTTTCTATTTCCTAAGTGTGTGAATAACAATAAAAAATGTTAAAAAAAAATTATAACAATATTTTAGAAGGACATTCGGTTTACAATTTTATTATGATTTTGTTCTCTATTTATTACAAATGCTAAAATGAAACCAGTTTGAGGAATAACGATATGAAAATTTTATTTTGAACCTTAATAAAAGGCAATAAGCTTTAATTTAAACTGTTTACTGTATAGGCATAATTTACGTTGTGCGTGTCGATATTCTCTATGCACAGGCTAGCTCAGACAGAAGCTAAATATAATAAATGTATAAAAAAATAACCTACTGTTTTCCTAAGTCAGTCTCTCATATTGTTTTTGCTTTTATATTTTCGATGAATTTTGTACGGTGATATAAGAGTAAGATATTGCAAAAAGGTACTTTCATGAACTACCCTGCTTCTAAGCAATATTTTGTTCGAAGATAAATGACGTGTATTTATTTCACTACTTTATTGTAATGTAATGTAATATTTATACAGCAAGTCAAACTGGTAGCAAAATGACAAAAACAAAAGTAAGTTTGTAATAAGCGTATAAGAATTTTGGCGAAACCGCTCAACAAGCCTTAAAATCTTTTTACTTAAAAAATCACTAGTTACTGAAATTCACTAAATTACTATATATAAGGATTAAAGAGAAGAATTGGGATTCCTAAGATATTTTCTTACAAATGGGAAAATTATTTATCCAAGACTCTGTGATTAGATTGTTCTGTACAGCACTTATACACTAAGGCAAGGTGTGCCTGAAATTGGAGCTACGAAATAACTCTGACGAATTGGTTTAATTATATACCAGGCTTAATTTGAAACTTATAGTTTTATCATACATTCAAATTATAGTGCCAATAATGACATTTTGTATAAGATTCATTTTAAACTACAATATGCTGAGGCCATCGTGGCGCAGTAGGACAAGTACCTGAAAAAGCGATTTAGGCGTGTTTTTGTAATCTGGCTTTAATAGGTTCCACAACTCAATTAACAAAGTCTCTACCAGAATTCTAGCAAAATGTGGCAGTAAATAATATACGCTAAGGTTGAAAAGTAAAAAAATTGGCGCCACCGTGGCGTAGTGGACAATTTCCAGTGTCAACTGTACATGCGATAGACTACAACCACCGGTTCGATCAACCCTCGTGGGAACGAGTGAATGTTTTATATACTTTCAGGGCAGGGTCCTAGTCACAAATATGAAATATGGTGTTAAGATAACTTAATGATGAGATAAATATACCTGTGACCACGGACTACTGTAAAGTGTTCGAAACGTCAGGTTTTCTAAAATGTATTTTTAAATACTAAAAACCAACACATACGCAATTTGATTAATCTATTTAAAATTGTTTCATTTTTAATTTGTAAAAATCGCGAAATTCAAAGATTATACTATATATATACTGGGTAGACACCCAGCTAAGTTATTTTACCCCACTGAAAAAATAGTTGACTATTTTGAGTAAGCGTAAATTGCCGACTTGTCACGGTATAAAGCGCGGCCTTGCAATATACGCCTGAATGGTTGGATGGATATTGAAGATATTTTAAGATCCTCGTTATACAAATGCGATAAAATGTGAAATAATTAAGTTAAAGTTTACTGAGTCTTTAAATGATATGTCACGTATAATAAGTTACATGCTGAGAAGTGATAACGAATTTCTGTAGTATTCGAAAAGGTGAGCTCTAAAACGTTTATGTAAATTTAATTTTGTAATAACTAACCATAAATAATCTAGTATTCTGTAGCGATTCCTCATAAATCACACTTTTTTGAGTTAGGTTATTCACTTTTATTATCACATGTGGTCCGTAGCTTTTTTTAAATATTATGATCTTTCCAGTACTGTAAGACTGCTGTTGGTGACACGAAACCTTTCCCGATTTCGGTAGGGGTTCAATAAGGCTCAGCTCTTAGCCCGTCTTTGTTCAATGTAGTGCTAGATACTGTCTTGGCTTATATCCAGACCCAGCTTGCCCAGCTAGCCAGTTGATGATGTATGCTGATGACATAGCGTTCATTGACGAGAGCCAGTCAACGCTGGAGCAGAGAGTGAACAAAGAGAGTACAAATAAAGCTTTGTATGGGTTAAATTTTAAAACTGCAAGCCGACGTGTCTCAGCAAGTTGACAGGTCACCAACTTATGAAAGATTCTTTAAGGTTTTTGGCAAAAAAAAATAATGTATCATCAATCTCTATACATACTTTGGTTATAATTGTTATTTCTTAAAAGATGATGATAATTATCCTCCAACACATTTCTAAATATGCATATTTTTGTTTGTAATGACAGAAAAAGTAATTTCCATTCACTTTTGTGTATTTTCAAAGTAATTGGTGCCAAATAACTACTTAATTTTTAGGACTTATATAAGCTTATTATGTTTTTTCAAATTTATAATAAGTTGAATTTCAAATTGGATAGTAATAATTCAAAATATGCTCGTTCGTTCCTTTTTCTGTACATCCAAACTGCGGAGTTGAGTTCCGCCACCTATAGGCAATTTCGCGATTTCGGGTGGAAAGTCGATAATTCTCTCGGACTACCCTGCTCTGTTGGGAAAAGCATGAAGCTGCTAAAATTTATAATTTCGATTTGTAATTACTAAATCAATTGGCAAATGGGATAGGGATCTTGCGCAAAAATGGAACCTATAATCTTTTCAACCACTGATCCACTATGGTCTTGAACTTTTACGAACTGATTAAGAACAAAATATGTGACCAGCTCCGGAAAATTTATCGTTTAACATGAATAGCAAAGTTAAAAATCGTATAACAATCAATCTTGTACCGGAAAAAGCCAATTTTCTGTTCGACTTGACGCTAATAATACGCAATTCCTTTTTATGCCTATTTTCATACCTTTTCAATGAAAATACCCATTGCTTAGAAAAAGTATTTATTTGCCTTGTTCCTTTAGTTCTTAAAATTGTAACATCAACTTTTTCCCTTTGCCTTAGCAGACTGTGCATAAAAAACCTAAAGTCAAAATATTTCTATTCTTCACTGTCTTCCTGAAGTTAAAACGTGTTAAGTATGTCGAAGTTAACGGACAAATAACAATAATTTTAAAATAATTATTCCATATAGTAGAAATCGAATCTACAACCAATCACAATTACAGTCTAACGCTGTGTTCATTTTTTTTAAATAACTAGGTGGTAAAATAAAACCGCAGTTCACACGACTCCCAGACCGAAAATGACTTTCCCGAGATCACCCACCCTCCGATCCCTGAGCTGCAGCTGTGATTGCTGTTCGCTTAAGCTGGGTAATCAGGAGTCTCACCTGGCTGGATGTACAGCCCCGGCAGCTACTGCTCTTCCCTCTTACCTCCACTCCCCCCCGGACCAACCAGGTCCATTACTCCACATATAGGTCAATATGCCTATTCCAGGTACCCATCCATATTAGTGGGTGGCGCTAGAACATTACGAACAGAGGGCTCTGGTACAGTCTCCCCTCTATCCTGCGGGGTCGAGGGAAAAGAATGAACACCTTTTCAAACACACCGCAGTGGTGTTTTGTAACTGTTGCTTAAGGGTGAAAACTCACATGTTATGTATGTATATTAAATATATACTAGTATTACCGCTTTGTTTCCTTTTCGTAATGCAGAAGACACGTGGAAACAAAACCCTAAATCAATATTTCTATCTCCTGACTAGAAGCCTAAGGAAATGGACTTATTGTAGCTTTGGTAATTAAAAAGATTGCATAAGAGTAATATTGAAATGGAAATACCCATTATTATCATATCAAACTGATGCTATAGAATGTATTTTTTATTAAACCACTTTTCAGTTTTTTTCATAATAGCAGGATTGTCAGAGAGGGCCTATTGTCAAAACGCTCTACACTTTGAACTTGAAGCAGGGCAGGAAAACAATTTAAATATTAATATTAATTCATTTATGGAAATAACTTGAATATTATCATTACCCTAGTAATCGTACTTACAACTGTCAAATTTGCAGTCTGACTCTGTCGCAACACAACACTATTGACCAAGATCCAAATATGAAAACGTTTAATAAATTAATAAATATAATCGCAAAACTTGTAAAAGACCTGCATTAGGTGAATTGATATGGCACTAAACTCTTTTCCTTTCACTTAACACGTAACATGCAAGTATAAACTAACTATCAGGATGAAATTAAAAGCTAAGGCTTAAATGTCAAGTTTGTTTAACCAAAAAGACATATGAACGGTTTTCAAGAGGCGCGGGTTCAAATCCCGCTGCGTTCAAATTTTTATACGTTTTCTAAATATATCTTTTACAATTTCCTAAGTGTGCAAATAATACTTTAAACATGTTAAAAAAATACCATAAATACCCGCGCTAGTTAGATGAGCTAGTTCAAAGAAAATGCAAATGAAATTTGCCGAACATATTTCAAAATTGATCGTGACTTTTGGGTGGCTTGGAATAACGTCGCGCTGTAAAATTTGTGTTTTATGTAAATCAAGTGTCAAGGAAGACGCTTGCTTATAACGCCTCGAGTTTAACCTTTTAAAGTCCTATATATTTTGTAAATTTACTCACTATGTTTGACAGCAATATTGTAAGGATATTAAAATTGTGGCAAAAAATTGGAACTTACCAAGTCTGGAAACTGAACCATTTTGTTACAGCCAAATAAATTAGGTGCTTCGTTGTTTTGTCCTCATTTTGGAATACCAACAATTTTATAATCCTGATTATTTGGCAAACGAGCAACTTACATACTTGTAGACCTTATCTTAGTTTATCTTCATTGTCTGATATATCTAATTTTCTGTAATATCGCCAACAAATGATGTCCAGTTATATAGGTTACTTAGATTTAGTGATAAGAAGCTAGTGATAGATTCTACAGCTGAGAAAAGATCACTCACTAAAACACTTATAGCTTACACAACACTGTACTTACATGTATTATATAACACTGAGTAGAACACCGAGTAAAACATTACGACGCTTTTATACTAGTACGTGTTGCAAATCTAATATTCATATTATACATTAAAACATTGTCTTGACAGGGGAAATAAAGATAATCACCGAGTAGAAATCGAATCGGCAACCATCACGTCATCAGACTTGGTCTCCTTACAATACGATGACTTCATATATTTATTCAGTATATAAACTATATAAAATAAAAATAATATCAATGAACTCTGGCTTCTGTTTTTGGAATCTAAGTTTTAGTTTATGAAACTTGCCAAATTTAGGCACTAAAGCTTAATATTGTAAATTCTTCCGCTAAAGAATAACTTTTTATAATTAGGAATGTTTCGTAAAGAAAGACTTTTTAGTAGAATTTCAATAAGAAAATTTTACAAAATTTCTTCTACCAGTGCTTTTTAAACTCATTCCTAGACGAGATGTTGACTATTAATAATAATTGTTTCTACAATATATAAGGTTTGGTAGAATTACTGTAGAGAGCTTCAAAGTACAAGTAAAAAAGATCAGAGTTAGGTTCTTATAATCATCCTCTCTCTCTCTCTCTCTCCCTGTATCTCTTCTTGGCAATGGCGGTATGACAAAAAATAAAAAAATCACACTGCCAAATCTTTATATTTTAAATATACACATGTACTTATATATATGTATATTGTCCAAGATAATAATAACATCAGCCGATATCATCAAAGTGGCCGCTCTCTTGAAACTAGCCAACTGTGTAGATATTATAGAGTGTTTTATAATATATGACATTATTATTCAAGCACTTCTGATTATGAAATAAGTATTAATAGTCTGCCTACATGGGTACAACATCTGTTACGCCCAAGGTAGTGCCATACCTTGACGTCTATATATGTAGATTCTGAAATCAATTTTGATTGATTTATAAATGAATGGGATGAATTTTAATGACTCAAGTTTTTTCGAGTATGCTTTCCTGATTGCAGTGTGTAAGTCACTCTTTTTTACTTTCACCTGCTTGAAGAGAGATTGCGTGTTTAATAAAATATCCAAAAGCTTTTTTTTTTACGACTTGGGAAATCAAAAATATAATTATATTGATACGTAAAGAATATATAATTATTAATACGTAAAGAACATATAATGTTAAAAACTTTTAATGATTAAATTATTAAAATATTGGCTACTTCTAATGCGAAATACATTTGTATATCTTTGTATTAGCCACCAAAAATAAAAACATTAATGTTTAAAATATAATTATCCCCCCGAGAAGTGAATAAGTGGGAATTGTACCCACAACCAATCGCGCTTACAGTCAGACACTGTCACACTGCGCCGCGATGGCCTCATATCATGGCGAAATATATTTTTACGGAACATATTATGATGTGCTTGATGTACATTTTTGTATATAGTGACGAAAATTAACGTATCGTTCTCTTAGCAACATATATTTTTTATTCATGTCGCTAAGACAACTCCTGTTTCATATATCAACTAGTGTATCAGTTAGTACATATCTATAAAAAAACCTCAAAAAGGATTCGAGCTCACAATCATCACTCCTGAAATTGATGCGCTATGGTCTGCAATATACCTATTGCGCTATGGTCTGCAATATACCTATTGGGCAAATCGTAGATTTGAAATTTAAGAAAACATTTTGAAAATACTTTAAATTTGACTCAGTAACTTGGTAAGTCGCGTGTCGCGTTAAAATGCTTTTATCTAAGCTTTCACGGCTTAACTTCCGTTCACATGAGAATATAAAGATTTCGTTACGAGCTTTCCTTTTTTTTGTTTCCAAATATGCCAGTTTTTGTTAGCTTATCTGTATTTAAATTTATGTTCTAATACGAAATTACCTTCGTGTTAAAATGTTTTAAAAATCTTTTAAAATGTTTTATTTACGTTTGTTTATATGCTTTGTTATGGAGCGACACTATGGAATGTCGTATATTTCATTATTATTGTATGTTGCTGTAGGTCATGGTGGCGCAGTAGGACAGTGACTGACTATAAACGCTATTGTATGTGGGTTCGATTTGCACTCGGGGGAATGATAATATTTAAAAATAGGTGTGCCGGCAAATTCGTCCTAATGCAATTCTAAAAGAAAAGTAGCCTAAGTTATCATGAAATTCTAAACTAAAAGTAGCCTTTTTACATAATTAATGGTTATCTGCAAGTAAAAATCCAGTCAGAATCAATGCAGCCGTTCTAGAGATTAGCCTGAACAAACAGACAGACAGAAAGACAATAATTAAAAACAATGTTATTTTGGTATATGTATACATATATATACATTCAGTAAAAGGCGTTTATTTTTATATTACAAACAGATACTCAGAATTTTGCTTATTTATATATATATATTTATTACTCCGCTGTAGTACCTCAGACAAAGCGCCGCGTTGAGTTCTGCCACTCAACACGCAATATCTCCTGTTCTGATGGAAAATAAAGAAAGGTTCTGAAGAGAGAAGAAGGCAAGAAAGTCACTCCGTACATTGGACATTGCTTCGCTGGACAAAGCGTGAAGTTATTAAAAAAACTTCCACGGTAATTTATTGGAAATATTATTCAAATGGTACTTATATATTTAATTGAGTAAGTACATGATTTAGGCTATGGGCTAAAATATGTATATCCAACCGACAGCATAATGCCGACGAGCGCTGAGTTTTAACACTCGTATGTAGGTATATTTAGCTATAAAAAATCATTTTTGGAAAGCGTATGAAAATTTGAACGCAGCGAAACTCGAAATTTTTATACGCTTCTTACAACTTATTCTTGCTCTTCTCTAGTAGCATAGCGTAGCATTTTTGTAGAGAGATTTTTACTGCTAAATTACTGCAAAATTTCTGCTACGCAAAGATTATTTTACGAACAATCGTTTAGCAAGAGAGAATGTTATTTATTAAAAGGAAGTACACCTTTCACACTTAGCAAATGATCTATATTTTCAGCCTTATGTTTTATCCCACATAGAAAGATAGGTAGAGAAGTGTCAAAAGACTCCGTTGGCTATTGTCCACTCAAATCCACTCCACACTTTGTAATTCCACTTGTTTTTTGTTACAAGAGCGGAGAAATAAGAATAATTTCAATATAATATTCGTTCCGTCCAGTGGTAATTGAACCCACAATGAATCACGTTTACAGTCAGTGTGACGGTACTGCACCACGATGGCCTCGAAAATTGACTCTCTACATATAATATTTCTAAACATAGCACTATTAGACGATTTTAGCAAAAATATATAAAATCAAAATTAATTTACAAACAATGTAAACATATTTTGCCACTCTATTTTGATTTACTGATTTACTTGAAAGAAAAGCTTTTAGATTAATAAATATTAATTTATTCTTGTCTTGTAAGGTTTAAAAGAATATATTAAAAATTAAAGTTAAGTATGTGACAGCAAACGTTGAGGGTTCGATTCCTCTCGGCGGAATTATTATATTTAAATAATTTTGATTTATCAGCTCTAGTAAGAAAAAGCGCGGCGTTGAGTTCTGCCACTCAACACACTGGGAAATCGACAGTGTGGGTTTAAAGTGGAGTACGAAGTGTCTTGACATTAGGACCTGACTTGACCCTGTTATACGGAAAAAGCGTAAAGAAATTTTATTTAAGTTACATTCCTTGTAAATGAGTTATACGACATTTACTTTATCTTAATTGGAGCCCACAATCACATATTTGAGTAAGCTTGTTAACGTTCTCACTTCTAGATGCGCTGCAATTAGATATAATGAGGTGTAAGACCCCTTATGTGATGTATTGTGAAATATTCAACAAGAATTTTAGAAGCATTTTTGAATTTTTGATAGACATTTAGCTATGCAGAGCCAAATATATTGATATTTTTTATAGCATGTATAATCGTTAAGTAATCATTTTAAAAATAGTTGAAACAGAAAATTTAAAAGTTAATCGAAATAAAATTAAAACATTATATCAAAACTACAATTAAACTTACCAAAATCCGATTTGCCGCACTATATCTCTATAAACTACATTATTTTACTAAATAACACTGCACTCTGCACCAAAACGTACTGAAGCTTTCGTAGAGTCGACGTAGTATAAACTTTGAATGAACCGAAACACGCGCACTTCGTACCGCGTCCTCGTGAATACTGAAGGCACATGCGTGGTTTGGATCCATTCAGAAAATTGTGTAAAGCTCTATTAAGCTTTTAACCGATTTGTAAGAAAAATAGTACATTTTCAGCTTTTCCCGTAGAGGCAGATAGATAAACTAATATAAAAATAGTCTGTTTTCCGCTTTCCGTTTAAATTTGGAGCATTGCGTGTTGACTACCAGAACTCAACGCCGCGGCGGCATTGGCGGTGCGTCGTTGAGTTCTCTCCACACGGCAGCTAGAAAAAGGACGAAAGAAGCTGGATATAAATTTGTGTGGATTCGGAATTGCAAAGCATTTTTGAGAAAAAGTGATAGTGAAACTTCCGTTTATTCATAATACTTAAACTTCTACAAATCCGATTTATTCAATATTTATAAAGAACTTCAAAAATGTGATTGGGTACAGATATTTGGGGATAGCAATGATGTGGATATAATTCTTTCTAAGTTTTATAATACCATTATTGTTATAATTGAAAAATTATAGGTGTCTAGGCTATAATTAAAAAAATGTCGATATCCACCCTGGTTTGACCATAATTTAAAATGACGCTTAAAAGAAATATATTACCTTAGGTGCCGCTTTCAAAAATATAAAAACCCTATGAACGAACTAGAGTTACGGTTATTAAACTCACGTTGCACACGTTTGGCTATTGACTGCTATAACAAGTACATAAGTGAATCAGAAAAAAATATTTCTAAGAACCCTAAATTTTTCTGGACTTTTGTTAAAAGTAAACGTGGTGGCACGAGCTCTTACCTGAATTGTATGACTGATGGATTAGTGGCTTTTGCAGACGGTAAACAAATATGCGAAATGTTCACTTCTCATTTTGCGTCCGTATACATATCGATAATGCTCCTCTTAACTCTGATTATAGACATTCATTAGAACACACCGAAACTAGCAGCCAATATTTAATGCTGCCTACAATAGACTATGCCGCTCTACATAAGAATAAAGGTGCAGGACCCGATGGGATACCACCATATTTTATAAAAAAATGGGCAATATACTTAGTTGAACCTTTATTAATTATATACAACATGTCCTTGCGAACGAAAATATTTCCAACGGAATGGAAAAAAGCAAGAGTAGTCCACTTAACAAAGCAAATAATGTTGATATTATATCAAATATCGACCTGTTTCCATTTTGTCAACTCTAGCTAAGATACTAATCTAATCGCTTCTCTGTCCTTTGGTACAACGTCACTTTAAACAAAGTTTGTGCATTCAACAACATGGCTTTGTTCCTTTTCGGTAACATGTACTAACTTAGTGGAACTCACTGAAAACTAGAGGTAGACTAGACTAAAAAGTAGAGGCTCTGGATTCTCATAAGCAAATAGATGTTGTATATACAGATTTTAGTAAAGCGTTTGATCGTCTGCCTCATGATATATTGTTAAAAAAATATCTGCTTGTGGTGTTTTTGGAACTTTTGTGCAATGGATTAAGTCGTACCTGGAAAATCGCACTTTCTCTGTAGTGGTCAACGGATTTCATTCTTACTCACGGAAAACAACTTCAGGTGAACCACAAGGATCTCACCTGGGTCCAATCTTATTCATTAAATTTGTCAATGATATACCTACTGTAATTCAAGTTCTAAACCTTTCATGTATGCAGATGACCTAAAAATAAGTAGAGTTATAGATACAATACAAGACTCAACGATGCTTCAAAAAGATCTCGACGATGTTGTGAAAAGGTGCATGTACAACAAAATGGATCTTAACTGAAAAAAATGTTTCTTCCTAATATATGGTCGAAAAAGAAATCTCATTACATTCGAGTATAGTATTGCTCAGAGTAACATCAAAGAAGTAGAGCAAATCCGTGACTTGGGTGTACTGTTTAATAAAAGGTTGACCTTTATACTTCATATTGAACAAATAATCAACAGGGCCTCAAAGCTGCTAGGGCTTGTACTACGGACATAAATGGGTTACGTCATAACAGGGTTCAGATACTGTTGTACAACTCTCTTGTGTGCAGTGTCTGAGAATATTGTTCGTGGTATGGAGCCTTCACTATGCAACTCATTCGCTACAAATAGAACGATTGTAAAAAAGATTCTTGCGATACCTAGTGTTTTCTAATGGGATTTCAAAAAAGAAAGTACCTTCTTATTGTAAACAATTATAACACTTCCGAATGATTTGCTCACCACCTCGGAAAACAGTGTTTGGATCAAACTCTCCTGTTTCTAGACTCTGCAGGTATGTTAATGAGTACAAAAAATAAAATTCGACTCTTGTTAAATAATAAGCTCCGATCATCTTAAAAATGTATGTATTATATTGAATAATTAATTGTTTGTTTTGCTGAAGCTCGCCTTAGGAGCTCATTATGTCTTTCTTTCTTGCATGCTACATCATTTTCCTGTAAGTGTTTGTTACACTTAGATTAAGTTCCGTTTACTATGTTTCTTTTTTTATGTATACACCGAGCAAACAAATGTTGGTGGATCAAATAAATAAATAGACATTGACTTCTCAACGCGCAATGTTGTAAATTCAGGTGGCATGTGGCACAGGGAGTATCTTGACATTCTCCTTGTCTGCCTTGCTAAAAGGAAAAACTATAAAGTTGTTTTATTACCTATAATATGAGATTCTTGAAAGGACTCTTTAAGAACTAAAAACTAATAATAATATTGATATATCATTTATTTATGAATTCATGTGGCTAATACAATTCTATACATTTTAAAATTGCTTATCGCTGAGGTTCTTGCAAAATCACAATATATTCTTAGCCGCTTTTGTGACGTAAGCTTTTGATATAAGCCTCAAAAAGCTCTATGAGAAAGACGGGATTGTATAACGTCATATATTGTTATTTTCAAGTGACAGTTACATTTTATTTTCATTCATTTTATATTTCAGTCTATTTATCTTCATACATCTTAATGTCTTGTGTGACATCAACAACTTTGTAACTAATAATACATCAATGCTATCTCCACGTTCCATCGCATTTTATCAAACTAGACTGACGACAACCGAAAATATTTTATGTATATTATGTTAATAAATGAAAGAAATCAATTTCAATTTGTTTTTATGTAAATTCTGCGGACGGAGGAGTATAAAATTTGGTACAGTTTAAGTTTCCATCAAAAAGAGTGCTGATAGCCAATATATGTTAAATTAATAAAATACACGCACACGTGTGCCACGCCATTTCTTGGGCACTTTTTTTGCAATCCTTACATAAGTTAACTGGAGTGATTAAATAGTGTAGCGTCCAAATTTTTGTTTATTTTGAACACAAAATTACAGATGAAATAAGAAATAATAAAAGACGGCCTTATCTCTTACAGCGATCTCTTCCAGGTGCACTTTGGATTTTGTAGTTGTATAAAGTGATGCTTCGAATAGGGTATTTACATATATCTGGTAAATTATATGTATAATAAAAGTAAATAGATTAATAGAAGAAACTACGTATATATTAACACAAGGGTCAGCAACCGTTTTTAGCAAAAGGGCTTATCGAAATTTGGTAATATTTTGGCAGGGCGTATTCACACTTCTTAATTTGATTTTAAAATTGTATTCATACTATAAACCACAATTACACGAAATGAAATTACATACACATTAAGATAAATCCATTAAGATTACATACTAATTAATTTTACATTTTAAACCATTCGCGTTAATTTGATAGATCTTAACATTTGTAACATTTGAAAGTTAGAGGGGATTGAAAAATCATATTTTTAGAAAACTTATAAAAAATTGAACGCAGCGGGTTTCGAATCCCGGCCTCTTGGAAACTGTTTCCTAAGTGTGAAAAACACTTTAAAATGTAAAAAATATTAACTAAATAACTCTCTTACCAAACGATTGTACGCATACGTTCATTTCAATACATTAAATGTTAAAACAGTTATTTGTAATTTTCTAGAATATGTAAAAATGTAATTTTAATAAAAAATTAAGCTAATATAAAAATTCATTAATGGTTTCACTTTATGGTGTAGTAACGATGTTCGGAAGAATTTGATTGTACGAGATGGTTATGAGTTAAATTTTACTACACGTATCATATATCCCAGAAAGCAAGTCGACGTGTAATATATGCGTTACCATAGCAATGTGTATGTCATAAGATAATTAACATAATTGATTTTCACGATTACTACACATTTTGAAATGAAACTTTTTTTAACCGGATTAATCGCGTATATTATTAGTATTCGAAAATACATTTTAGAACCCGACGTTTAGAACACTCTACAGTAGTCATGGTTATAGTATATCAGTCTACCACTGAGGCGGCATTTGTCTGTCATTTGATATAATTATTATATCAAACTACCACCAACGATTTCTTAGTTGCCTCGCGTACTGCCCTGGATTCTTCCTACACACTGTGTGGCCTACTGTGCCATTAGGATTTTTTATAACTAAAACATCAAGGAAAGAATTATTTGCCTATAATTATATTATAAATTGAATATTTTATTAATTGAATTGAGTGTAGGATTATATAAATATTGTCCGTAGCCTAATTAACATAGTTTCAAAATGTATATGTCACTTTGTACAAAAGCTATGTCAAAAACATTGTAGTCAAAATAAAAATCAAAATATACTTTATACAAATAGGCGATTCGATTCGTCAATTAACATAAAATGTCAGTATTGTCAGGTAGGCACCATTAAAGCCAGCTAAAATCTCAACGGTTGCTCTTTTCAAATATAGTTTTACAATAAGTAGCCTCCCGAGTGCGCATCAACAGCAATTAATTCCACACATTAACATTAGTATAGTATTCTTGGACAGAATAATATACTTTCCTCAATAATATACTTTTAATCTTGATTTAAAATTGTTCTAGTGGCAAGTCCGCAATTATTTTTGGAATTTTATTAAAAAATTACTTTTGAAGGCGAAAACTAGACGTAATCTCTCTCGCAATTATTTAATGTGAGACGTGAAGCTAGCACTTTTAAGTCGTCAATTAACATAAAAAACCGTCAGTGTTGTCAGTCATGTACCATTTGAAGTCGGATGTGTTTTTGTGTACATATCTTAAAGAAGCGTCTGTAAAAGTAAATTTAGTTAACTACTGGTCTACTAGCTTAGTAATATTAGGTAGTTAATCTCTATCTAAACTAACAGCATTCAGTATTTGCCTTGCTTTGGACCGTCCAGTATATACAAGTAAATAATAGTTGCTCTGCTTCAGAGGACAAAACGAGAAAATGTCATTACAAGACACAAAGGCAGTATATTTTTATCCAGTTGGAAGCATGGGCTGTAATGTTATAGCTTAAAAGTGATATTTAAAAATATGCATAAGTCTGTCGTATACAAAGTGCGCTAATAATTTGACACTTATGAAAGAAAATTTAAAACTCTTTATTCCACATTAAAAACAGATATTGTAACATTTTACTTGATGTCACCCACTTCATTTTTCTTATTATTTTCATATTTTCTTTAAATTTACGTATATACTATATAATCAAACACTGCAGACACATAGCTTGTTTTGTTTTAAGTACTTTTTTTTATTTTGGCAAATATGAATATTGTAATAATATAATATTTTGAATTATGATAACTAAAACTAACAGCACGCCGCTCGCGGCCGCACCCGCGTGATCTATACATGTTTCGCATTTGGGTTGGTCTCTTTTTTCGTAAATATGTTAAATCAAAGTGTACAGTGAAATTTTAACGTTATTTCGACAGAGATGAAGTGTTCGATTGGAAATACGATAGTTGTAGTTTAGATTGTTATTCGGTAAATATTTATATTTTAAGATATATCTGCGTTTTCCAGTATAGTTAGAGAAGCCGTGGCGTTCAGTTACAACGCCTACCGCCGCTTGTGTTAAAACTGCGTTCTCTCTTTCTATACTTAAAATATATTATAGCTAGCAGTAACAGTGGACATCATTCGTTAAGAGCCCGGCATTATTCTAAACTAAAGAGTTCTAGGGATTTTACTTTTCTACATGTTGTTGAAAGTTCGATGAATATTTTGACGAAATACTATCTAGGCTCTTATTATTTACTAGTAACTTGCCTTGACTTTACCTGGATGTAAAAGCAGGTTTACGCTTTTTCCCGCGTAGGATAGATCGAGAGAACCTAGTGCCAAGATAAGTTGTTCTCCACTTTCCGCCCGACATCGAGACATTGTGCGTTGGTTGGCGGAACTTTATCCGGATGTAAATATGACATTAGTCAAGTCAAATAGCGTATCCACATTCACTTACTATACATACGTAGCTAATGAAAGTGTATTAAAAAACTAAAATTTAAATATTTAGATTTTTGATAAAGTATAATTGATAAATACTTGCAACTATAAGAACTAAAAACGACTACAAAAATTGTTCTAGAACTTTGAACTTAAAACAAATATTTATGTACATATTATATATGACATTTGATATCTTATTCTGATATTAATTTTTCAATAGTCATAGATACAGATATTGATCGCTCAATGCAAATTTACAATTCCAATTTAATTGGAAGTTCGTCGCTCGATCAAAGTAATCAAATTTTAAGAGAATTTTCGTTATTAACTCAGCAAAATTTGACACACGTTGATTGATTATAGCAAGTTATCTACAGGCTGGACTTTTGTTGCCTCTTTTTTAATATTTATGCATTTTTAGAATTCTGTAACAAATAAAGAAATAAGTAATGAATGAAAGGTTTTACATTTTCGGTCGAATTCGGTCTATCCAAAATTGGTTAAACACATTTTTTAAGTATGAATATTGTAGAAGATAGAGAAGTCATAACCCGCAACAGTTTTTATATGGAAATTCGGTCACGACAAATATGAATGTACCAGTAAACAAAAAAATCCAGTCCGATGCCAGGTCAAAGTGGGCTGAATGGACTCAATTAAAATGCATTAATCTCCTCTTAAAGACATCCCCTCTACCTAACCAAATTTGATAAGATTCTACTATTGCCGCTTTCGATATACGTGCTAAAATTAAGGCTATAAATAGGGTCTTATTGTAGATTGTAGAGAAATTACGCTGCTATACCTCTCGCGCCTACTTCTCACGCGTTGAAATTGACTCTGAGTCTATTCCTGGTTAGTTCGCCAGAAAGTTCGAAGATGTAATCACTTATTAATTTATATTTATTAAAACGTTGTTTCAAATTGTTTGAACAATAGTTTAATATATAGGTAAGTCCGTAAAAATTTCAAATATCATCGTCATCAATTTTGTATGTGGATAAAGCACCCTGACACGGCTGCGTATCGTGCCATTCATCAAATCAGATTATGTTGACATCGGCCCGCACTGGTGCACAAATACAGCTCTATTACATACCTAAATACTACAAATAAAGCCTTGTTGTACAGCAAAATATAACAATTGTGGGTTGTGGTTGTGGGGTCAAGTCATATTCGGGGGAATAATTATATTTAAATTATTTTAATTTCTACGCTCTGGTGACAAGACAAAGCGCGGCGTTGAGTTCCGCCACGCAACACGCAGTGTTTTGGATTCGGGCGGAAAGTGGAGAATGGAGTGTCTTGACACTAGGTTCTCTCTGTCGACTATCCTATGCGTGAAAGCGTGAAACTGATAAAAAAATATTTAACACAGCTTTTTATACAGCAACATTTTCTAATTACAGTTTGATTTTACAACTCAATACTATATTGATATTTTTTTCTTATTTTATTGCTAAATACTATAACTTTTTTCCTTATAGTATTTAAATGATGTAATACATAATTTTTATTATATATATTCCTTATTCGTTACACATTTATCTCGCAATTCAGAGTGTCAGGGACAGAGCTACTTAGTGATAATACTGGAAGACGGAACCTAAAAAAAACGATAACATTTAACTTAACTATATAAAACTATAAGCCCTTGCAATCATGTGATGTAGTCTTGTTCAGAGCTTTCTTCAAAACAAAACTTTGGCTTATTACTTATACCGCGACTGGTTTATCCATGTAATAAGTATAACATCCTTATTAGATGAGCTATCTGACAGTGAAAATCACGTCAAAATCAATCCAGCCGTACCAGAGACTAACCGAAATAAACAGACAGACAGAATTTTTTTTTTAATATGTACCGTGTATAGTAAATGGCGGTTATTTTAATATTACGCTTAATACAAAGTGTTCCTTAATGGATAGAAAGTGCAGAACATTTGATGATTAAAATAAAAAAAATTACATGTTAACAAAGAAAATAAGAAATGTTTTTGATCAAAGATACTACTTGTCTAATGCCCTTAGAGGAGAAGAAAGTAATTACGGTTGTGAGCAGTAAGCGGCTCCCGCGACCGTCCAGTTAGATAGCTCTGTAGAACTCAGACGTAGAACTCGTACTAAATAAGTGTTTTGTAGACAAAACCGAAAAAGTCATCAAACATTAATTGGTTTTTGATTTGAAATATAAAAAAAAATTGTTTCTTCGCCGTTTTTTAACTTTTATTTTACTCTTCGTTTGTCGGATGAGAATGATAGTATTATTCTTGTTAGTATATACGATGGTTATGGGTTCAATTGTGACAAAGGAAAATGATCATATATATTTTTCTATTTCTAGTCTAATAATACCACTCTAAACTCACTCTCTCTCACTCTCACACTCACTTAATGAATATTGACTAGAATAAAAAAAAGCTCTTTAGAAAATCATTGCCACCGCCGACTATAAAGACGCAGTGTCAATCAAAATCAATGATGATTTTGGATCGGTATTCCTACATGGAGGAATGATTATATTTTTAATATAACCATTTCTCTGCTCTGGTGCCTAAGACAAAGTGTGACGTTGAGTTTCGCAACGGAACACGCAATGTATCGCGAATTCGGGCGGAAAGTGGAAAACTGTCTTGACTTAGTCTTGACCCTGCTATGCGGGAAAAGCGTAAAGTAATTCTCACCTGAAGGTGAACAACATGAATGTTCTTTTTTTTTTTAAAATACTTATTTACCTTGACCGTACCATCTATAAATCCAAGATTTCCATCTCACAACGCCATTTTGACCCAATTATTTGTCCCACACGTATGATTTTCTTGAAAGTTTGCACCCGTGTCCGTGCAATATTATTAGTAACACAAAGACTGTGTATTTTTGTAATTTAATTTTACAACTTTTTGTTTTAAGCTATTGGAAAATAATAATTGTTTTCAATTTTTAAATTAAGTAATAATTGATGCTCCCCTTGCAGTAGCTAGAAGTCAAATCCCACTAGATTTGTATATAAATAGATTCACTTCTTCAATCTCAATCTCATTAGATAATGTATGGTGTTATTACTACTCAATAGGTTCTTGATGCTTTTAGTCAACTCAATGTTAATGGGTCTTTGAATTAAAATGTGATATTTTCTTTTATATGTGATAGAAGGAGTCGAAAGCCCTCTTGTAATTAATGAATGCCATGTAGTAATGATGCTCATATTCATTAAACTATTCTATTGTTTGTTTCACCACTCAATTATTCATTATTATGGTGGACTTTGTCCATTGATCTTATCCGTCCATTAATCTTATCTTTTAATAGATCCGTCATACGTTTGGATATAGCAGTATAACTAACTGTTTTATTAGCTCATTTCAGATTTTATCTTTTCCACTTGTCTTACCACTTTTTTGTATACTTATAGCTTTTACAGTTTCTATCTCTGTTAAAAGAGGTGTTATTTCTCGTTTGTTCGATCTTCCTGTGTGTGTGTCTCTCCTTTCCTCTCTTCGTTTAAATTTAGCGTTTCACTACTAATTTGTTTTTCTCTCCGCTATTAGTGCTGGACTTATTTAAGTTTCTTTTTCTTTCTTTTCATTTCCAAAAAGTCACTCTCTTCTTATAATGCTCCTTTTTATTTTAAAATATTGTAGTGTGTCACCTAAATCGCTTAAAAAAATTGTTGGTGTTGGCGTTGTCATTGTCGTATGTTTAGTTGACTAGATAATGTTTCCTTGATTTGCTACTTGTATGTTGTAAAGTCCTCTTAACATTCTGTTATCTGAATTGAAGTTTACTTTATTACTATGCCATCGTCACGGTATATCTTAGTATGTAATCAATATCATTTTAGTCCCTGCTATTAGAAGATGTCCCTATCCACTTTCGTGACTTTCCTTTTTTTAAAAAAAGTATCGATTATTTTAATATTATTTGTAAAATAGAAGTCAATGACTCTACGTCCGTTATAGTTTCTGTTACCATTAGTATGATTCCCTAAGACAAATTCTTTGTTCAATTTGCCTTAGTATTAAAGTCTCGAAACCAAAATATATTTTTGTACATTTTGTTACATTTCAACACACGTGTACCTAAATAATCGTATATGGTTCTTTGGTAGCTGAATGATGAGAATTGCAATTCCTTCTGATGTTCTTTGAATTTTTTTTAATTAAGAATCCCATTCCGTACATTATTTGTAGTATTGAATTTTTTAAGTATCTCAATTATTTTCCACGTGTTTGCAAGTAATTAACACAGGTCTTACTTTGTTTTCTTTATACAAACCCAGTATAGTATGATGATCGTATAATTTTCATAAATTTTTCATATATCAATTTTGTTTGTTTCTCCATTTCAGTTTTGATTACTTTGAAAAGTTTTATGTTATTCCTTCATTATTGAGCACTTTTGTGTATACAGTGACAGCACTGATGTGCGTGTGACGTAGAAAGTGGAATGGCACTTACTTTGAATGTCAATGTCACTGCCGCAAACCAATGATTTCTTATTTCTACGATCAACCTCCTTCGTGTATTCTCCATACAACGCGACGACATTGGCGTAATCCATACAACATTTGCGATGTGATAAGTGCTTAACTTGCACATTATTATTATTATTTTTATATTATTATTATTATTATTATTATTATATTATTTTTATAACCTTAACGTTGGAGTACACAAAGATGATTTTTGAGTTTTTTTTTCTCTTTTATAGTATTATATTTGATAAACCAATGTACCACATTTATTCGACGGACAGAGTACAAGGAAATGTTTACTGTTTGGCAACCGGAAGTAGAAACCCGGGCAACAGCTAGTTACATATACATTTCTTCTTAACAATACAACTGAACTAAACCGGTAAGCGGATAGTCTACATAATAGTGGATACACAATACATGGACAGACCATTGTAATCATGACCTACGTATGTGTAATATTAGTAATGTTTCAATAGAATACGATGTCATTTGATACATTATTTTCTTGATCTGTCTAATTTTAGATTTTAGAGCTTTATCTGTCTCTAATTAGACCTTCTGATTAGAAACCAAATGTTTGTACACCAAATCAAATCCTGGGACAATATAATTAATATTTCCATGGCATTAATCTGGTGTAATAATAATAAAAGGTATTATACAGCTTCACATTTTTTACCGTATAGTAGTCAGTCAGAGAGAATATAGTGTTAAGAGATTGCGTGGCAGAACTCAATTTCTTTATTTGGTATTAGGTACCAGAGCGAAGTATTAAAATATTTTAAGAACAATCAATTCCACTAGTGGCAATCGAGCCCACAACAGTTTAGAGTCAAATCGTTTACAGTCAGACGCTGTCCCACTGCTCCAGGATGGCAATAAAAGGTATTGAATTAGATAAATGTATTATTACTTCATATAAAAACTATATCTAGAAGCCCAAATACATTTGTATTCCATTATACCGTCTCATATAATAATAAATTATGGCCTTTATGGCCATATAGTTTTTGTATATATATATAGAAATAAGTATCAAAAATATTTAAAAATATTTTAGACGAGTTATCGCCCGCGACTTCTTTTGCTTGGAGTGTATGACACTTGCCTGTGCGATGGCTGTCGTAGTATCAAAATAGTTTTTGTATATAATACTTGATATAAACATTGAGAAGTCTAACCATTGTATGTAAGTATAGTCGTATTTTTGAATCTGTTCATTTTGAATAAATAACGATTTCGTGTGATCTTTTTAAATGCTATTTACATATTCAACACTTATCTAAACTTGTTTGGAACCTATATCCACAGTACACAAAAAAGTATGAAACCACTGAGCCATAAATGTAATAAGAGCGCCAAATTTTCATTTATTATTAACTAAAATACACATGCTTAACAAAGTTTAACTTAGTTGGCGGTTTATCTACACTAACTCATCGTTATATCGAATTAGCTGTAATTTCCACTATATACTAATTACGTAATGAACATTATAATTTTCTATACAGTATTAGAGAGGCCGTACCATTTATTTTTAATTTTACCCTCATTTTGTTACATATTGCAATTGTGCCTGTTTTTTATAGTATACAAATATACATTCCACAGTTATGCGACACGTGGAAGGAAGTTCCTATAATAATAACTTGTATATTATAGTCATGTCAAATGGTATAAGATTTGAAACTGTTTCACTTTAGCTAGATCGTTTGATAGATTTATGGAACGAAAGAAATAATGTATGAAATTAAAACATCTTGGATATTCAATTGTAAAGGTCGCTTTGTTTTATCAGGCCAAGGAATTATAAGTATTTTAATATAACCATTTAAATAAAATATATATATAATCAAGTTTTATATATTGTAATTAATTTCCTTTCACTGATCTGGGGACAAGACAAATGGTGGCGTTGAGTTTTCCCACTCAACACGCAATGACTCGAATTCGGGTGAAAAGTGGAGTGAAAATCGGAGTGTGTTGACACTAGTATCTCTCTGACTACCCTGTATGCGGTAAAAACACGAAGCTGAGAAGAATAATATAATAATTTCCCCGAACCCACCATCATCGAGTCAGTCACAGAGTCAGTACCACTGTACCACAATATCTAAAAAATCTTATTATACCGAAATTCATCGGCACGTGCTCAACACGTATTCTCTAACAAGATGCCGCGACGCGAAAATGATTTACCCAAATGAAATAGCAACGTGGAATCGTCAACAGTGCTTTTGTCACTCGTTTGGAACGATAAGCCTAAGGAACAAGGAAATACATATATTTTTCAACATATATATTGTCTGAAGAGCGATGTGACCTTAGCTCCCTCGTTTATTAAGAAAACTGGTTCTTTCTTATACGCTTGTTACAACTTATTTTTATTGACGACATCTCCATTTGTAGAGAGATTTTAACAAATGTCTACTTCCTAGTGAATTGGCAAGAGAAAATGCTATTTATTAATTATTTTAACATTTTTAATACACTTCTACAAAAAGTATAAAAATTTGAACGCAGCGGCATTCGATGTTGAATAGAACTTATTTTTGGAATAAGCGTATAAGAATAACGACGCGTCTGGATGTAGAACGCATGGATTAGCAAGCAAAGCGCTTACATAGTTCCTAAGAGGAGTGGGTTAGTAGCCGGGATTCGATTTGCGAAATAAGTTCTATTCCGCATGGAATCCCGCTGTGTTAATATTTTATTCTTAAAATGTTTTATAATCAAGACTGTCACGTTAATCCAAGTAACCAAACTAGGTACCTTTGATTTAAATTGACTACTAACAATTATTCCACACAAGTCTTGCATTTTCGCCGTATAGTTAAAAAAACGTAGGTATAAACCACATTAACAAGTTTTTCCTGACATAAGTAAAATGGCCAAAGAAAATTTGATAGAAGAGAACTGATATATTTTATCCTAGGCCATCGCGGCGCAGTGTGGGTTTAATTTCCACTCAGGGGAATTACTGTATATTAATTAACTTGAAAGTATTTCCTTTAATTTCATTCATTACTTCACTTTGGTGACAAGACAAAGCGCGGCGATAAGTTCTGCTATTCATCACGCAATGTCTTGAATTGGGGCGGAAAGTTTAGAGATTTGACACTACGTTCTCTCTCTCTGCTGCTGAAAAAGCGTGAAGTTGTATATATAATATAATTATATATATTATACTATTTCCTACACTTCTTTCACCACAAACGTCAAGCTCAAAAATAAGCTTGTTCACTAGAATATATTTCAAAGGAGGACCTATATTGTTATCTTTATGTTGATCTCGGTTAAATTAAAACAAATTAATATAAGACCGGAAATAATTAAATAATTTCTATTACAATATATATTTGTTACTTTCATTATTATTATGGCAATATTATAAAAATACTAATAAATTAAATTGAATTATAGTTTAATTGTATTTACAATATTGTTTATCAAATTAATATTAAACCGGAAATTAATTTTCAACACGTTTACTGAAAACGCATCACCTGCTTAAATTGACAGTTATAAATTAATTAATTATAGCATTATTAAATTTTATAAATAATAGATAAATCATTTTAGAAAATAATATGATTGATAGATGGCGTTGCAACTATATATATAATAGTTTATGAATAATTAGCAGATTGTAACGCAATGTGAAGGAACACAACACTGCGCTTTGTCTAACTAAATCACGATAAATATTCTAAATGTATATTATAAACTTCCACGAGTGGGAATCGATCCCACAATCAAAACATCGCGTTCACATTCAGAAAGTGTCAACTATACCGTAATACTATCATTTATTATTTGAATTCAGAGTCACATCTTAATTATATAACTTTCCCGAGAAAATCCTAAGTTTAAACATCATTCGGGAGATCAGCCCAATATTTGTCTTTCAAAACGTCTGAGTAGTGATTTGGGGTTATTTGTACTTACGTGAAGTAACAAATCTGATTTCTGTAACTTGCTCTGCTCATTTTATTTAGATTCTATGTTTACGGCTTTTAGACGGGACTGTACTGGAATGTATTGAAGATGTCCCTAATATATATTTTTTAAATCATATTAATATTTTGTTTCTCTTCTCTGGTGTCAAGATAAAGCGCGGCGTTATGTTCCGCCACTCAACACGCAATGTTTCGAATTCAGGGGGAAAATAGAGGTCCTAGGTTCCTAGGTTCCTTCTTTGTACCTTGCTATGCAAGGAAAAGATTTGTTTTAATTAGAAATTAAAAGACATTACAGCCTTTAAAAAATTATATAATGTAATGACACAAAATTTATTTAACATAGATTGTTATCTAATTATTATATTATTAAACAGAACCTCAGTAGCTTTAAAGCCTTGTGGAAGTAACTTTGTGTACCAAATTTATAACATCTTTGACAATTATCCCACTTTACTGAATACACGCGAGTTTGAAATTAGTTGTAAATTTATATTATTATTGTACGTGTATGTAAATAAACTAACTGAGGGGCACGTATCGTATAGGTCATGGTAACGCACTTACGACTTGCCTTACGAACTATAAGAATTTTCGATGATTATGAATTAACTACATTATATTTGTATTAAAGGCCATTGTGGCGAAGTGGGACAGCGTCTGACTGAAAACGCGGTGGGTTGTGGGTTTGAGCCCCACTAGGGGGAATGTTTATATAATAAATATTTTCATTTCTCTGCTCTGGTACCCAAGCCAAAGCATAGAGTTTCGCCACTCAACAGGCAGAAATAGTAAAACGGAGTTTATTGACTGTAGGTCATTTCTGAGTACCCACCCAGCTCTGGGGAAAAAAGAAGTAAAGTAAAAAATAAATATGTAGATACGAAGGACCTGCTTTTTCCGATAATTATGCGTATAGAACTGCTTTAGTAAAGTTAAAATTTGTATGGACCAAAAGGGCAGAAGAGTAATAAATTTAATAAATTTCATAATAATGCTTTAGAAATATATGAATTACATAAATAATACAAATATAAGTATATTTTCAACATTGTTATTATGCTGTTGACCCTTTTGGTCTTTACAGCTACACAGGTGGGTTGAGCGAAATGGGTACGGTGTCCCTTCAAAAAGCACTGCGGTTGTTTGAAAGGCGTCACATACACCTCTACCTTTATAATTTAAATAGACTTGGCTATATAGTTATAATAAGAACACATTAAAAAACCTAAATACACATATATTTTGTTAAAATTTTTAAAGTGTTATTCCCACACTAAGGAAATTGAAAAAGACATATTTAGAAAACGTATAAAAATTTGAACGCAGCGGGATTTGAACCCGCGCCTCTTGAAAACCGTTCAAGCGCTCTGACCGCTAAGCCATGCGTCCCACCTCCAGCTACGTTGAAATTCTTATACGCTTATTATAACTTATATTTGTTGTTAGCATCTCTATAGAGAAATTTTTACAAATTTCTGCTACCCAAAGATTATTCTACGAACAATCGTCTGGCAAGAGAGAATGCTATTTATTAAATATATATTTTGTTAAAATTTTTAAAGTGTTATTCCCACACTAAGGAAATTGAAAAAGACATATTTAGAAAACGTATAAAAAATTCTCTCTGTTACTCGTTTTTTCTCGCATAGCAGGGTAAGCCGAGAGAGAATATTGTTAGACACTCCGTCCTCCACTGCGCCAGAATTCAAGACGGTGCGCGTTATGTGAGAGAGTTAATTATGAATATCATCATTGTGTGAAAATCAAATGCACAACCATCGCGTACAGTCACCCGTAGTAACACCAAGCAAGCACACGTTTAAGGTTCTTATCATCGTGTGATGATTAAATATGGAAAGTTCCGTTTTAATTACATAAGCCAGTTTCGAAACTAGTAAGTGAGTGCAAATTCATTGTAAGAATAATAGTTTTTTGGTAAGATAACAAAAATGTAAAAAACCGAGTCAAAATACGTCGGAGTTGACCGAAGACGCGACACGAATGAAGAGATATCGAAATAAAGATATGTTACAAAATGATATAGAAAGTGCAAAAGAATTTATAATTGTCCAATGGAAAGCTAAAGAAATTGCGACATCGTTTGAGGTGTTTACCAAAAGAAATTGAGTTAGTAAAGTTCTTGAAATCCATGAAATGAATATTATGTATAAAATTCCCTACATACACCTACACCTTTTATAATATTTAAAATCGAGATATTTTTCCAGTCACACAGTACTCCAATTATTGGAAATAGGGTAATTTGACGAAAAACTGCCCGAAAAATTATAAAGTGTGTCCCAATTGTGGTGAAAGACATGAAAATTGTAACATAAGTACATACAAACATGCTAATTGTAAAAAGAAGAAAAAACTTTAAAAAAAGGCCAAAGGCATCCAAAACAATCATGTTTTATTACTTATATCAAAAAGTAATAAGAAAATTCATAATAAAAAACAGAAAATGAAAGAAAGACGATGTCCAAAAAATACTCTGACTTTTTCGTGTTTTATCGACGTTGAGAATGCTTATAATCATGTTTCTGTTTAGATACTTATTGTAACATTGTATAAATTAAATGTTGGAGCTAAAATATCAGGTTATTTGTGGCAGTTTCTGAATAGAAGATATCTTAAGATTGGTAATGATTGTGAATAACCTCTTATTAGGTGGTTAGTAGGCTTAGCTCAGGGTAATCTATTTGCACCATTACTTTTTGACATAGTCACTTTACAGATATGCACAGAAATAAATGATATTAATGTCTTGCAATACGCTGATGACTTTGTGTTTTATATATAATGAAAATATTATTAGGAGCTCTACGGTGATGCAAATTTGTATTAACACTGTAGTCATGGAAATAAACCTTATTAGCTTTTATGCTTCACCGACAAATACTAAATATTGTATGTTTATTAGAAAGTTAAATATGGAAAGTCTCTTAAAATTAATTATTATAACTTTGTGAAGGTCGATCGTTTTAGGAATTTGAATCGATAAATCTTTACTATGGAGAGACTAGGCACATTAACGAAATTAAAGAAAGAAAATAATATTTTTTTGATTTGATTTTGACTGGCAGATAGCTAATGTAATAAGGAGTAACTTAGGCTACTTTATTTAAAAATTCGCACGAGGCCGAAGTTGCGAGCACAGTGAGGTAACAAATTTTGAACATTTACTGTTTGTAATATTTATTATAAACGTAAAAAGTAAAGGCTGTTCTAATTTATATAAGAAGTTGCCTAGATTTTAAAAAGAGAGAATGAGTTCTAAGCATTTTTCTATTTCAAATCAATGACAATACTGACTTTTATTCATAATTCAGAGCTAAAAAAGTACTTTAAAACATTAATTGTATTACATTAGGCAATAACATAAATTAATAAGAAACCGAAGTATAAATTTAAAATATCATGTTTTTTTTTCAATTACCAACGACACTAGATTCTGATGAGTTCAATTTCTTCAAAAAAATTATATCAATGTCGAATCTAAATCTCCAATAAAAGCCCAAGACAAATAGTTCTTCGAATGTTTTCAGAGCTTCTCAAACGATGATTTTTATTACGTTTTTCGTAAGTTTTACATTTGCAACTATAATTTATATATTTTAGAATATTGAACAAAATAACTAAAGGAAATCTATATTTCCAAAAAAGTTTTTCCGTGATAGTACCAGTGAGCAGTTATTGTCACTATAACACTAAATATAAGCGATCGTTTGAAAACTTCACCCTTAACAAATTTACCTTAATATAGAAAACAAAAATATATATACGACTTGTGACGAGTGCTTCACAGTAGTAAAAATAGTCAACTTTATAGAGTGTAGTGGTCCTTTACTCTCATTTTTTTGAAATAAATTTAAATACTTAAGGATAAAGCTCAATGTATGGTTAATTGTTAAATATTTAAGAAAAATATATTCCAAAGTGTGTATCAAGTATTGATTATATAAATTTTAGATTTAAGGCAATAGACAACATTTTACTGTAAACGATTGATTGTGGCTTTGATTCCCATACAGAGGATGATATTTAAATTATTTTCATTTATGTGCTCTATTACCTAAGACAAATTGCATGTTGAGTTCCGCCACTCATCACGCAATTTGTCGATTTCGGGTGGAAAGAACGATTTTTTTTGATATTTGGTTCACTCTGCCTACCCCTGTTCTTGCTATGAATGAAAAAAGTTGAAGAGTAAAAAGAATTATCAAATCAAATTGGAAATTGGGCCGTTCATACCTACCGTTTGAAAACCACTGCCTTAGACTGTTCAAATTACATTTACATATTTTGAAGAAAACGATATCTTCGTTACCGAGCACTTACAGTGCCACTTCGAACAAAAATGAATTGATATTGGCTAAGTTACCCTCCTACCGAAATAACTTTCGTATTTTTTTTCTGTTGGCAGTTATTCTTAGAAGGAAGTAACAATAGTAAATTTTAGATTAGCATATTAAAAAGACCGTTTTTCCAAGGTAAAAAATAATATAAGCTTTTTCCGCTTAGTAAAGTTGACTTAGAGAGCCTGGTTTTCCTCTATCCATATTGTTCATACAGGTAATGTGCTGGAGGACTTAAACCCCTACTATTTATCTGACTACACCCGATATATCGTACATAAAAATATTTCCTTAGTAAGAATTGAATTCAACCACGAGGTGCCTACAAACAGACGGGTCTAAACAATGCCGTAGCAAACTAAAAGATTGTTTTCATTAAACTTATAAGACAGTTATTATAAGACTCGGCAAAATGACTATATTCAGAAGACTTGATCTCGATACTTGGTTCTCTCTAACTACCCAGATATGCAGGCAAAAACGTGAAGCTGTAATTATTTCTGCTTTATTTTGACATTTTTACATATAATTATATGAGGAGAGCGGGCGGAGAATGAGGTTATTCCTATAGATATAGGGAGACCAATATTTTAAAAATAGCATTACACTATTGATCATACCACACGACCACTACTAATTAGATATAAAACAGTATTGTGAACACATTCACGTTTAATCTTCGAAATGAAACAGAGTTAAAGACTTAGGGCGTATTACAATCTGTATACGACTTTACAGTTATTATTTTTACTTTCATTCCTCCGCTCTAATAAGATGTAACCTGGCGTTGAACTCCGCCATTCAACACGCAATGTCTTGATTTTAGGTGGAAAATGGAGAAGATAATGTTTCGACACTAGGTTCTCTCTGACTACCCTGCTAAACGAGAAAAAGCATGAAACTGAAAAATACTATTTTCAGGTGTTCCTTCTACTAAATATGTACATTCTACATACATAAATGGAAAGAATCCTTTTCTATATGACTTCCATATTATATAGCTTTTTGCTATAAAAAAGGTTATTTCAGTAATGATACAACAATTAATTTTAAATAAGTATATATATATATATATAGTTTTCCTCGACTCCACAGTTGAAACATATACATAAATGTCTACTGTATACATTATTCGACCTTACTTTATTTCTCACTGTAGGTGAAGCTTTGCGTAGGACGCCGCGTCGATTGTGGAATGGAACGTTTCACCTACATTTCAGTTTGGTGCATAATATCTGATGCATTTTTAAATCAGTACTTTGTTTTCTAAAAAGGTCATTGTTTCAACTACTCTTACAATAGATATCTAGCAACTGCTTTAACTTTAAACACAGCTTCCTTAAAAAAGCTACATTTAAGATAAAGTTAGCTTTGTAAGGTAAACCTTGGTCTAACAAAATTTTGCCATAACTCTTAAGTTGACAATAGTTGAGTGTTTTTTTTATACTATATACGTGATGTTTGATGGAAAGATTACCACTCAGGCTTAAAAGTATACATACATGAGTTTGAACTAACATAAAATGTTTGTTTACGCTTTGAGTATATTATTATTTTTTATTATATTTTATAAACATACTAAGGGCACATGCCCTTACTTAATCCAACCACATTGGTTGGATTAAATATTATTCCTTTTTTATAAATTATAATTTCCTTTATTTTTTGTTTTTAATTTCAATTTTAACACTTTCATACTTAAAAAATGATGATGACTTTGGTGAGTAAAAAAATTAATATATAACCCAAAATCTGTACATTCAAAACGTTTTTTTTTCTCCGATGTGATAAGACAAAGCACGGCGTTAACTTTCGTATCCCAACACACAATTTACTTATAGACAGCTTCTCCTCTGTACCCTTGAAATTTTATAAAAAAATTGGTTTATAAGAAGCCTTATTGTAATTATAATTTAAATTCGCATCCAGAATTAGGTTTATGTAAATAGGTTGTTAGAGATGTCGCCGCGGGATAACGAACGATTTGGAATTTAACTTTATAAAATGTTTAATTCGTAATATATACTTTGTATTTTCTGATTTCAATTTTAGTCACGTTTCATATTAAAAGTTTTTTAATCATGACGATATTATGATTCATTATTTTGTGTTTTTTTGTCAACTTCACGCTCTTGCCCACATAGCAGTCAGTCTGAGAGGAGTTTAGTTCAAGAGCACTCTGTTCTATACTTTTCGCACGAATTCAATAAATGTCTCGTCATTGTGCGTTGAGTGGAAGACCTTAACGCAGTTCTTTGTCTTGTTTATCAGAGCGGCAAATGAAACAAACTAAATTATGATCTGTCCTCCAAGTGAAAATCGAACGTCAACCAATCGGCGATTACAGTCAGACGCTGTCCCAAAGTGCCACGATGTCCACAAACAATAATAATATGTAAAGTAAAAAATAAAATATTTAGTCTTAACGGTTTTTTCTTGTCTAATAAATAATCGATTTATGTCATAGAGTATAAAAACAAAAAAACAAGAGAGTAACATTATTTAATATAGATGGGTATGTTTTAAAACATAATTGAATTATTTACATAAAATAAAAGCAGCTTCACGCCATTTCCCGCATAGCACGCATAGCTTTTCCTCCACTTTCCACCCAATTTCGTGATATTGTTGTTAGTGTTGAGGGGCGGAAAGTTTGATCCCTAAATGACGAAAAGGTAGAGAGTAGTGCTAACGATGTGTTAACAATTAAGCTAATGTTAAACTGAATTTCTTAGTGAGCCAAACTAAACATGCTTTTTTTTACGTGAGGAAATCCTTTACGGATACCAACCTGATTGAGGTGGTGGTCGGACGTGGTTATGTGGGACTCCGGACTGTCAGATAGGCCGTCCGTATACTTGAACCTCACGGTGCTCCTCCTCGCCCGCCTCTAGCCGAAGCCACAGGAACCCCAGTTAACTAAACATGCTTTACGCTGAGTTCCGCAACTCAACACGAAATGTCTTCAATTCAAAGTGGCATTTTAATATACTTCTCATGCATTATTGTAGCCACTTTCACATATATTTTCTGTTTTTTTTTTAATTATCCATTTTTTCATTCGACTTTTATTCAAATAAATAAGGTTTCCATATACAGAAATTAAGTTATTTTATTGTCAATTTAAATTATTTAAAACACTTGTGTAGCAGATGTATTGACTTACATATATACGTATATTAGTCTGAACATCACTTATATTTACAACTTGCACGAGGACCATTAATGTGTTTAGTGGAAAACTGAAACGAAAAATACTGCCGATCGATTGTAAGCCTTATTACATGGTATTAAGGCTTAAAACGTTTTATCAATTTAGCTTTGTATATCTTAAAACAGTACTTTAGCCAAACAATAACCGTTTCCTTTGCCAAATTAGGCGTTAATTACATACTAAAATACAGTGAACGATGCGTTATACCGTAACTCATAACATCAGAATATTTGAAGCTTTTATAATGGTTTGCTATTAGTAATATATTGAGCTACAGTGACGCAAGCGGGAAGTTAATCAGACGATTTCGACAGCAGTTGTACTTTCAAACTCACGATTTGCTATCTTTAAATTTTATTTCATTGCTTCGATCGCTAAAATCTCAAAGAATTCTAGTCTCCATGTCAGCCTTCAAGATTTCCAGGCTACCAGAGAGGAACCAGAGGTGCTAGCCAGATTAAAATTTAAAAATCAGTATAAATTTATATATTTTATTATATATTCTTTATTGCACCCAGTTTACAACAAAATAAAATAATGCACAAAAGGCGGGCTAACGCTAAGAAGCATTCTTTATCAACCAACCTTGTCATGTGGGATATAAAAGTGTAGGTGTGTTAAGGCCAAAAGGAAATCAGTTCTTGCGGATAACTGATCTGGTAACCGGTTGGAAAGATGGATAAATTCCTGAAAATTAAAAGGATACGATAATGTATATCAATATTCTTTTGCAACGATGTTTTAGAGTGACTTTACAAAAGGTAGAAGATTAACGGAAAAGGAAAAGTTTCTCCATCACATGCAGTCCCCAGGGGATATTTTTTTCGTATTCTACACTACTTACTTATTTGTCTAATATAACTTTTGAAGTTAGCTATAAGTTCAAAAATGTATAGCAAAAATTTGGACGTATCTATACAAAGCCATGCCGCTCTAGACATTCAAACAAAATAACTTAACTCTCTCCACATCACAGGTACTATAAGTACCGTAAGTAAAATATAATAGAAGCCATAAAAAGTTGGCAAGAAAGTTAAAACAGTGGAACGACAATAGAATACGAAACATCGGACCTCAATGTGAACTTCAAGAATTTTCAAGTTTCTCGAATTAATAAAGTATTCCTTTGTAAGTGTTAGAGGGAAATAATTTGGCCTGGGCGCAGTCTAGTCACGTCCCTGGTCCGCTTCTATACTTGAAACGTTGAATTGAAATGAGCTACTAATGGAAGTCTTGACCCTGCTCTAGTAAAATGAAATGGGATAAATTATAGTACATGTGGTTGCTTAGGGAGTGAAGTGATTTGTTATGCATAATCCTTAGAACCGATTCCCACGTAGATCCCTATGTGATATGAGAAAAAGAAAACTAGCAGAAAACTAGGTTTATTTATGATGAGCCAAATTAAGAGTATATTTTGAATTATATTTACTATTTTCGTGTAAAAATAAAAATATTTTATACATTTTTTGTCTTAACTTGTATGAGATATACAGAAAGAAGAGAAATGTTTAAAAATCAGGAATTTTCTTTTTCCTTCCTATTTTCTTCCGACATGGCACGCACAGAAGATATAGTATTTCCTAACATTCCTGACATTTTGTTGGTAAAACTAAACGCCGCCGCACTATATTTTGCCATAGCGGCAAATGAAAATAATTTATAAGATATTATTAATCATTTGCCAATTATTTTATCCAAACGTTCCACATTTAAATTACCCTACTTTCACTCCCGTTATTTTTAATCATACATCCAGAAATACCTTTGATTCAATCAATCATAGCATCGTGTATTTACTCAGATGGCCCAATAAATTATGAACTTTTGAATTTAAACGCAATAATATTATTTTATTAACCCAAAACAAACTTTCAAATTTAAATAAATTATAAGCTTTGGAATCGGCTCTTGTTAAAATCAATATGGAACAACATTTCAAAGTTCAAAAAGTAGTTAAGATCGAAAACGGTATCGCCTTGCAGAAGGCAGGAGCAAGAAAAACAAATTATTCGAGTCGCCGCACCGAAACCGACAACTTGTAAAAAGTTGGGACGACTTTAATGGATTTGCAAATTTTCCCATAAGTAGATAGTAGAGGTATTATGTAGTTTGTTGTATTGATATTTGTTTGTTTGTTTGTTTGTTGGCTGTTCCGTTGCAATTATTTGTGTAATCTCCCGATAAATATTTGCTGGTAAGAATCTTGTCTTGATTAAATGAATTGGCGGCCAATTGGACGGCTCAGTCTTCTGTATAATCAGCTGTAGCGTATGTAAGTGGCCCACGGTTTTGGGCAGGGAGGCTGAGATTCTAAATTAAACTCTATTTTCGGCTAACGGCCACATAGTCTAACTCAGTATTAAGTAACGTAAATTAAAAATTAGAACAAACAGAGACAACAAAAAGTCTTTCATTTTGTCTTTCTAGCTTCGCACATTTTCTTGCATAACAGGGCAGATGACAACGAGTACGTAGTCTCAAGACATTCAATCTGGGTAAGTACGCTGATTTTTGTATTTGGAAAATAAGTCATAAAATAGGCTACCATTGACTGCACGCAGCGCTAATTGAACATGTCAGGCATGCCACTCCTTATTTATTTGGCCAGAAAAACGATATAATATGAAAATAAATGCAAAGACCACCTTTTAACTGTAATTTATTATAGCCTGTTAAAATCTTATCCTTCTCGTTAATTAAGTAGGGGCTTTCGTTCCGACTATTTAGATTTTATTTTCTTAGACTTTCAGTTATTATTTACTTACGGAACTTTAATAGCTTTTTTGTAAAGCTTAAGCTTAATAATCTAAATATTGGTAAATCATAAACTGACGGACTGTTACCGCAGTTGGATAATGATAGGAAATTTGCCTTAATTTACTTATTTGACTCTTTAAAAAGCAGCTATTTTAAATATATATAGGCCAGTAATTTTTACAAATAAAGTCGGGGTGGCGTGGCCAGACGTGGCCGTGCTGGTTCATACTACCAGGTGTTACCTGAGATATCTAATTAATAAAAGAATAATAATAAGAAAAACAATGCATAAAAAACATTCAAATATCTGTAAAAAACCTCCATATTCATGTGTAAGAAATAAATAATTTTATACATACATTATAATATATATGTAAATAATAATTCTTTAAAATTTACCAATATATTGTTTAGTTTAGGCTATCGTAGCTCAGTGACTGTCTCACGTCTGACCGTACCCGCGATGGTTATAATAACGTATCGAAAATGGAGAATGAAGTGTCTCTACACTAGCTTCTCTTAGTCTAGTCTGTTATGAGAGAAAAAATGTTTAGTTAAAAAAACTTATTCAGCACTTATACACAGGTCAATTCAAAAAAGACATAACGGACTTAGTAAATCCACTGTGAATAGATTTTCAGTTGGTTTTAGTACATAATATTATGAAATAGTCTACAAAAATATTTTTACAGAAAAATCCACATTTACAACTTTGGCCTCAATTAAATATTCCATTGAAAATCTCCAGTTTCTATTCAGACGTTACGATATTTGCAATTTGCCTGAAGTCTAGATCGAATAGAGTCTAGACAAATATATTGCTAAAATAGGGTCTCGTATTCCAAATAAGAGATCCATTTTAAATTCATCTAGGGTTGAAGAAAGGAAGTTTAGTTTTTAAAATTAATATAATAACCGAAAAGTGTTCCCTATTTTTCACCTATTATATAAATTTTAGCACTAGCGTTTGTTTGCACGGAGCGTCTTAACACTACTTTCTCTGTTTTTTATGCGACAGAGAAACGTCAAGTTTGTTACAGGTATATACAGAACACTGAATGTATTGAACTGACAGCTAAATGTTCGTGAAATGTACAGGCATATAGGTCACAGACGAAAATAGATTATTTTGTGCTCTACTAACTAGTTGGCGAATTTATTTGGACAATTTATTTGGACAATACTTATAATCTTTACAAGGTATTTAAGTCAAAGTTTTTTTAATATAAAACTAGGCCATCGTGGTGCAATTGGTTGTCAAAGTCACAAAATTTCATTTAAAATAAGATGCATGCTCCTCCTCGTTTGCCATATGACAAGTCGGGTTTATTATTACATTTTAAATATTTTGGTTTTGCTATTTTATTACTTCTTACTTTCTCTATACGACCAGTTGTCATCGGTCACAAATAATTTTATGGCTCTTAATAATTTGTTTTCACCAAAGGAATACAACTGTCCGCAATGATCAGAACTTAACATATTAATTATATATATTGTCATATAAAAACTTGCAAGTAGCGGTACAATTAGTGATTCTTGTTGGCTCTAGAAATAAAGTAAAAAGGTTATATGACTTTAGTACTGGTAGCAGTGTAATCTAGCAAATTTGTATTAAAATCACCAATACAACTATAAATTTCTTAGAGTCAGATAATTATACATGTCCTTGTTCTAAAATAATTTCAAAGTTTTCATATAACCCAGTTAGGGGTCTGTATACACTTACAATAATGCTCAAGCTCACCACATTCCATTTCAATATTTTGCTCAACAGAGAGGCTGGCAATATTTTTCTGTAAATTTATAAGATTTTTGTTTGTTAATCGTAGGCAGAGAGAATCTTATGTTAAGTAACTCCATTCTCTATTTTTCACCCATTTTTAAGATATGGCATGTTGCATTATGTAACCCAACGCCTCGGACTGTCGAACGAACGAGATGGATGATAAGATAATTTTTTTAAATATTACAATTCTTCACAGTTTAAATTGAACTCACTATGCACAATGTATGCTGTAAAACTTTAAACTTTTCTTTTTTCCATATTCATCCCTTTGAAGAGATTTATTGAATACGAGGAATTTTATAAACAAAATAATGAATTTGCGCAAAATCTATTCTATGTAGTTAAATAAAAATATTTTTCTGAGTGGAACATCTAACACTGCACTTTGTCGAAGTAATCCATAAAAACAAAAATATATAAATATAAGAATCGAAGCTACAACCATCGCCTTCCCTTTGAAGTACCAACTGATTCATAGTGACATTTTCTGTATTTTATTCTCCAAATTACATCCCACTAACGCGTGTAAAGTGACGGACAACTTAATAAGCAAAGTTTTTACAAAACGCGGCTTTAACGATCGTAAGCGGTGTGTTATTTGCTGGTATAATTTGATGTACATTTTTTCTTCATACATCTCTAACGTTATGTAGAATGGAAAAAGACAAATAAATTAGGTAGAACTTGACACTATGCTTAGTTTTATTCAACTCTATTTAGCTATTCTTACTTCACATAAATAGAAGAGTTTGACTCTGTTCTCTATATTTTGACTATTTTAGGAATGTCAAGTTGAAGAACAGCTTCACATCTTCACGCTTATTTCCACATAGCAGGGTCGTCAGGAAGAACCTATTTTTTTTTTTCAATGCCTCGCTTTTTTGCTTACCAGAGCAGAGAAATGAAAATAATTCAAATATAGTCATTTCTTATTGATGTTAAGGCGCTGTCCAAATGCACCACGATAGACCCTAAATCCAACGCTGCTTTTAGTCTTATTAGACGGGATATCAATTATTTTATTTTATCACGCGTTATTATTCTCTACGTAAAGTTAAAAAAACAATTGAATTGAGTCTCTATATATTTTCAAGTAATTGAACATACCGCTGTCGTTATGCTTATCAGATCGGAAATAACTTGCATCGTAAATATTTATATTGTAAATTAATCATAAATATGTATCTTAAGATATGTCTGGCTCTCGGTATTCTAGAGCATTTACAAACTACTTTAACCAACTTTATCGAGTATATTTTGATATTTAAAAAAAAAATTTGCGCACAATTAAAAAAGAACCGTTTATTAAATGTTTCTTGGAGTACCGACAAATACGCGTCGTTTAAATAGTTTCAAAACGTTGCCCGAGTTAATATTAAAGCCAACAACAACAATCTTTGTTAAATGTGTCCCAATATAAGATCTGTGTCACTTTATTTCCTACTAACTATACTATTTTGAGATTTAAACAAGTTAACTTCTCACGTGTCTCAATTATAATTTCTTTGCGAGCAAATTAAGACTATTTATTGCCACTACATTCGATTTTGTTGTGATTTTAAAACACATTGCGTGCTTTGTCGTGTAACCTAGCGCCGCGTTTTATGTAACTAGACTATATAAAAATATTTTTTAAAAAACCAAACCGGGTTGAACTATGTGGCGCAATGGAATTGCGTCTGCGTCTGTTAGGTGTTGGTTATGGGTTTAATTCCCACTCGGGGGAATGACTATATTTTTATTATTTTCATTGCTTCGCTCTGGTGACAAGGATAAGCGTGGAAAAACGAAGTGTCTTGCCACTTGGTTATTTCTGTCTTCCCTGGTATGCGGAACAACGTGAAGATAAAAAGAAACAAAACAATTCCTGTTATGGAATCGAACCCACATCAATAGTATAAATAAGTTAGCCACTTTAACACGATAACTTGGTAAACTTTCTACTATAGTATTACAATATTTAAAATTGCATTTTAAAATATATAGTTTAAAATATGTAAAAGCCTTTTTGTCAAGTAAAAGGCATTACTTCCGTCAAATGTCTTAAAACGAGGCCTCAAACAAAATGCCTCTGAAATAGACACTCTTAGAGCTTTAGTCCGGCTTTGTAATACCTACGGTTGGGGTACTTAGTCGTTAGCAATTTGAACAATTTGCCTGGAACTTAGAGGCCATTGTGGCGCGATGGATAGCGTCTGACTTTAAGCGCGATAGCTCGTGGGTCGATTCTCACTCGAGAAATTATTGTATTCGAGTAGTTGTATTGATAGTTTCATTTCTTCGCTCTACTTAAACAAAACGTGGCATTGAGTTCTGCCACGCAACACGCATTGTCTCGATTTTAGGCGGAAAGATAGTCGAGAGCGGCGTGTCATAATAATAGGTTCTCTCTAACTCGAATCGGTCGTGTTTTTTTTTTAAATTTAAATTTTTATTTGCATCAACCCGTATCAAATAAGACCATGCTCCTGTCACCAAAGGTTGCTACCAGTTGGCAGAGATTGCTGCCAGCAATAGGTCTTATTGCTGGTAGCCTTTGCACACTTTGTAATACTCATAAAATCTTGTGTACTGTTCTTGTATTGGCTTTGTGTGCAATAAAATATTTCTATCTATCGATTAATCTGTCATGCGGAGAAAATCGTAAAGCTGTTACTTGTATTATTTGTTCTTGACAATTATGATAATTCTGCAACATACATAAAACAATTCACATTTATCATATTAGAGAAGAAAGTGTAAAATTTTATACAATTTAAATACCAAAGCAATACTTTATAACTAAAGTTAAGTAGCGTTTGTCTAAATTTATTAAAAGTTTTACGTTGGTAAAGAATTTCATTAGCATTCCTTAACGACACTGGAAAATATGTATAAGTATTATTAAATTTTATATGACTACGTATTCAAATGTACAAGGAAATTTTCATTTAGTTTCAGTACTTAAATATTATTTTTGTTTCCCGTATTTCTGGGACCTACTTTCGCTTTTAATGGTCCAAGTACATAAAGAGCATATACACCTGACAAACTCAAATCTGCATTTTGTATAATTGGATAGTGAAACCTGCTTTATTATGAAAATAAACGTACCAAAATGTACCAGGTGGTTTGGGCACGTCCAGAGAGAGTGAGAAAGGCAAAGTGCGTCCTCAGTTGACCTTTGAGAACACAGCGTTGATGATACTGTAGGAAGGATACGTAAAAATCATGAGCACTCACGTAGGGTGTGTATGAAGAGGATGACGACAGCACAATAGGCGAAATATATATGCCGTAGCGTTTGGCACGCCGTTCTCTCCGATTGCGCCACTAGGGATTAAGCGTGAATCTAGGAAAAAAAGTAGTGTTGCTTTTTAAATTAGAATAACAGCTAACAATATATTTGGACTTATCTAAATATATCCAAAAATATAAACAAAATAAACACGGTTTAAAGTTATTTTATAGTATAACGAGTTTAGTCAGTTTCCTCCGGATAATAATAATTATATTTAGATTATTATTATTTTCCTGATCTAGTAAGGCAAAGCGCGGCATTGAGTTCCGCCACTCACTACGCTACCTCTTGAATTCGGAAAGTGCATAACGGAGTGTATTGACACTAGGAACTCTACTTTAGAAGCAGGTAGGCCTGCTATGTATTATTTTACGTTTGTAAGTTTATTTACATATTTTTTTGTAAAAGATTTAATAGATAAAATCATCAACAGATGCCATTTTCTAAGTTCTACACCTCACTGAGCACAGTGATTGTGGGTTCAATTTCTATTTACTAGAATTAGTTGGATTTTTTCCGTGTCTCTTGGATGCCGTCCAAACGTTCGAGCCAATTAAGCTATAGGTACATTTCAATTCCCTCTGCGTTAAAATTTAAAGGGATTTGTAGTTTTTAAATGAAATAGATACGATAGCGTGGAGAGAATGTAGTGTCTAAACACTCTCTCCAAAGTTGCTCTTATTGCAAGCTTTTTATTAATTCACAATGTATGTATGTTTGTTCAGGTGGAATTTATAATTTATATAATTTATAATTTTCAAGCATACGTATATAGTTAACTGTGTACCGTAATTCGAAACCCAAGTTTATTTACTAATTATTTTTTATGCAGTTTGGTTTTTTTATTTCATAGAACCTGCATTTTATATAATGATGATGAAAAAGCTTGCTGAGAATAACTAAAAACTGGCTTCTATTAAAAAAAGCTTTAATTTTTTTTTCTTTTATTAACGTACTTTATAAAAGAATCTGTTTCAAATCCTACGTTTCTTATAACTTATTTTTGTACTTAAACACTTTCCTGCCTGAATCTAAGATATAGCGTGTTGAGTATGAACTCAACACTGCGCTTTTAATTACCAGAGCAAGGAAATGGAAATGATTTAAAATTAATTATCGCGGTTACATTCAAACGTTGTCCCACTGCGTCACACTGTATTTTACTTATTTTTGCAACTTCACCTACAGAGAACCTAGTGTCAAGACACACCTTTCTCCATTTTTGAGACGTTGCGTGTTTAGTGGTGGAACTCAACGCTGCGCTTTGTATTGCAAAACAGCAAAGATGAAAATAGTTTAAATAAAATCATTTGAACTGAGTGGGAATCGAGCCTATAAGAACCCACAATCAATCGCGTTTGTTGTTAGATGTTGACCCACTTAGCCACGATGGCCTCTTACTTATATTATATAATAATTGAATAAATAGCATAACCTTTTATCAAATGAGGATGCTTTGTAATAAACTTTGTAAATCCAAGCGAATAAAAGTTGAAACCTTCGAAAAATTATTTGTAGAGGTTTAGATAGAGTAATTTGTTAGTAGAAGAAGTTGCTGATGAGATTCACATATATTAATTTTTTAAATGTTATATCAATTCATTAAAATTTTGGTCATTCTGGCGCAGTGGGACAGCGTTTGACCGTAGTCGTGATTTGTGGGGACTGAACCCACAACGGGTTCGGTCCCCACTCAGAGGAATTAATATATTAAAATTACTTTCATTTCTTCACTCTGGTAAAAGCCAAAGCGCGAAGAGTGACAAACGCAACAATACTAATAATATCAATCAACGCGTCTCGCCTAGTAACGAACACTACCCGACGGTAGTATTCGTAGTATTCGTAGACTAAACGAACTGGAGAGGCTTTAACCAACGAGCGCTAAAGCCTCTCCAACAACTCTCTTGCACCACTCATTGGTCATACCAACGACTAGACTAAAGAGTAGCACACGTGACTATAGATAGTACACTAAAATTGTAATAGATGGTGCTAAACTATTAGTCAACATATTATTTAATCTAAAATATGTGAATAACAATTTTAAATATTATATAATAATCTAATATACGTATTCTGGTGAATTGTTAAATTTATTCAATTAACTAAGCAAGTCATGAGGCTGTATAGATAAAATAACAAACGCCTATATGTAAGCGAAACATTTCTTCTAAGTAATTACGTTTACTCGCTGTTAAGGTATAGACTGATTTTCAAACAATATTAAGAAATATATATATATATATATATATAGACACAAATCTATAAAAATATCAGTTTGTAATATTATAATAAGCACTTTTTACTAAATGCATATGTATGTTTGTATACACGGTACAAATACCAAAATAGCTTTTTTTACAATTTTTATCTGTCAGTACTTTTGTTCAGTCTGAACTCTGGAACGGCTGAGACGGGACTGACGGAACTGACGGGACTGAAAGTATCTTGACACTATATTCTCTCTGCCTAACCTATTATGCTGGCAAACAGTGTGAAACTTACAAAAATAAGTTAGTGCTTCCACTTAATAGCGCGGCTTTCTTTAACTCCTTTGAGCGTCAACTTGTCACACACACACTGTACACAGAACAGAAGGCATTTTATACGTAAGCTGTTTATTTTCATTTGAACTTACTTAAAATATTAACTTCAATTTAAACCTTAGTTATCTATCTATGGTTTTGTTATTAAATAACTTTACTTAAATTAAAGTTAGTTGCTATTTAATTGTATGTAATGTTAACTTTTTCGGATGTTGTATGGATTTTAATCCTTAAATTACAAAACTTTTTTTTAAATTGGTAAAATCGTGATCATAACAGTGCGGATAGTGACGACATCGTGGCGCATATAGCACAAGCTGACTATACAGATAATTAATAATTAAAAAACAAATTAGACGACTATTTTTAAGAAATGCTTTTTCTCCCTTAGCAGGGTAATTAGAAAGAATGGAGTCAAGACACTCCATTCTCTTTTTTCCACTTGAATTTATTCGACGTTGCGTGTTGAGTGGCGGAACTCAACGGCGCGCTTAGTCTTACCAAAGCGGAGAAATAAAAAGAATTTTAATGTATTCATTCTCTCGCGAGGGAATCGAACCGACAATCAATCGTGTTTGCAGCTTGAGTCCTTCTATTAGACGTAGTCAATGGTATATATATGTATATAACATATATATATGCACGTATACCACTTCCACTAAAAAATTGATCAAGAATTATCTACACATATGGTATATAGAACATTTTTACAAGGAGAACTTAGTTGGATTTGGTTCAGAAATCGTTTAATTAAATCACAGAAACTTAGCTATGGTTTAATTTCATACTAAAACATTAATTACTTTTTTCTTATGTTCTTATTATCAGTCTTTAAGTAATAAAAGTCTAAAAAAATATATAAACCACATCTGTACTGCCTTAATAGTCATAAATAAGACGATGAAATAAACATTCGTCAGTAGTATTTTCTATATAAAAACCGAGGTCGCTCTTATCTAGTCCCCTATACCTAAATCCCTTCTACTTGATTGCACTTCGACCGAGATGCATCAATGAATTATTGAGAGGCACTCCGTTCCGTTGAATTAGAAGGGTTGGAACGATTTATGTTTTTATATTAGCTAGTGATCACGTCAATGGGCTCCCGTTGACGCGTAAAATATACATTGCCATAGCAACGGTTATGTCGCTTAATACAAAATTGTATGTCAAACACGTTTTGTGTCATAATTATTTAATCACTGTAACGGTTATAATATGTATATAAATATAATATTTTTTCTTTACATAAACTTAACTATGCCAAATTTCAAATCTTTGGTCCGCCTAATTTTTGCCAAACGCGGTTGAAAAATGTTTTTTTTTAACATAAACAGCTCTACCTTAGTTTCCTGTAACACATACCCCGTTCTAGTAAACTGAATGGACAAAAAAGCATATATCATACGTCAACAACACACGTATGGCTGAAGCAGTGTCTTACTGACCGCGATGGCTGTGGATTTTTTTTTCCCAAATTAACATCGAACCCACAACCGTCGCGTTACAGTTTTACACTCTTACCAGCTACACCTAAACCATCTAAAACAATAAAAGGTATTAAATAAAATCACTATATATTCCTTCTATCTCTACATAAGATAAATGGCTCAGGCCCTTTTGAAGCTGAAGCGGCATGAATTATTGAGGCCCCTCTTGAATAGAATAGAATTAAATTGCTTTAAAAAATAGCTTTCTACTACGACGAGATGGGTTTTGTAAGACACTTGTTTGAGAACTAACCTATTGTAGTAATGTTAGCTTATCCTATATTATATTCTCTCTTGAAAGTAAATTTTACAACACACACTTTTTGTATGATCAGATCGGATCCAATGAAAATACTATATGTTCCTAGCACGAGCCTGATGTCCTTGCCCGGACAATCAGAATAACAAAAAGATAATCTTAATTTATTTTGGTTAAAATTGCTTTTACTTTGAATCTTTTCAAATACTTTTATATCAAAAACGAAGTGTCTTGATACTATGTTTTCTCTAACTACCCCGGTGCAATGAGCCAAAAAAAACGATTTACTTTACGATTATCCAGTTACTCAATAACACATATAATATGTATATACATTAAAGTTACCCTCTCTTTAACTTGTTTTTGACCTTAATAAGCCTAACGCCTTTTCGAAATGCCTTATATTCCGTCGATATCCGATACGAGAGCACGTTAAGGATAAATTCACTCATAATTCGCCTCGCAACCCTTGTTAGTTATTGTGGGAAGAATGCCTTCGATTGCTCACTTTGTAGGATGTTTACTTAACAAATTTGTTTAGATTAGCTGAATAAGTTTTTTGCATCACTCTCCACTTTCCACAAGTATTAGAGTCATTGCCTATTGGATAGAACTTGATCCAGTCTTAAGACTATCTAACTTGATTTAGCAAATGTTTAATACAAATATAATTACTAAGCCGAACAAAATTTGAACCCCAACTATCGTCAAATATGCATAACACATTATAGGTACCAATTTAGCTTCACATTTTTTCTCGCATAGCTGGGTAGGCAGAGAGAACCTAGAGTCAAGACATTTCTTAAGTTTTCAGCGTCAAGTTGGCGGTTCTCGCCGCGGCGCTTGCCTTACTAAAGCAGAGGACAGAAAATCATTTAAAAGTAATCATTATCTCAATTGGAAAACGAACCCAAAACCATTTTATTTACTGTCAAATACTGTGTCACTGCACCAATAAGTACTCTATACAATTCAAAGTAAGTTAAAAAGAACATTTTACATAAAGAAAGCTCACAGGTGGTAAGTGGGGAGCAGCAAACAGTGGAATGTCCTGAACAAATACTCACGCCGGAGGCTAGCGGGAACTAAACACGCTTCTCGGTATAAGAAATATACTACAGTTAGAAAGTAGCAACACGCACGCGGTGTCACCTGCGTAAAATACACGACTAAACTATTTGGTTTTTTGCTCGCCCGCGATCTCATTTAAATCACAAACTTTGCTTAAATTAATAATTTGAATGGCCCATTGAAATGAAGTAAACACGTTAAATTCACCAAAATACAATAGTCAAAATTATATTTTAATCGGTTAAGCCGTTTATGAGATTAGCGTGCAGAAACGCAAAGACAAACGATATTTTTTTCGTATATCTTATGAGTACAGACAGCAATCTTTTGATAACTTTAAAAATATTACATGTACCAATATTTTACTTTTAGTATTGATTTCAAATCATTACATTCGTATAATGATTTTAAATATCGGGTACAGAAAAAACACAGACAGACAGACAGAAAATACTGAATCCCTATATATATAAACTAAATATATATATTGAGAGCTTCAAAATTAATAATGAATGTACACACATCGCTTCGAAACAACCTAATACTTCATTTATTCTTGTTTTTGCAATGTACTCGAAACTCATGTCCAATGGAACAAAACATACTTCGGATTTACATTTAGAACATCAAAAAACAATAAAAAAGTAAAATATATAGAAGGAAATCTAGACAAAATGAAAGTATAATTTGATTTTTTTTAAACCCACAACGTGTGACTGTAAACACAATGGTTGTAGGTTTGGTCCCCACTCCAAGAAATTATAATATTTTTAGTATTTTCACCGATACATAGTTTCTGACACTCAATACGTGATGTGTCAAATCCAAGCGGAAAATGAAAAATAGAGTGTCGTAGAGAGAACCTAGTATGGTTCTCTCTACCTACTCGGTTATGTCTGAAAAAGCGTGTAAATGAAAAAACCTTTTTTATAATAATATATAATTCAACAAGAACCAGGATAAAACGAGATTATGCTTCATACAGTGATTTCGTTAGGACAAATGTGATAACAAGATAGACACAAAATAAATTCGCTTCGTCCCAACACTATTTATCTAATAACATAAAGTAGGGCAAATAACTCAATAATGAAAAATGCTTATATATTTTTTTATTTTCTTCACTGTAGCTATGAGCGTAAATTAGGTATAATATTTTTTTTATTTTATTTTATATTTTCGTGCACTTTGTTTATGCATTTTCAGAGAATGGAGAAGATAACTTTCGGTAGAAGTTTAGGTTAACTTAAAAATATTTATTAGTTTTAATGACTAGATTGTAATTTTTTTAAGGTTCTTGTAACGTAGGATCTTATTATAAAAAGAAAATGTAACCCTTCCGAGTCTTCAATCGGGCATCCGTATCGACAGACAGGCCTATACGAGAAAAAAGACCTTAATAAACAAATATGGCCATATATTTAAAGAGTTTAACACACAAAATTTTTTTTTTTTTTATAAGGCAATCAATATAAAAATACATAAAGTGCTGGAGGGATTTTTTTAGCTTCTCATACAATAAATGTAAATAAGTCTCAGTAAGGTGTGTGAAAGACTTAAAATTATGCAGATCACTTTATTATGTAGATGATGCATATATAAATTCTACTATATTTTCGTATATTTTCTTTGTACATGGAAATTTATTTGTTTTATAAATATTTTGGCGAAATTTACGTGGAATGAGAGCATATTTTAAATATATTGTATATAGTAAATATTGTTACATACGTAAGTTTATTTTTGTATTGTATGGGATAAATATAAAAAATTTCAAATTAACATTTATAACATTTTATTTCAACTTGTAATTTAAAATTGATTTACCTCTTGCTAAATCTACAGATTGATCAGTCAACAGGTTGATGGATCAGGATGGAGCAGGTCATAGTGTATTTTGTTTCTGTCAACTTTAAATATCAAAGAGGTATCTGCAAATAGTACAATATCACATAAGTTCTTCACATTAAATGATAAATCGTGAATGTAAAGCAAAAATATAAGGGGATCAAGAATGAATCTTTGTGGAACGCCTCAGGGAAGAACCAGATGATTTTCGTTATTTATATCAACCTTCCGGATTCTCTGTCTCAAACTTTTCCCAAGCATTATAAATGTGTTTCAGAAGTGCAACGTCCGCATCTGTAGTATATTTGTCTTCGGTGAAGCCATATTGTTTACTATGAAGCGAATTGTTTTTATTTAAAAATATTGAGCTGGTTAAATATAAAATTCAAATATTCTGCTCAATGATGGTAATATAGAGATTGGTCTATAATTTTCAGGGTCAAATCTGTCTCCGCTTTTGTAAGGCGATACTATTTTACTACATTTCATTAAGCCTGGAAAAGTACCGGATAAAAGCGAGATAAGGGGTAATGTTGTATATAATAGGGCTAAGCACTTTAACAGACTTATCCCAGAGTTCATCAGATTTTTTGGTGGTGATACAGGCCTAAAAGCAAAGTTATAATCACAGCTATATACATTTTTCTTTAGAATAGATATTACTTCTGAAGATGAGATGATGGAAGTTCTAAATCTGAACTTAGTATAACGTTATTGATTGTTACAATAATAGGTTCACTGGCAGCTCTAAATCTGCCAGCTGCAATTGTAAGAGCATCCCATTTAGCTTAAATCTTATAATCTGCTTTGATAATTTTATTCCTTACATATAAAGATTTACCCTGGATGCAAACAATTTTAAATATTTTTGAATAACTTCTAAGCTTTGATAGGATCGGTGGATGGTGATTCCATTGCCCCAGGCTATATAGTTCGTATATTTAACCGTGCTTCGGTATATGCAAACAGTTGCCCAATCACTAAATTTTAAATTCAATTACCTATACACTTTTTACATTTTAAAAATGGAATCAGACTCAGCTGAGATTAATTTAAAAACATTGCTATACAATTGAATTATTTGACCACATCATGTTTTTTCTGTTATGCTACAGGTGAAACGATTTACTCGCTGAGCAGTAATTGTACTAATAGTAATAATTTTATGTCGAAACTCAAGCAATAAAAATACGTTGAAATAAGCGTATAAGAATTTCGACGCAGCTGGATTTAGCAGTCGGAGCGCTTTGACGGTTTCCAAGAAGTGCGGGTTAGAATCCCATTGCGGTCAAAATTTTAATACGATTTTTTTTCTATATTTTTTATTTATAAAAAAATCCATAGACTGTATTTACGTCGTTGTAACGTTTTAACGCCACCTGTCATACATGAGTTAGCAGCGCTGGCACTTCAACAGACTATTTACTGAGTAAAATTTATTTTTCTTTACCAGTTATGAAGAGTTGCTTGAAAATAATGCAAAGTACTTTTAGGGTGTATATTTTTGGCTCAATTGTGACATCTTTGACAATCTTAATATTGGTTACTCAATATTGGTTATGAGAAAAACATGAATACAATTATTATCTCTATCTTATAAGACGATATTTTTGAAAAATATAGACATGTTTTCTTAGTTTTTTTATATTTTTTAGCATCATAATGTAGTGAGGCAAAGTATATATCGTGGTAAATTACGTTAGGTTATCCATTGAATTTTGAAGAGAATATTTCATTAAAAATATTTTAAATTTTATCATTCCCATAAGTGGGAATCGAACCCACAACCATCGCATTTACAGTCGGATGCTGTCTCCCTGTGCCACGAATGCCTCTTTGAATCATTTTCTCGGTCTATTGAGACAAAGCGCCACATTCTTTAAATTCTAAATGGCTGGTAAGTAAAGATAAGATGTCAAATATTATTAGTTAGTAAACTGTAAAAATTATTATACAAACATTATTTGTTATTTAGTATTTTTATTTCTCTGTACAACAGGGCGCGGGCGCCAACTGTCGACTGTCGACTGTGGAGTGAAGCTTCGTTGTTTTCTATTAAAATCTGCCACGTGATACACTGAAAGTTGTAAAAAATTTTATTCCATTCCACTCTGTTCATTCCATTGTTATTTATTTTTGAAGAAACAAGTATTTTGTTACGATCAAAACAAGTGTTTTGTTATGCTGCAGCTTTATTTTATTCGTTTATTTACTTAAAATTTACTTATATAATGCGGTTGAACTATTGACGTCTATCTATATCTATATCTAGGACTAAACTTTCGCTAATATCTAGCTGAGTTGTCATTGATATCTCAAAAGGTTCTAACTGTTTACTTAACAATATGAAGGAAATGTACGAAGACCCAAATATTTTTAAACCTCTGCACAAAAAAAGCGCGGCGTTGGGTTCTGCTACTCATAGGAAATGTAAAAAATAAATAACACATATTTTTAACATTTTTAATGTATAACTTAAACACTTATACCAACATCAGAACACGAATTGATAGAGTGATTGGACGGTTTCCAAGGCACGGCTTCGAATTCCGCTACGTAAATTTTTTTATACGTTTTCTAAAAATTAAATTAATTGCAGCATAAATAAAACTACTTTGTATTTTTCTGTTGAAACATACGAATGTAAAACAAATGATAAAAAAAATTGATTTACACAAGTTATGGACAGTCGGACATGTAATATATATAAACTGCTGGAGGTACACAAATCATTTGCTTCACGCTCCCTGCCCTAAATCCTTTTGTTCTAGAGTCTTGACCTTTTTCAGTGAATCGCTTCAACACTTTTTACATTATAGATTTATGGTACGGCTTGTATTTTATTTCAATTTTTACCCTTTATTTATGCGTATACTGGTTATCCACTTATTGGTAGTAACTTATGTACGTATAAAACATAAACACTAAATGGTATTTGTAAATAATTTAATTTGTTAGAATTAAAACTATATAAGCTATATAAAAATACTCCTAAATTAATAGTGATGCTTCATAGAAAGCAGCTCTATCCCGCGCAGCAAGTTAGGCAAAGTGATACTACATACATTGTCATGATACTTTTCTTTTTTTTGTTCACGATTGTTCTTCACCTTCTGCCCGAATCCGAAACATTGCGTGTTGAGTATTTTAAATTTCTCCTACTGGACACCGAACCCACAACCAAACACGCTTACAGTCAGATGCTGTCCCACTGGGGCATGATTGCATGAGGGGCTTCTAATTACCAAATAAACTGACTGTTATGTGGCATATTTTTAACATATTTAAAGTGTTATTCACACACTTATGAAATTGAATAACATATTTGGAAAACATATAAAAAAATTAACCTGCGCCTCTTGGAAGCCAGTTTTTTTATGTGAAGTCTCTCAGTACCCTACAATGCTTAAGTGTAAAGCTGGTTAAAAAAAACTAAAAGTATCCAATTGGTCTTCTTCCAAGTTCTATTACAAAATAAACTACGAACAATACAAAACTCTTCAGATTAGAAAGAAAATGAGTGTTAGAACCTTATATCACAAGATACCGCTCTGATTACCTTCATTTTCATACACCATTACACTAAATAACGCTGAAACAAACGCCATTAGATATCACTCCCTGAAATATTATGTTTTAAGTACTGAAGGAAAGGCAATTCTATTCACATTATTTATTTATGATCTGCCTAAATGAAGCAATCATGAAATAATTATTTCGTTGAGTAGTGGTTTATTCAATTTCTGGACCTAGATTAATATGACGTATATTATATATTATGTGGTAGCAATTTATATTTAGTTGAAAATTTTACTCGGCATATATTTTGCTGTATAGTTTAAGGTTAAATTCAATATAGATAAAAAATTCAGAGGAGCCATCGTGACGCAGTGTGACAGCGTCTGACGCAGCCCAATGGTTTGTTTCTAACTCTAGAAAATGATTATATATAAATTATTTTCATCGCCCTGGGCACAAGACAAAACGCGGAGTTACGCCACTCAACATGCAATATCTCGGATTCAGGCGGAAATTCGAAAATGGAGTGTCGTATCACCCAGTTCTCTCAGCCTACCCTGCAATAAATACTAGGCCAAGTAGTTTCGACTGTGTTGTCTGTCAGTCACTCAGTAACATAAGAGTTTTATATACATATTAGCTGTGTCCGCAACTTCGTCTGTGTGTAATTCTAAAATAATAGTAGCCTAAATTACTTATTACATCAGCTATCTGTCAGTGAAAATCCCGTTTAAATCGGTCCAGCCGTCCCAGAGATATGTTATTTACGTACAGGTATGTTTGTAAATACATATGCGTTTACAAAAAAGCGGTTATTTTAATATTACAAACACACACTCTAATTTTATTTATTTTATAGAAATACATATATTACATTCAGTCGGCATAAACATATTATATTCTCATATTCATTAAACAAATAAAATACCAAAAACACAGTGAGACGTCACTCCACCGGCGCACAATTATCTTTAATAAAATTTACCATTGTAATCTGGTTTTATTTCAGTAACGCTTATATTTTATTTACAAACCACTTCACTGATCTTGGCCAATTTTCAGGTCAGAATTTTGCGTTACTACATATATAAACCAATTTGACAGGTGACGAGACAGATGACAGCGCTGCGTTCAATATCCGCTGAAACCCGTTTTTGTGTTCAAAAATACAATTGTGAACCCAGATTACACTAATAATATTACATTTTTGTCAATTTTGTGTTTGTTTGTGAAGTATTAAATAATTTTAAAAGGAACTGAATGTTATTCCAAATGTCTTAAAATCGTATCGCATGTCCGGCAAATGCTGAAGTAGGCAGTGAATTTGTGAAATTTAGTAGATGCTAAGACGACATGTTCTCCAGTTTCTGTTTTTTTTTTAACTATCTAGTGTTGATACACCCTTAGTTCTCTTCCTTCCCTGAAGTCAAAACATTGTGTGTTGAGTGGCGTTACTTAACGCCGTAATTTGTTTTACCAGAGCGGGAAAATAAAAAATATTTATTAAATACATATACATCTCTTACATTCGTAATAAAAAGCTTCTTCTTCACGCTTTTTCCCACACAGCAAAGACGTAAGTAGTCAAAGACGTTCTCCACTTTCTACTTGAATCTGACAAATAGCGTATTGAGTGGCGGAACTCAACCTCAATTTTACAAAACATAGAAGTAAGATTCCAAAGATTGATGGCGGATATTTTGGTAAAATACATTATACAAAATCCGATATCTTGAACTCTTTACAGTTTACATGTAACCACGGACTACTCTAAAGTGTACGAAATGTCAAGTTTTTTTAAATATGTTATTTAATACTATAATCCTGTTAAAATAATTTCATTTAGAATAATAAACTTTTTCTTCTGGTATAATAAAACTATCTCATTATGGGTTCATGAAACTTCAGTAAGGGCAACGCGTGATATCTGTAACGTTTTTATCAATACAAATTTACCTTACAGCATTCAATAATGAAAATTCACACAAATACTTTTATATTTAATAGAGTTCTTTATAATTTTGTTAATTTAATTTGTAACTTTGTAGGAAATGGAAAATTACATTGCTTGCAGTTTTCCTACAGAGTCCTACAGAGTTGAAATTCCACAAATTAGTTCATTTTTACTTGACACCCAGAATGACTCTAGATGAGTTTCGTATATGTGTGAAATGAAACTTAATATATACATTTAAATATAGTAGCTCATTCTTATTATATACATGGTGGAACAAAAGAAATCACCCTATTGGAAGATGCTCTTACTTTTGCAAATGGCGGCCAATGTCAAATCTATTTTAACATTTGTTAACTAGATGTAGAATACAAGTGAACAAGCCATGGAGCGATACATGAACATGAAAATTATTCCGATAATCTTGGAGAGTATGGGACCACACGAGACGCTGCCAAGAGTGGCCGGCTCCGGAGCGCCCGAGAATATCGCCGCTGTTGCCGAGGATGTCGAGCTGTCTCCCTAAGGCGAATTTTAGTTAAAGACCTGCGCATGTTTCACATACAAAGTCCAGTCCGTGTATCAGCTGCTGCCTGTCGACCGCCAAACGTGTGTAACCTTCGTCCATGCCATTATCGGATGACTTCTTTTAGTCCAATTTTATTTCACATACGCACGCATGCACCCACATAGACACGCACGCACGCACGCACTTATCTTAAGGAACATCGCATATTGTGTAACAGGATTAAACGCTGTACTAAATCTAACTAGCCCAAGGAAATTTCAATTCCATTAACACTTCACATGAAATGCGACGACAGATTAAACTGGAGTATTCTGTAAACATTTCCTATTTTCGTTGTGTCTTCATTTATACCATTATTTGTTTAAACTTAGCTTGTACATTTTAGATGGAGTTTATTTTGTTGATTGCTGTAAATACATACATAAATGTATACAATCAAGTATAGCCCTTGTATTCCTTACTTATTTTATACTTGTAATTAAGAAGTATCTGTGTATAAATGTGGTGGTAGATGGCGATCTTCCCTAAAATCAACTTTGTTTTCAGCTTCACGTTGTCCCTCATAGCAGAGCTAGAGAGAACCCAATGTTAAGCCTCTCCGTTCTCCACTTTCTGATCGAAATTGTTTTTTATTGCGTGTTTAAGCTTTGTCTTAGGTATCAGAAGTGAGAAATTTAAAATATAAACATTCCCTGAGTGGAAACTAAACCCACAACCAATCACGTTTTCGGTCTACGTTGTTCTTTTACGTTAACGTTACGGCGTCTAGTTAGACAAAGTACGATCAAAGTTGGTTGATAAATCTCCCTTTTATTATATTACAATGTTTATGGCTTCAATTCCTCTAGGTGAAATAATTGTATCCATATTATTTTCTTTTTATCGCTCTTGTAAGATAAAGGGCATTGGGTTTCTCCAATAGATACGCAATATCTTGAATGGGGTAAAAAGTGAAGCCTAGTGTCTTATCGACAAAATTTTTGCTAGATTTGTCTACCCCGTTATGAGTTAACAACATTTAAATTAAAAAAAATATTCAACATCGCCGAGACATGTTTGCTTAAATTTAATAATTTCAAAACAAATGTTTTTTTACCTTCACGCATTATTTCAAGAAGAGAAGACAAGAAATTTGACTTAAATAATTCAGGTTTTGCGCCATTACCGTATCTTTTAAAATTGATATACCATTTAGAAGTGTATATCAAACAAGATGTTATTGCGATAATTATATTGTAAAAAAAATTGTTTCATTTGTAATTTAGTAAATGGTGTGCCTGTTTTTTTTATACTGCTACCGTACGCGACATTAATAAATCATCTTCATCACTATATAGTATAAAACAATGTCGCCCTCCGCCTCTATCTCTCTGTTCCTGAACTTTCCTCTTTTAAGCCACGCAACGGATTCTGGTGCAATTTTGTACTGACATTGAGATAATTTATTTCCAAAGGTTTATGCATACAAATTATTGTAATTAATTATTTGTGTTATAGAGAAAATACCATATTTTGGGATAAAACCGCTTGTATAAGATAAATCAAAATAATATACTACGGAATATCCGTACGGTACGGTACGGTATATCCAACTTCAACATATTCATCTCGTAAGATTGACTTACAGTAACCATTTTTATCTCTACCTTATTTTTAAATATCACTAATCCTTATATCTAAATTTATATATTTGGCCTTTGGTTGCCTTGGCCATTTAATGTACATATACATTATCCTTTTTCTATTTCATTTAAATGAATAGTTTAGAAGTTATCAGAGCTTTAAAATAACACCCAACTAAAATCTGACTGGCAACGCCCTGCATCCTGTTTTTATATATTTCGATAAAATATTTGATTCGATAAAATTATAAATTTGAGCAGTTTATGATTTAAGGAGGAACGCAGGCCGGCGAAATACAAAATAGATGTTATAGCCGTGTACCTAATGTTGTGTTGAGTCTTACTTTATGAATACTCTCCCATAAATATCTAATAAACAAATTGATTAGAAAAAGAACAGCAGGATTCGGACCCACACCTTTTGGAAACCGTCTAAGCGCTCTGACTGCTAAGCCTTATACGCTTATTACAACTTATATTTATCGTCTTGGCAACTTAATTTTTAAAAAATCATTTTTATACTATACGTTTCTTATGAAACATATGTTTTTAAACCTTTATTTAACTTAAATAATATTACTTTTGCAGAAATACCACCTATTTAATAACAGATGGCGCGACGTGTTCTTACTTTATGGATCTATAAACTATATATCTAAAATTTAAAATCGATTATATTAAAATTCTTACGAACTAATTGTACATACATATATTTTATTCATATATTCTCAGATTGGAAAAACTTTATTTACTTTTATTTACTTTTAGCTTTAAATTTACATGCAAAAAATCATTCATTTCTTTTTAGTAGTTTATATAGTAATTTGACTGTTTCAGCTTTTCATTTTTCTATAAAAACTACATAGAATGTAAGGGATACAAACTGTGTTTGTGTACCGCCAGATTATAAACTATTACTAACCTAACCATACCAAAATTCATTCATTTCAGTAACAGACAGACAAAAATTGTAATGATTTTTCGTCTTCTGTTATCGATATATGGGCGGACCCAATTAAAGTTTTTCTAAAATCTTTCATGTACAGAATTGACTTTTCTACGCTTTTATTATATATGTAGTTTAGTATATTATTGCCACAAATCTACCTTACTATTTACGATACATGCGTGAAGCTATAAAAATAACTATCGAAGTTTGAAGTTAAATCGATAGAAAAGCTATAATAGAAACACGTTGCCATTACATTATGTCTCCAAGACGTACTGAACAGTTAGAGCGCCTCATTTGCATGCGAAGCAAGCCTTCCCAATCACGACGACGCAAACTTTACACAATTTGTATGCGTGAAACGAACGAAATTTCAGATATCTACTGATTTTCTTAGACCTGGATATCTATTTTGTTATTAGATACGTTTTGTGTTTGAGCTGGAGCTGGTGTACCGCAGTTGTGAGAAGAAAATTGAATTCACTATGTTCTATGAATATGTTGGAGCAAAATTGACAATATGGGTAGCTACTAACAATTGTTGAAAGGTAGGATGACGAGTCGACTGGCGGGGGAACTGTTATATAAACGAACACTGTCATTTGGATACGAATTCTTGAAGAAAATTCTATTACTAAATATATTACTAGCCTTTTGCTCTGATAGGGGTTTTATTTTTGTTGTTTTCTTATTTTATTGTCATTCTATTTCCTAACAGTATTGATAATATATATATTTGTTATGTTATGCTGTAAATATGTAAATATAATGTATCTTTCTCGTTCCTATTAAATTATATTTAAATAAAAATAAAAAAAAATGTTCAACACGTCAAACAAAAATATTTTGCGGTTAATCTCAAGTGTATCGTTTATTTCTATGTATTTGTGGAACCTCCGCATGTAGTAAAGAAATCTTAGCTATTTACTATCGACCTATTTTTGACAACTTGCCCAACAGTATTGATTGTACCGCCGCCCTCTATCTCAACAGAAACGAACATATTATTTTAAATATTCTTTTGAAATCAAACCCACATCTATAAGATTTATTCAATAAACAATGTCCTTATAAAACATAAATATAATAATAAAGCCCTTTTATTCCGAATGAAATACAATGTAACAGTTTTGATTTTATACATTTTATTTCTTATAATATATTTCGCAACACGGCATGCATTTTGGCATAGACCTCCTCCAGCTCGCTCTTCTGCAACTCTGGTCCAAAATTGTACTAGGGTTTCGTGAATATCGTCACTCCATCTTGTTTCCGGATGCCCGTACCTTCTCATATTCCCTCTTGGATACCATAAGATTACTTACTTGTTTGTTGTCCATTTATTAATTTTGTAACGAGCATATGTCCTGGCCAACTCCATTTTAGATGGTTTATACGAGTTATTATATGTGTTACTTTTGTCTCCCCTGTTATTTCCAAATTTTGGATTCTGTCACCTAAGCCTGATTCCTAGCATGATTCTTTCTGTTTTTGTAAGATTTTCTCTACGTTAGTGTTCATGTCTCGCAGCCGTATGTCATGCAGATGAGAATACTAGTTGAAAATCTTTCTCTTGTTATGTGAAAATTACAGTCAAATAATTTTATTCTAGATAAGAATGTATAGGCTTCATATTTTGAACGTCCAACAATTGACCACCGGTTCACTTAAGTTAGTGCTTTAGACCTCAGAAGAACGAACAAAAGAAGATTTATTAGTGACAATGATACATTTAAAATAGACTGGAGCATTTCATTCCCAAGCCTTGTTATCATTTATAAAATCGTTAATTAGGTAATTTAACACACAAAGGTATTTCACGTTGTTTTAAATTGTGGTGTAGAGAGAATTTCGGACGTTTTCTGGGATCCTATTGTAAATGATACACATTGTCCCATTAAAGAATTACGAGTCCGATGCAACTACAGGCGCGGTAAGCTTAAGCTTATTTACAGCATTAAAGATTGTTTCTAGTATTAGTGATCTTTGTAATTTTATTAATATTTTTCTTTCCATACATTACATTATTAAATATATATTAAGACGCAACTGTCAATATATTTATTTCTTAAAATTTTTGCCTTATGGATTCTTTCCGGCCTAAGATATAGATTGCGCGAATAGCTCGCTGAAGGCTGCTGAGCTAAGTCTTTTCGCCATTCTATCAATATGAGGTCCGCACTGTAATTTGGAGTCGATTGTAATACAGAGGAATACCGTAGAATTAACTGGATTCACTACTTCACCATTTAAGACTAAACCGACTTTTAAAATTTTCGTATTTAGTGTTCTGAAAACTATACATTTAGGTTTTTTACTATTTAATATCATTTATACAGATTATTAGCAGGAAATCATGTACGATTTTCGAAAGAGCATTGCATAGTCATATACGTTTTTCTATTTATAATGATAAACATAAAAACCAATAAAGTATCGTCAGCAAACAATATTATCTCATGACTTCTTCCAACAGAATATGGTAAATCATTTATATATATTAAAAATTCCCATACTGACTAATGACCCAGGAGACGACTGAACGCAATCAATTGCCTTGGACAAGTCACAGAACACGCCACGTGCATTCTCTGATTCCTCATCCTCTGTTTGTCATGCATAACATTATATAGATTGAAATGCAACAATACTTGATTTAAGATTACTTTTTAAAAATTTTAAAAGTGAGGGTAGCTCCACTATGGGTTGAAAATTGTTGGGATCGGATGTACCACCCGATTTAAATATGAGTATGACTTTAGTATATTTCATCAAGTCAGTCACCACACTCTATACAATTATTAAATATAGAGCAAGGTGAGAAGCAATAGCATCTATTATACAACTAATAAGTTTAAAAAAGACATATTTAGAAAACGTATAAAAATTTGAACGTAGCAGGATTTGAACCCACGCCTCTTGAAAACCGTTCAAGCGCTCTGACCGCTAAGCCATGCGCGTTCCACATCCAGCTACGTCGAAATTCTTATACGCTTCATTACAACTTATATTTGTTGTTAGCATCTCTGTAGCGAGATTTTTACAAATTTCTGCTGCCCAAAGATTATTCTACGAACAATATTATGGCAAGAGAGAATGCTATTTATTAAATACATTTTTTTTTTACATTTTTTAAAGTGGATGTGGAACGCGCATGGCTTAGCGGTCAGAGCGCTTAATCATCAGTGTTCAGTGTCATTGTACGAGTAAAGTGTTCGACAGTAGTCTGTGACAAGATTCTGGATATTTCTATGACTTCTTACTTGTTTAGAACTGTAGCTTTTTAGTATTGATATGCATTCCATTCCATACTTTCTCAATTTGTTGAAAGTTTTTCTTGTTCTTTAGATTTCATCTTCTAGTTTTTTATTTCTTCTTAATTTCCTATCCTTTCTTATATTTTCTCAAATCTGTTTGGTCGAATCTTCTCATTGAACTTCACATCTTTAGTTACATTTACTTTCACAATTTTGACAGTTGTTTGTCCATGTGGTCGTTTTTTTTTGACTCCTCCGTCCGAGTTTACTATTTCTTTAAGTGTATTTGATGAACGAAGAATCTGTATTTTATTTCCATTCCATTTATTTTGAATTTTATTTCTCCCTGTTTTTATTTAATGGCTTTTAGACGGCAGCGTACGTGGTTCACGGCGGCGTTTGAATTTTACCATCTGATATTTACCATCGGTTAATGTATCATTTAGTTCTATTGTCTTTTCTCCTAATCTTGTCATTTCACATATGCCCAGGATATATTTTATATTTTTTAACGCCTTGTTCAATACGAGTAAGCTTTCTTGTGTTCTCAGAGTTCTTGTGTTGAGTGTTGCAATGTTAAAAGGTTTACTTTTTTTACCTTTTGAAGGGTATGGTTGGTTTGGACCACCAGTCATTATGAGAGACATTTTTTTTTTTGTTTAAATCTAATGTTCGGTCTAATATTGTAATTTCTCTAGGCTTTAGCAAGAGATTGGGTTGTATTTCTAGCAGATTTGCTTATGCTAGTTTTTTCTGTGTTGAGGGAGAACCTATTTTTTTTCTCTACTGTTGTCTTTCAGTTTTGTCACTATAAGTTTATCATGTTTAAGACAAACCTATATCCATTCTTTTTTTCTTCTTCCACTTGGTATTATAGTTGTTTACTCTTATCCAAAGTTTCCTTCCTCTTTAAGTACGACTTATCGGTTTTTATTTTCTGGCTTTCATCCGATTCTATATACGTTACTAATATCGTAATTCATTTGCACTTCTAAGTCTAAGGTATTTTTTATATACCATAGAAGAGAATATATAGTCTACTAACTCTCTTTCGGATTTTCCAATTTCCTCTACTCTAAAAAGACTAGGTTGTTTTTTTCATTTCTCTCTTTCTAACGATTTAAGTATCAGCTCCAGTTCTGATACTTTGCTTTTGAGGAATTTGTTTTCTTCAACGATTGCATTTATTTTCTCGTCTATTGCTTCCGTAACGTTTTTGATTACCACCTGTGTTATCTATTTGGTTTGTTTATCCAGTTTCTTGTCAAGTTTTCATAGAAGTAGTTCCATATTTCTATCCATAGTTTGGTACTCTAATAAATTTCTAGTTTTGTTGTGATTGTGGTTCGACTTTCTACCTTATAATGACGATGAGTGAATTCTGTTGCTCTGTGGAAATATTAACGCTCGCACTGTAATCACCATTTCCAAATATTTCCCAGTGTTTGCTTTATTAGAATATCAGTTCACTAATGTTATTTTCACTATTTTGCACTGTTTATAAATTATTTTCGAGGCCTTTGGCGTACGTGTTGACGCTTTAGCAACCGGAACCGAATCCTATGAAAATGTAATAATTTATAATGAATGAAAACATACAATGAATCTTGCAAAGATATTTTATTATTAAGCTTGAGGTTTAAATATGTTAATAAAATCGTTCTTTAATAAGAATTTCATAACTTTTCATAAAGTTTCTAATTTTGTTGTAAAAGATTTTTCATAGCAGAATATGCAGTATCCGCGACTGTTAAAAGGACTCCTTTTTGAGATATACAAATTCAAACTGGAGCGATAAATTGCGTTTCCCTAGTTTCTGATTCAGCAAATAATGTAAGCGTGGGCGGGAGATTACTTTAAAACTTCCACTAGCTTCTTAGAAGACAAATTACAAAAACAACTAATACTAATAAATATAAAAAAAAACAATAGTAAAACTGTTAAAGTATTCTATTTCCCAAATAGCTCCTTTTACTTCAATACATAACTGTGTACGTTTTATTTTCTTTATATTCGTATAGCGAAAGTAACCGATCAGGTAACGAAGTGTGACGTCCATGGAATACAAAATTAGTTTAGAGAAATTCGTCTCACGTCACAAACACCGGCCTGAATGTTATCATCCTGATTACACGAGGCCTCTGATTCTACTACGACTGTGAGTATATTACTTTAGCTACTATGGTAACGGGTAAACTCGATAGTTGCAAACGTTTTGTTTGCATTTAAATAAAAATTTGCTTGAAAATATGAATTTTAAGTAAATTATAGTTGAATACTTATCAGAATTTAATACCCTTAGCCCTGCGTCATGTAAGGAAGGCTTATGTTCAACAATAGACAGCAACAGGCTGATAAGAAATGTAAGATTGATTTTTTTTTACCAATGTATCGATATTTTCGTTCTTGTATATTTACGTCATTGAATACTGCAATGCAATGTCTGTAAGCTACACAGAAAATGGAATGCAAGAATGTATATCACAAAGTTCTATTCGCCGTTCTGTATGATTACATACTGCTACTAAATGAAATGCTGATAAAAAACTGAACTGCTAAAAATTTCGTATTTCTGTCTGTTTAATTTCTGGTCTAATTTGGTTAAAAGCACAAAAATAAAATAGGAAATGTTGACTTGACAACACACATTTTAATTATTTACATGTATTTGTAAATTAAAAAGTGTTTGTCACTAGGTTTTAAGTAGATTACGTTTTTATAACTATAGTATTTCTGTTTCGACAACGAGTGTAGATTTGCTAGTAAACAATATAGTAAGCTCCAGGTAATGCGATTTTCACCTTTCTAACGACTATTTCCCTAAAAAGATTGTGTGGGATTTCTTATAGAATCATATTTTTTGCCAAATGTCGCTGTTATGTAGCTCACGTTCTTGTGTGAGCTAATATTGGCTTTAGTTTTTTATATACTTTCGTAAAATTTAATAATATTTTAGATAACTTTATAAGAGGAAGCAGATGGATAATGCTTTTTACTAGATGGAAAAGACTTGACCGACCTTAATATTGACCTCTTGTATTTCTTCGTTTACTTTATTTTTGTTCATTTGTTATTTTCTGTGGCATTTACTAGGCTACTTTAAGCCTAGCCTAGGTTAAAGGAGTCGTTCAGTATGCTATATGTATTTTTGAAATAATATAATAAATGATTAATAATTGATTAGCAAATATTATAGGACTCATTTATTATTTAATTTAATAAAAGACTCAAGAGTAAAAAATATATAGTTTAAATTTTTTATCTACCTCCTATACAAAATGATTTTTTAATATCAAATCTGATATAGTTTTTTTAAATTATTAATCTTGCATTGTAATTATAAATTATTTATACTTAAGCAATGAAAACAGATTTGAAAATTTAATTCCATTACTTTTGGAATAAGCTTAATATTTAATGTTGAAGCGTACATAAATGTCACAGGTTCCGTCGTTATTACGTAGACGAGGTACTGTGCCTCAATTATTGTTACTAACTTAAAACAAACTTAGTACATCTTGACAGTTGTGACTTGTCAGAACTTAGCGAGCTTAGGACAATAAAGACACCTCAAATTAAATTAATTTATTAGTTATAATTATAATAATTGTAAATATAAATAAATACATGCACACATAAACTACGGTAAGCTCTTAGCACTATATTACATTATAAATAAAAGGAAACATTTAAAGAAATAACCTATGGGAGGAAAATTTGGAAAAATCGCCATATCTCAATTTAAATATCAAAACTCTCAATAAATACTGATACTATATTTCAAAGCTACGATAATATATAATGGCACTTAGATAGTCTCCACTTGGATTACGTGTGTGTGCTTTTTCCTCTTATGAATGCCGTTGAATTCATTTTGAATATCCTCTAATGTCTTTCCCTTCGTCTCCGGAACGAAAAAATAGACGAAAATTATTCCAATAACGCATGAAACAGCAAAATGCCATAATGCCCAGCCTGGTCGTACCATGTCTACCAAGTTTTGATACAATTTCGTGACACCAAAAGCCAAGAACCAGTGGAAGCCAGCTGTAATAGCCGTTGCACGTCTTCTCATATTTGGGTCAAATATTTCACGCAGCATCAACCACGGTATTGGACCTACTCCAGCAGCATACACAGAAACGAATACACATAAACTAAATAATGGAACCCAAGCGTTATTTGCGGATAAGTTGGAAGCTTTCAAATGATAATAAATCGCCAAACTTCCTAAACTTATCGCCATTGCTGCAAATGAAACTAATAATAATATACGTCGTCTGATTTTCTTTAAAAACATTGTTGAAAAATACGTTGAAGATACAAGGCAAAAGCCTAGAATAATAGCAGGTCCGGGTGGCTTGAGAGAAACTGAGAAGTTCTTAAAAATATCCTCAGCATAAAACAGAACAGGGTAAATACCGCTCATTTGTTGAAACACCATCAATCCAAACGAAACTATCAATGCCTTCACATTTGCAGTATTATGGAATAATTCCCTAAAAGTAACTCGGTTCTTTGTGGAGCTTCGTATATATTCTTTTAACGTTTTGATTTCCCCTTCAATGTCATTATCAATGCCGCGGAAGTACCGTAACGCAGCTTTTGCTTCACTCTGTTTTCCTTGTGACATTAGATAAGCTGGTGATTCCGGTAGAAATATGAAAGCGATGAAAAATGCAACTGGTATAGTTGCACAAAGTACTGATAGCCATGATGTACTTTGAACCATGCCTGGAATTCAATAAAATGTGTATGAGTGACCATAATAAATTTTCTATATTACTTGTAATTTAACAGGTTTCTTCTAAAGTTTAAAATACCGTTGAAGAATCTTTAACAGCTTAGAATTTCAGTACATATTTTGAAAATAAAAATAGTAGTGCTCAAAAGTTCAAGAAAGATAAATTCTCGTTGTTCTAATTTTAAGTAAAAGCTATCTATTCTGTAAAGAAAACTACTTCCCACGTCAAATTTTGTATCGTATGTAATTCAGCGCCAGCATGAGATAAAGAAACGTGCGCTAAATTGTTATGAGGGTGGAAGTGGCTATAAAATAAATATAAATTATTACAAGAGCGCTACAGGGCAGGACAGCGAATACCAAAAGGCACATATCAACTACTTATATTCGCACGAATACCTTTGTCTAGGTCAAAAGATGCCCAATAATTATATGATAACTTGTTTTTTGACACGTAAAATAACACAATATTTTATTTATGAACTTCCTTTTATATCTGATTCCTGTAGAACCTAAATATCAGAGATTGTATAAGAAACATTACATTAACAAATAAAAGTAATAAATATGAAATGAAGATATCAAATATTTGAAACGTCTAAATAATAAGTAGTGGGTCAAAAGCGATATTACTGACTTTAGCGATATTTTGTAATTGTGAAAAAAAAAACATTTTACATATATTTTTAAAATTCCTAGGAACTATTTAAATTTCTAAAAATAACATTCTCACATTGTTTTTAACTGACATTGAAAAACTGTAGACATAGTGGCACAATAAGACAGTCTGATTGTAATCGCAGTTGATTGTGGGTTCCCCACTATTGAAATATAAATTTCAATATAATCATATATTAAAATTATTCCCTTTACCAACTCTGTTTATAAAGACAAAACACGACGTTAAGTTTCACCACTTCACACGTAATATCTCAAATTCATGTGGCAAGTGGCGTATTGACTGCCTTGATTACCCTGATATGCCAGGTACTCTCTGATTGCCCTGATATCAGGGAAAAAATGTGAAGAAAAACCTTAGTGATTAATCCTTTAACATTTAACGTGGAGCGCGTATTCGGTTTTTCTATAGGAGAAATAAAACGTATATATTTCTTAAAGCTATAAAATAATTGCTTTTTTTCTTACCAATAATATAGCAGAATAGAACTCCACAGGCAAAATGAACGTGATAGAAAGTAACAAGAGATGGAAGAAGATGTTTTTCAGCAATATCTTCTACGTAGGGCGGAATGCCTACGCTAAAAGCTCCAACCGCTACACCGCCTACGAAGCGTCCCACGTACAAACCGTATACGTTTGGACTAAAAAATAAAATAAAAAATAAATGGAAATAAAACTTAACTTTATATTTTGCTAAATGACAAAAAATAATGTTTTCTGGTTGTAATCTGCGCTTGTATTTTGTTATTGTACATAAAATACAATCTCTGTCCGTCTGTTTGTGGAACATATTCAAAACAATAATACTAGTGAGACGAAACGATATTAATAATAAATGAATTAGTTATGTTTCTTAATTACCCTTAAACAAAGGCATTTATTAAATATTAACTAAAATATACCTGGACGCAACTAATATCCAAGAGACTAGGAGCGGTAAGGCCAGATAAAGTAAAGTCTTCTTTCTACCAAAGTGTTCTGATATGAGACCGGCTGGTACGGCACCCCACAATGCACCTAAACATAGCAGAGACGCTGCCCATGATGCTTCTGAATCACTAAGCTGAAAGAAGTAAATTGAGAAGATTGTTTATATCTATTTTTCGGTACCTAAACTAATGTACTTGGTTTTTGAATGATAAATAATCATAAAAAGATAAGTTATGAATTTTTAATTCGACTACTAATACTATAAGTATATTTGAAGCCATTTAAAGTCATCTTGGTGTAGTTAGTATCAACGGAGACGATGGTATTGAATTGGAAATTTACACGGTTATTTGTACTTGTAAAATATATTCATAATATGTAGACCTCTCCTTATGTGGTAAGATATGTTGAGTGAAGGACGATGTTCTGCCGCCTACGTAATCTGTATTAATACGTTAAAGAAACATTTTCAATTTATTTTTTTCGAAAATTATGCGGCAGACTAGAAAAATTTTCATACTTATTTCATGGTGAAGAATAATTGCATAGTCTTGGTGAAAAATAATTACAAAACTAGAATATTTTTTTGTAATGAATTAGAAAAACATTGAACTAATAAAACAAATGATGCAAACACTACCATTGGTATGGTTTTGTATAAAGTGATATACACGTTGCTGGCCTACTAATATCGATAAATGAGCGGAAAGTGCAAAACAGTAGCTTATCCCCGAGAACTATATCTTCTCAGCGATATACAAAAAAAGTCATTAAAAAATAGTTAAAATGTAAAATAAATATTTCTAACAGTTCTAACATTCTATTACTAAATTTATTAGCGAAATTACTTTAATTAAAATGCTTGCTGTATTTTAATTATTATTTTCAAAATAACCTAAGTTCAGCAGCAGTTTTGGAGGTCAATAACCTTTTTCAAGTTTAACCCTTCTATTCAAGGAGTTAGTCTATACTTGTACAGTTAATTTTATTTGCAAAATATGTTCTAGACAACAATTATTTTCTCAAATTTCTTAAATGCATTCAGAATAGTAAGGGAATGATCTTATGAAAATGATTTAAGACACGTATTTATATTTTGTAAATAATTCGATCTAAGCTCAATAAATATCTAACTAAGCTCAATAAATATCAACTCATCAACAAGAGATAGTAATTTGCAATTTTATTGCCCATTTAAAAATCGTAGTAATGTATATATGTTTATTTATTGTTAGATATATGATTAGATATAATAGTCTCAAGAAACTCTCTTTTTCGAGACATTGCCTATTGAGTGGCGGAATTTATAACAGGGAAATGATAACAATTTCACTAATTATTAATTATAGTCCCCCGAACAAGATTTGAACCTATAACCATCGCTTTAACAGTCAGATACTGTCCCACTGCACCACGATTATATTTAGAAGTTTAAAAGTTCACTAATCAAATTTCTTGGAGCGATTTGAGTATTTTAAAGAAAAATATTGTACATCTTCATTTAATAAGTCAATTTTCTAGAACCAAATTACTTTTCTTAGATTAATAAGGGGCGAGAGGTTCTCGACCTACGAACTTTCTTAATGCTTATGTGTGACCTACGAGTTAGCTTTCGTCGCAAAGATTTAGTACAGTTAATAATAATTAGAATTATTAGCTTAATTTAGATATTGCGGCACATAAAACTTAAAAGTTTATATCATATTTTAAGTTCACGAAAGACTGGTTGGGACATTCCCATTGCATCGACTAGTGGTCGGCCGAAGAGGAGCACCGTGAGGTTTTAGTCCGGAGTCCTAAATAACCCGTCCAAGCCCGCAATGGAGCAAGCAGGTATCCATATCGGATTTCCACACGTAAAAAACAATAGAAGGGGAGTCAGAGAGAACCTAGTAGGTAGTGAACTGGAACCTCCGTTTTGAACTTTCCGACCAAATTCAATATATTCAGTATTATGTAGCGTAAAGCAACGCTGGAAAATGAAAATGTGTGGCTGTGTTAACATTTATATATTGACACTGGGTATTGGCGAACAGTTACACCGTTAGACTGTTGAACGGTTTTCAAGAGACGCAGGTTCAAATTCCGCTGCGTTCAAATTTTTATACGTTTTCTAAATATGTATTTTTCAATTTCCTAAGTGTGCGAATAATATTTTAAAAATGTTAAAAAATGTCTACTATTTTTGAACAACAGAGATAACTAGAACATTCTATAAGCTCCATAAGTCCTAATAGCCTAATTTTCTATAACGAAAATGTGAAATATAAAAGTAATATAAATAAAAACAAACGCACTCACACGCGGTTATAGTACATTAATTGATTCCCACTCGTAAGAATGATTATATTTTAAATATTTTATTATTTTCTCTCCAGTACCTAAGATAAAAAGCAGCGTTGAGTTCTGTCACTCAACACGCAATGTCTCAATCTTATTGTTTGTTGTTATTTTGCAAGCTTATTTTATGTGCATGCAAGCTAACGATTTTATATATAATTGGCTGAGTGGTATTCGAACCTACGACAATCGCGTATGTCAGACATGGCTTGTTTTGTTGTTAATTTTGATGAAAAACTATTATATATTTAAATTAAAATATCATATACTATTCTATATATATTTAAACTTACTAATATTTTAGGATGCGTGCCATTGATTCCTGAGAGAACATCAGACGACCTCGATTGTATCTAGAACAAAACAAATTGGTTATTTCCCCCAGTAAGGTCGTAAGAGAGATACTATTGTTACACGCCATACTCCACTCGACTTTCGGCCCGAAATCGAGACAAGGTATCGAAACTTAACGCCTCACTTTTTTACCAGAGATGGCAAATGAAATTAAATTTGATTGAACATTAGTAATACTTAAAAAGAAGAATCACAAAAAATAATATTAATTATTTACTAATTTCTTTTTGTAGAAGAGCAGTGCCAGTGTAGTAAGACCTTTTGTAGATTCAGAGATAAAATTATATTAAAATTGCATATAAAAACTTAAATGTATACGAATTTGAACGAGAAATCCTCAAATATTGTAATACGTAGCTACTCAACTAAAACGGCGTCTTCCTTACATTTTTAATATTATTTTATTCTTCTGTTAATTTTCTGTTTCAAAAACGTAGCTTCACCTTGTTTTCCGCACAGCGAGGTAGCCAGATATAACTCAGTTATGAGACACAAAATTCTCAGTCGTTCCAAATTGAGATATTGCGTGTTGAGTGGCGGAACTCAACGACGCGCTTTGAGCGTTACCGTAATGATAATGATTTTAATGTGATCTTTCCCAGTGAGAGTCGAACCAACGACCTTTATATTTGTAGTCAGTCGCTATGCCACTGCGCACTCAAGGTAGATACGCTTTTGTTACAGCTAACAAATAATAAATCAAACACACAAGTGAATTTTCAACACAATCGGGTAAAAATCAATGTATACAATGCAGCCATTGTTAAAGGGTTCTCGTTGGAAAATGACAAAACTTTGCTTAGTTTTCGTGCGAATATCGTTCTATGGTTACGCATTAAGGGCTGTCTCCTTAAAGATATGTATGTTTATTCTATTTTATTTTATGTATGAAAATATTGCAGAAATTATGAATAATAAAATACTAAGTACTACACATCTTAGAAATACTCTTTTATTTTTAACTTTTTATTTAAAGTGTTATTCACACACTTATATAATTGAAAAACGTTTTTCAAGAGACGTGGATTTACATCCCGCTTCGTTTTAATTTTTATATTTTTTTTTCCTAAATATATATTTTAATCTTTTATTTAATAATTGTCTTCGCTTCGTGTAATACGAATGCTTTTAAATATACTTAGTCTTGCAATAATTATTGTTACAAAGAAAAACAACATTCTTTTATTGTACTTAACATTAATTACTACAACAGAGCGTGAGTTTAAAACATATTTAAAATATAAAGCGATAAAAATATATAAAGCTTATTCAAACTGAAGACCTCATTAGCTGCAATATAGTCCTTTAAACGTTGAGGCCAGTTAGCAGCACGCACTCTTTCTATGGAAAAATTCTTCACTGCCAATCATTTGGATTGTTTTAGGGACTTTAAATAATCAAGGCGTTTAGAGTAAGTTTGCTCTCGAAAACTGACCATAAATCATAATCCAGTGGATTAAAATCAGGACTTGATGACGGAGAGTCTTCAGCTCTGATGTAGTCCGGAACGTAGGTTCTAACCAAGATTATGTGGATCGTGCTTTATGACCCGGCGCCTATCCTTGCTGAAAGGACCATTCTAGGTTATAGAACTTGATATTGTTAAGGGACTTAATTACCTTCTCAAGAAAGATATTTTGATACACTTGTGCCGATATTTTGATACATTTTTCAAAAAAAAATGGCTCAGTCACTTTTCCATAGCTAATAACAAAATCCTCACAAAACCATCACTGAATTCGGATAATATTTACGTGTCCTCTATTGACTAATTGCGAATCTTCTTTCGATCTTTTAGCATAAATACAATCTTTCTGTTTGTTAAAATATTGTTCAATTATAAAAATTATATTAATTTATTATTATTATTATTAATTATTATTAATAAAAATTGTCATCCGTGAACAAATTATTTCTGATACCTCCCTTTGTGTACCGCTTAACTAGGTCTATCTTCTAGGACCTATCTTCATCTCCCGAGTTAAGATATTTTGCTTCCGGACAGAATTTCTGTGAATTTTTACTGTTTTGTTCGCCTTTTTCGTGCGAACACTACGTGAACGGCCAGATTTTTTTCTGTCACAAACAAAGAAGGTTTCATAGTACCTATATATAACCCGGTACACAAACATTTGAGTAATACCAAGCGTATTTTATTTTTCACCATACCTACTGTATGTAATGCAATAAAAATTTTTTATCACATATTGGACAGTTAACAATCCATATACAAATGACAGATTCCAAATTCAAAAGTAATATTTTGTTTATTTTTAATTATAACAGTATTTTTGGCAAGACTTAGTAAAAAACTTATTATACTTTTATCCACTAGCTGACGTGTTCACGTTCTCCTAGAAACCTGTATGGCCTTTATACATTTGTCAAGCCGTTAATAGAATATTTATTTTAATAATTTCATTTATTTTAATGTATTGTTATGAAAATATAAAAAAACTATAATGAAGTGTTTTCTGGTTTTCTTTTTCATGTAAACTTTAAGTATACCAAATTCACACTTCTGTGTCCCTGATATAATGATCTTTATAAAAAGGAATCGAACTTATAATCTTTGTATATAATAAAACTGTAAATTCACGATCGCTTTCTGTACATGGAAGATATATGAAAAAAATATTAGTGGGGGCATTTTTCAATATTATTTAAACTCAACCATGGTTTTTAATATTCTTTTCAGTTTGTCTGGTTGTCTTTGCGCTTGTGCACACTAATCTCTGAATCAGCTTATTGCATACGTATAATTTTTGTATTCTAAATTACTATAAGTAATAACACTAAAATGACTTTTTGACTGTTTCAAATAATAAATAAAAATAAAAATCTTCAGTAGAAACCCTATCGCCCTAACGAAGGGCGACCACACAATGGGCGTATTTACAAAGGACGCTCGTCACCTGCGATCACGCAAGTTATATTACTTCACGGATTACTCAGTTATTATACATTTAATTTAATTTCTGATACCACTAGCATTTTGTTTGTATTATATTTGTTCATACATATTTATACATATATAGCGGGGTAGTGTTAAAACATTCCGCGTCTTACTCTCCGCCACTGAGCTACCATGGCATGATAACTCTATAACAATACAGTAGTAGTAATTCGACAATTTTGTATTTTGTCATATGTTAATTACTGACAACTAATATGAAAAATGTATATACACCATGTATGCCAAATAAATCAGAAAAAAAACTTCTAAGCGTTCCATGGATTTATCATAGGGGTTCCCATCGCGTTGCAATGAGTGGAGCTTAGTGCTGAGTTAGAGCCTGAGACTTGACGACTGAGACGACCCAAGTGTAAGCTTAAGGGGTCCCTATAAACTACGCATGAACGTCACCTCCTCACTCTCTACCTAGAGTGATCTCTACTAAATTAAACAAATAATCAAACTTATTTGCATAGACGTTATAAGCGCGACGAGCTGCACGCAATGTGTCAAAATCAAAATCAAATTATTCTTTATTCAAATAGGCTATTACAAGCACTTTCGATTCGTCAATTAATATAAAATGTCAGTATTGTGTATATCTATATCTAATTGGCGGAACGCGTAATATGGAGTGGTTTGACAATAGGTTCTCAGTTCAGTTCAGTTCAGTTCTTTAATTATGGCGCTTTTAACGTTCCTATAGAGCCATTCGCCCAACTCACATTGTATGGAGTACACACGAAGGTGACTCGTCGGTAAAAAAGAGCTAAAAACAGTTACATTATGATAAAACAATAGTGACCTTCACCTATAACAAAATAACTATTTACAGTTTTATATATACTATTTTCACTTCTATGTTACGAAGTTTAGATTGTACGTATAAAATTCTGTTTCGATTTCTTTTTCGGTTTTGTAGGAAATTTGAGAATTCCTCTTGTTTAAATATGTGGCACTTTTGCTAGCTTATACAATTAAATGAATTTAATAATATTTATTAGACCTGTTGCTTTTTTCTAAGGCCAATTTAATAGGTCACGTTAAGTTACGAATAGCTAGAATATAAGATAATAGGAGTTAAAGCGACTTTTCTTAAAGAAGCACTTAAAAATCTAACCTAACTTTATAACCGCTAACAAAGTTATAATATAATGTAGAAATAAACCAAATATTTCGCTTTACGAATTCCATTATTATAATAAGCTTTGAATTTTTAAGCACTTCTGGTTTTCATTGAAGTTAAGAAGTTTTTAGTAAGATTGTAAATTTGTAAGCTATTTATAGTTGACGAGTTTTGTACATTGAAAGCAGAAAACAGTTTTTTATTTTTTTACTAATGACTGCATTTTAATATAATAAGTAAGCTTTATACCTTTTCTCGGATAGCAGAGAGAACTTAGAGTCAAGACACTCCATTCTCTATTTTTAGCCCAAAATCGAAACAAAGCCAAAAACCTTTTCGTTTTCAATTTCGCAACTCAAGAGAGTTGCGAAATTGAACGCCGCGCTTTGTCATTGCTACCAAAGCGGAGAAATAAAAATATTTTAAATAGTTATAATCATTTACCCGAGTGGGAATCGAACCTACAACCGCAAACTGTACCAGTTAAATACATACATATAAGCAATTAAATAACCTTTATCGACTTTTAAGAAATATTCATTTATATAAAGTAGTTTTATATAAAATGGTACTACATTAATTAATATATTTAAAAAAAAATTTAATACAAATTTTGCTTATTAGGGACATTAAAACAGCACTCATTGGATTCACTTATCGTATGTGTGTGTGCGTGAGTGTGTGCGGGCTTGTGTTTACTGTGGCAAGATAACTCTCAAACGGATGGACCATTTTCAATGAAGTCTTTTTCATTCGTAAGCTAATTTCTTTTCCAAAATGATGTAAAACATTTTTGACATAAAATTGAATAATTGTTTTTCAATCTACTTGTATGTATCTTTGCTTAGGGGTATTTTTTAATTATAAAATAAATTTAGTTTGTCTTGTAATTTCAGCCCATGGTGGCGCAATAGGACTGTAAACGTGATTTCTCCACTTGGAGGATTGGCATATTTAATTTATTTTATTTTGCCCGCTCCGATGAGACAAGCACGGTTGCATTTTACAATTTAATATGTCTCAAATTGGAATGGAAGGCAGAGAACGGAGTGTCTTGACACCTTCTTTCTACCTACCCCACTATATGGCAAAAAGCTTGAATTTAAGCATCCTTTTTACACGTATTAAAATGGAACTAATTTTTACTCTACATCACATTCTTTCACTAAGCATTTCGCGATCTATTAGTTGGTTAGACATCCACAATATATACCCAAAAAAAAGGAAAGTGTGACAAACTTTCACATAGTTTGAGCCTAATTTAATTCAGCAAAGTTTGAAAGATTAAGTACACGGGCCTTACTTAGGATTCGTCAACTCCTTAAGTAATCTTTGTCTTGGGGATACTGGGGTTACTTGTTTGTGGACTTATACGAGCCATTTTTATTACGACAACTAGCTTATCTTCATTCGCTATTTATTAATTCGAAAATAATAAACTAGCGACGTGAATTATATTTGGAACAATTGTAATATTGTAAATGCAAATAATCTTCGAAGTAAAATTTAAAACTATCGCCTTCTATAACTAATAATATTTTAAATATATCTGTTATTTGACCGGATTTTCAAACAAAGTTCCACCATATAACATATTTGTTCTTTTAAGGGCGAAAACTAAGACCTAAGGTGTCAATATGTTGCCTGGGTGTGAGAGGCTTTTCAGTTTGTATTAGAGTCAGGTGTCGTCCTGTAATACCGAGCCGAAACGCCCTATAAGCTTCCACCCGAAAACTTGCATTTAACCTCCTACAATTATTATAAATATTTAGTTGCTTAATATTATATAAAATGTAATAATTTGGTTTAGTATTCACCCAATATGAGTAAATTTTACAATAATGAAGATCTATGTTTTGTTAATCACTTTATACAACAAAATAATGTATAAAATTGACTATACGATTCATTAGTAAGCCATATATGTATATATACTCGTATGTATGTTAGTAATACTAATATATGCTATTATGTTATTATCCTGTAACATGACGTCTTATGTACGTAACTATACAGTATTATTTCTTAGCTTAGCAGGCTTAGTGGCCAGAGAGCTTGAACGGTTTTCAAGAGGCGCGGATTCAAATCCTGCTGCGTTTAATTTTTTATACGTTTTCTATATATACGTTTTTCAATTTCCTAAGTGTGTGAATAACACTTTAAAAATAAAAAATGTAAAGTTATTTAATAAATAGCTTAAAAATAAAAAAAATGTATACTATTAATATTAATAATTAGTTAAAGCAAAATTTGGTTTTGTTTTGTTTGTAGTTGTGTTTGAAATATAACTGTACAAATATGTAATTTTGTAACATAACCTCTTGTATTTTTAAGCTAATAAAAATATCAATTAAACAATCAATCCGTCAACCTATAAATCAGCCAATAAATCAATGGGTAAAACATAATGTAAAATTATATATACCTCATCCTGTGATGTCAATAAAGGTACAGCAGACGACGACCACGCCACACACACGCCTGCTGCGAAAGCTCCTAAGTTAACTGCAAAACGAATATAAATAATACTTATAAAAGCTTTTACAAGCTTATTAATATAAGATAAACTTTATATAACAGAAAATAAGCTATCTTATTTATTTCATTAAAGAAATATTTAGGTTATTATTATTTTTTTCACCTTTACCTTTTTCCCTTTTAGCAGGATGGGTAATTATAGAGAACCTAGTGACTAGACACTCCATTTGTAATCTGTAGTACAAGGGAGAAAAGTGTGGACTAAAAGAAGAAAAATTAAGCTTACCTATCCCAGTAGCAATATACTGTGTAGTAATTCCCGACGTATCCCTCTTTATGTCTGGCACTGTTTCAAGTCGCTGCAGTATTTTGGAGTGGCCATTTTTGTTATCCGTCGACTCTATATAGGAGACACCTGCTTCCGCGTCCATTGATGGCTCGTCCACTGATTAATAAATATATAAATAAATAAACAAGGCAATCGTATTAGTAGCGGATTCAAATTCCACTCGAGATTGGTTCTCACCATAGGCGAAGTTACTTATGATCAACTATCACACTAGAAACGCCACAACTAACTAACTAATTCACTTGGAGATATATTTTTGTTTGGAGTACTTAAATGGCAGGCGACGTGGTTTTGTAATGAAAATTTCGTATACTCTACAAAAAAGAAAAAAAATGAATGTAATGAAAACAAATGTTCTCCATATCCGGCTCTGCTTAGAAGATAAATTAATATGAATATACAGAGTAGTATAAACTGTGTGAGTCTTTTTTCACAGTATGTTCTAAAATTTTGTCTATTTATTATTAAAAAGTGAAATTAAATACTGTATTTGTTCTAGTTATATATGTTAAACTAGTTAATGCTCGCAACTACGTTTGCATGGACTTTGTGACATACTACTTTCATTTCTCATATGTTAACATTGAAACTTGGACCCATAATTATAATAACTTTCTTTAGGGTGATTATATTCTTGTCTCTAAGACATTAATATCAGAATTATATATATTAATTGTATTTTTTGTAGCTTCACGCGTAGTATTTGTGACGTTGCCTATTAAATGCCGAATCTTGTCGGAAACTAAGCTAAAACAATATAGATATAAATATTTCCTCAATTTGGGAATCGAATCCAGAACTATTGCGTTTACAGTCAGACGCTGTTCAACTGCTCCAAGACGGTTGCAAAGTTCAATTATTTTTATTAATTAACAAAAACTGTCTATCATATTAAACAATTTCTACTAATGCGACATTTACTTTATTTCTTATAGATTAGCCAATCTATCATGCTCATCTGATTTTCCAGCTCTTTAATTATAATGTAGGTCAAAGGAAAATCATATCACATTGTACAGTTTTTACTAAGGAGGTATTATAGTGTTGTAATGTACTATGGTTCTTCATAAGTTATTTCGAATCTCAATTTTTTATATATCAACGGCTTTCATAGGTTAACTGGTATATTATGTGAAGTTGTATAGTTTTCTAAATGTGTGGGAATTCTATATTTTAAAAATGTTAATAAAATCACACTTCTACTGAAACACGCACCAAAACGATTAATCATCATCATATTTATAGAATAAGCATGAATTTTGAAATTTCCAAATTAATTTCAATATATTAATGTAACATTTATTTTATAGCTTTATACATTGTACGTCCAAGTTTTAAACATAAACATCCCCAGGTTAGACTTTGAACTGCTGTCATCGTGCATTCAAGACATCTGAACACATCGTGGCCTCATTGGCGCCGTTCTCCATAATCTTTCTCAATAATATTATTATCTATACACTAGTTGTATATATTTGTGTCATTTATATTAAAAACAAAAGTTACGCAAGAATTGTAAAATAATATAATAATCAACTATCTCCATTCAAATATTAATATATAATTATAAAATATATTAGTAATCATGTTGTTGCCTATATTTTCTTAAATTAACTTCTTCTTATCCTTGTCATACTGTTTACATTTTACTTTTACAGTTCAATAACTAAATCTTGAAATCTTGATTTTTGAACGCATTTTGAAAAAATCTCAGGGCTCTCTAAGGCTTCAAGAAATGTACATGCCAAATTTATTTTTTATGGCTTTTTACGGCCTATAGTTTCTATTATGGGCCAGTTGTGTTTAAGGAATATCTAATCGAGAAGTTTAATATTTTATTTGAAGTGTGTCGATTGATTCTGACACATCACATCATCGTTAAATGGTTTTAAACAGCCAAAAAGTGACAAACACAGAAACTTTCTCTCTACTAATAAATATGCGTGAATTTAAAAGTGTTGTTAAAATATTCGTATTTGTTGCCAGATTTTATATAGATATTTCACTGTATAAATAAAAATCAAGATTTTAACAAAGGCAGTAAATTGGGAAAAAATTACATAAACTGAAATAACGTTTAAAAAAACTCACATAGAGAAAACCTTTTGCACATATACTGTACATTTATGATCAACTATAAAAATAGAGATCTGTCAAAATATTTCATTCTATTATTTCCGTTCCATTCATTATAATGAATTCAGGTATTTGACCAGGCATTGATGAAGTCTAGGTACCAGGTAGGTACTAGATAGGTAAAGTGTTAGAAACTTTTCTAAGAATATGGTGGTATTCTCCAATACCGAAATTTACGATTAGTCTGACCAAAATAGATCAATAATTGTTATTATTATTACGATTCCGCGCTTTTCCCGCATAGTAGGGTAGTAAGAGAGAGCCAAATGTCAAGACACCCCAATATCCACTTTCTGACCGAAAATGCTTGTAATTTAAATATAATCATAGTTTCATTTAAAATCTATTAAAATAGGGACAGCTAAAGATCATATAAAATGAATCCAGATTGAGTATAATATATTGGTTCCGTCTAGACCAATTAATTCTTGTTCATATCAAGAAACTAAACTTGACCTTATTAACGTCGGTATCTACTAGCTGGGTCAGAGATATTATTGAATTGACTTTAAATGGAAAACGCAATGTTGGTTGCTCAGCTTTTAGAAACACCTCTTATAAGGTAAAGGTTAGTATAGAATTACAAAAATAACGTGAAATATAACCTAATATCACTTCATCGTGGTGTAGTGGGTTGTTCCAATGACTATATAACACGTGATGGTCGTGAGATTGATTTGCACTTGGGGAATATTTATGTTGTAAATTTTACACCCTGTATAACAAATCGTAAAGTCGATTTTCACCACTGTAACCGTAAGGTCTCTAAAAATTGGATGAAAAATGATGAACGGAGGTTCTTAGGTATAAGGTAACTATACCTTGCTATGAGAGAAAGAAAGACTTGAAACCAATATATAAATAACTTAATTATGCATATTTTATCAATTTATGTGAAGCTTAGATCGTTGTGATACAGTGGGAAAACTACTACTGTCTAATAATGGGCTTAAACCAATAAATAAATATATAAAAAATATATTTTTGTCAGCTGTACGATTTTTTTCACAACATGGTAGATAGAGGACTGATCTCAAGACATTTCGTTCTCAACATTTGCCAGAATATTAGACTTTAGGAATTGAGTGGTAAAATAGAGCATAGAAATGAAAATAATTTATATATAATCATTCCCACACGCGGAAATCGAACCTATAACCAAACACATTTCCAGTCAGACGGTCAGTTCCCTACAATCCAATTTGATTTGATAAAATACAGAGTACGTTGCCTAATGCCGTTGCATTCACGTAGTAGTCACGTGTATTAAAATGCACTCACGTATCTCAAAGACTTCACAGAATTTGTAAAATTAAACAAAGATGTTCTGATATAATTAGCTTAACAAGCCTACTTATTTGACTTTGCTCTGTGTGATGTAGATATAAGTATGTAATTTTAAAATGAAGTACTAGTTTCAAATTGTCAGCTAACATAAAAATGTCAGTATTGACAGCGCAGGCTGCAATCTAACTAAGCTTACGTACACAATTATCGTAATTTAATTGAGACGTGTCTTATTCCTCAAGTTTGCGGATTCAAATCCCAGTAGAGAAAAATTGATATTTTAAAAAAAATATGTTTTTGTAAACCTTATCTAGTTAAATAAATTCTTGCATTATATAACGATAATAAGAAGTAAAGTAATTTCACATTAAATATATTACAATATTTAAAATAAACTAAGCCAAGAACTGCTGTAGGAGTATACTATAGGAGTACTTTTACAGCGTAAGACCGAAATAATACAAAAAACATTCTAAATTTAGACGCCACCGAGACGATGCTGAAAATATAAATGCATTGGTTTGAAATTAAAATTAAATAAATAATTAGTAATTAACCGATATATGGATCAGCAACTTCACACGTAATGCAATGACTGAAAACGGAGTGCGGAATTATTTACCAACAAGTTCTTTATGACTGATATTAGAGATGCTTAAAAAAAAAATAAAAAAACCTACTGTTCGCAATCCCACGGTGACACACCCAAAAAGTTATCTTAATAAAACTATTTTGTAATAAAAACAATATTTTTTCTTTAAATAAAATATAGCGTAAATCTCTGCGTGGCGCGAATGACTGCGCGTCAACGCGTAATCTCGATAAGACGGCTTCTTTAAAATAATACAGGGTTACTCAAGTCAACTATTTCTTATAACTATGCATTTATAAATCGTTGTATTAATATATGAGACCATTGTTATGCAGTGGGACATCGTCTAAGTCTAATCGCAAACGATTCGATTAATTTTTTGTCCTTTTTTGTCCCGCCTAATCTCTAGAACGGCTAGACCGATTTTAAGGGGACATTCACGGGCAGATAGCTGATGTGTTAAGGGATAACTTAGGCTACTTTAATATTGGAATTCCACGTGAACAAAGTCGCGGGCCTACCTAATATTAATATATGAAAAATAATGTTATTTTTGTCAACGCACAAATCAGCAGAAAATTTTGCAAAATAGCTATGCAAAATTTACTAATGACATTACATACTCTTAAGAACTTTAGCCTATTTGAGGTTATCGTGGCGAAGTGTGACACCGTCTGGCTGCATTTCTCCGCTCTGGTGACAAGACTAAGTGTGATATCCAGCTTCGCCACTAAACTTGCAATGTCTAGGATTCGGGTGGAAAATGGAGAACGGTGAGTTTTGACACTAGGCTCTCTGCATACCCTTCTAAGAGACAAAAGATCAAAAACTGGAAAAAGAAAAATTACATAACTTTACTGATTCCCAGGGCTAATTTTAACCCTATGACCTCATGCTTAACAGACAAATAAGTCTAGCTAGTCTTAAGTAATCATCAACATCGTCAAGCAGATTTCCATAGCTAATTAATTCATGTATTATGCTGATTCTAGCATAAATTTACTACAGTGTTTGTTTGCAAACCTACTTACTTAAAACGTGATGGAAACACCCGCAGTTATCCTTTCTCATACGCCAAGTATTATGATTTTATTAATTTTGTTTCAGCTTCAGTGTCAAAACATTCCGCACGCCACTTTCCCCTCAGAATCGAGACGATTATGATTATTCGTTTCTTAATTATACTGTCTTTTTATTTACATATATAAACTATCTCCAAGTTTAGTAGAAAGCTCAAATCAAAACCTCTACTAAGATTTAATCTGTTATATAAGGAGTATTTACGAGGAAAGCTCGCAGCACTTAGATTCTATTACGCTGTTTATATTTGACATCGGTAATGTCTCTACCCTCTAAGGTACCCAGAAACTTAATCTTGTGCTGTCCCAGAATCCTTTTGGCTGTACTAAAATTTAAATCTCAAGAGCTAAGTATCAAAGAGATGACAATTATTAAATTAAAATCTTATATAAATCGTTCAGGGACTTAGGTTTTTCATAGAACAGCTTTAAAATTTGCTACTGCTGCTATTTTCCTTTCCATAATTGACATTGGGTGTTGCGTGGTGGAACTCTTGAAAATAATTGAAACATTATCGTCAATCTTGGGAATCGAACCCATAACCAATCGTGTACACAGTCAGACGCTGCCCCGCTGCGCCACGGTGGTCTCAATATAGTATATTATAGTTTCATTAAACCGTATTTGAGCAACCCTGATTTGATAACCTTTCAACTCTGGCGCAACCCTAGCATAAGCTATACAGTTATATCATTATCTTTGAAATACAAAAAATATACACGGAAATACGGTACTTAAATCTGTGGTAATAAAGGTTTAATTTACATGTTACGTATTATTCAATTTCACACTGTATAAGATAAAATAATATTTTTCTGTCTATAAGTTCGATAAGAATTATTTATAATATATGCATTTATACAAGCTCTCTTTTTTTGCTTTGCTTGCTTACTTACTTGGTTTTTTCACATTACATGTCTCTTTATTATTTTTACAATAACTCTTTGTTTACCTAAGATTACCTGAAAGAGGATAAGTCTTACATTCATTTTTATATTTTCACTTTTAGTTTAATTTTATTTGCAACAAAATATTCTATTCTATTCTAAATTAAATAGCAGTACTCACTCATTATTGTAAGTATAAATAACAACTTAGTATCATTTTTTTACGCTAATCTCATATACATTTAGAGTAATTACGTACTAATTCCAATGTGAAATTCGAATCCAAACCCATACTGTCCAGTTAAAACTATCTGAATTGAGCCACATATACTTAAAGAATTACAACCAAATGAAATACATGACTTCATCTAATAACGCCAGTAAGTTCAGAATTTAAATAATACAATTAAGATTTTAATACAAAAGATTTTATACGAAACCGTCAAAAAGCTTGAACAATATAAATACTGAATAAACAAGGATCCCGAAACTCTATTTTCCTCATTTTTACACTTCCTTATCTCAAATCGTAAACGCGGTTGTCTATGAGTGGAGATAAAAGTGACGGCGACGGTTTATGACGTGACACTATCTGATAACGGGATAGATTACTTTGGTCCTGCGAAAGGACAGCTAACAAATAATACTAAATTAAACTTTAAATAGCTAATAATAAGATTTGTTTTACATTAAACGTGTGGGAAATATCATAAGAATTTATGTAATATTGACGAAATGAACTTCAAAGCTAAACTTAATAGTGGGGTTTTGTAAGATTGAGCTTTTGGACTAAAAGTTTTATTATAGAGTGATTCTTATGTGTATGTCTGTACTTACATACATACTTTATTATGCCAACTTCTAGAAACCGCTTCAAGAAACAAGTCTGTTACAAAATATAATGTTTAATATGGATTTGTTTTTATTTATTTCTTCTAAGAATTTTGTAATAATATAGTTAAAGAAAATTTCAAAATATGCAAAGGTAGTCAAATAAGATGCAACTAGAGAATATTTTTATATTGGAATTATAGGCGTTTTCCTGGAACTTTCCAAAACCAAAATATATACAAATATACATATCCTACTTGTGACCTTAGACTATTAAAAAGTATTTGTAACGTCAGGTTTTCTAAAATGCATTATCAAATATCAAAATACGTTCAAAATCAGAACAAAGTTATAGTATGATATTTTCCAACAAAGGTAGAAGTTTTTAAAAATCAATTTTACACTTAACGGGGATATAAAAAGAACTTAGAGTCAAAACACTCCGTTCTTCACTTGTAAAAGAAGATACAACAACAAAATATATTTATAGTAGCAATTTGATGTTAGGAAGCTGTTTATTAATTAATTAAAATGACACCACGCTGGGAACAAAGCGTGTAACTAATTATAATGTAATATCATTAATATATAAGAGAATACAAGTTTTGAAATGAAACTATTTTAACCGGATTAATCGCGTATAATTTTGGTATTCGAAAATACATTTCTGACGTTTCGAACACTTTACAGTAGTCCGTGGTCACAGGTAGGTAGAATACCAAAATTATACGCCATTAATCCAGTTAAAATAGTTTCATTAGAATACTAATTATTTTTTTTAAATAATATTTTAATTAGATTTATTATAAATATAATTAATGCTTTATTACAGATTTTACACCTAACATTGCATGATTTTAATATTAAATAAGTTTTTCTTAGGATAGAATTCGAACCCGCAAACATTTTGTACGCATTCAGACTTACTTTACGAAACGAAATTTTATAATGAATAAAACTAATTTAAAACTCACATTTGTCATCCTGCCCCCTTAGCACTTCTGGTAAGAAGTTCACTAAAAACATCCTCATAGCTCAGTTTTTAAGTTGAAAAACTTATAACTGATTCAATTCATGTAAGCCCTGTACAAATATTTGTTAGCTCGTGTAAGTTAAAACGACGACTGTCATTTCTGCTCTGCCCCATATCTGGGACTCCCTTCCGGTTGATAAAAAAATATGTTTTGTTAGTTTTTAAGGGTAGAAGCCGTAGATGTGTTTTTACGATGCTTTTGAATCTTGAAACTGAATTTTTCGCCATTTATTGCATCCGTGGCTGCATATAGATAGCTATTTCATTTATATAGTCTTCGTTCATCTTGCATATAACAGGTGGTTGAATATTTTCAGTATAAAATTTATACTCGTGAATTATAATGTTAAAACAGGGGAATTGAATCCACAGCCATCGTGGTATGTGACGTGGGCGAACCACAATGGTGTCATGATTTTAAGTTTAGAAACGTCTGGAATGTATAATAGTTTGTAATTTCATAATTTGAAATGTAATAGTTTCTTTAAAAAAAAAGCAGCTTGACGCGTTTACCAATTAGCAAGATAGGCAAAGAGAACCAAATGTTAAGATATTCCGTTTTCCTCTTTTCACCCAAAATGGATAAAAATACATATAGTATCGGAATTCAATGTCTGTCTCGGTTTCTAAATTAGCGGAAAGCGGAGAAGCGGAGTGATTTGTCAGTATATTCACTCCACCCACCACACAAAACAGGTAAATTTATAAAGGTACATGAACAATGCATACAACAAAATCGTTCTTTTCTACTACTATCTTGTAAGTTTATCAAAAAGACAATTTAAAAACTATATTTTTATAAATAAAACTGCTATAAAAGCATAAATATGCACTTTATCTTAATTTTTATATAAAAAACAATTTATTTTTTATTACACTTCAGCTGATACAGTATTTAAGTGATAGTTAAATCATAACAAAGATAATTTAATATAAATATGGGATTATTTTGATAGCAACTCTCTTTCGAGAAACAATTAGATAATATTATAAAGCGGTATTCTTATAATTAAGGCACATCGTGGCATCCTGGCGCAGCGTGGCGTACGTCTAACTGTAACCGCGATTGGTTGTGGGTTCGATTTCCACTCAGAGGAATGATTATATTTTAAAATATTTTTATTTCTTCGCTCTATTACAAGATGCCACTCCACACATAATGTCCCAAATTCAAGCGGTAATTGGTGAATTTTTTTATTAAAGTAGTGCTGCATATAATTATAGGTATATTTAACTAGTTGTCGCCCATAACTTCGTTTGCGTGCACTTTATAGCTCTTCATATACAATTACCAGGTATGGCGTAATTTTACCTAAACTAACGTTAAACTGTCCATTTCGAACGCAAGACAATACGATAAACATTAAATATCCCACTAGGATTTATAACTCGCTAACTTTCATTTCTTTTGAATTTCAGTAGAAATAAACTTTCCTTCTTAATTTCTCTGGATGTACAATTTGATCTAAACCGTTAAAAATTTAGATAGGATATATAAAATTTATCTAAACGTATAGCTTAACTGACATTAGGACATAATCCTTAAGACATGGGTTTTAATCCCATTACATTTACAAAAAGTAAATAAGAAAGGAACACGGGAAGAAAATAAACAAAGAATTTGTAACTACGTATATCTTAAAATTCATGGCATAAAATAAACTAGGCTGAAAATAAAACAAAAGAAAATACCGCAAAAGGCACGGAGGCGAAAAGTCTGTGGCGTGTGTAAAAAGTCTAATAAAAAAAAGAAACCCCTTACGTAACATGCATTACTGTACAAGAACGTACTTGCAACGGAAATGCTATATCGCATCGGGTCATAGTTGTCAGACTAAACATTGCCCAATGATCACAAGTTCATCTCAATTACGGTATATATCTTATCTCATTCATTACGGGAAGGAAGTAAACAATATGTTATACACTATAGAATATTGTATGTGACAGAGAAGGATACAGAGAATTATACAATAGAACATATATAGAGAATTACGAAATTTGGCATATTTTTTTTATACTATATACAAGGCAAAGTAATTCTGAAATGAAACTATTTTTAACTGGATTAATCGCGTATAATATTGGTATTCGAAAATATATTTTAGAACCCGACGTTTCGAACACTTTTCAGTAGTCTGTGGTCACAGGTAGACTGAGGCGGCATTTGTCTGTCATTTGATACAATTATTATATCAAACAACCGCCAACGAATTTTTTGTTGCCTCACGTACTGCCCTGGATTCTTGCAGAATGAGCTGGCTGATCTTGATCTCCGGTGTGATCGGATTAAGACTTCAAAGTTTTCAGTATTGGGTCTCAGGTGGTAGAAAGTTTACTACTGTCTTCTCTATTGAAATTTGCGTGTTTTTTTTATTTCAATAGCCTCGCGGATCATCCTTGTTATATATCTGTTTTCCCTAGCGAGAATATGAGGTTTATCATATCAAACCTGATGTAATGGTTGGGTTTATACATTGTATGCTCACACACAGCTGATTCGACGCTTCGCTGACACTTCGACACACACCCATTCTTGACATTCAAGATGTGTTCCTTCACCCTTATACCAATGCTCCTCTTTGTTTGACCAATGTAAGATAAGCTACAGTCACAATTAAGTTTGTAAAGGAATATTACTTTTCACTGGTCTCAAGAACTGGCTCACTTTTTTGTTAGGCTTAAATATAGTTTTTATTGAAGCTTTTCTTAAGATATTGCCAATACTAGGTAGTAGTGCTGGTTGTCTCACCACTGTGAGCGGCTTGTTGATTTCCCCATGATACTGGCGGGGACCGTAGATAACTGTGTAGGGTGATGGTGGAATTCACCAATCTGTTGTGTGGGTTTCCTGTACACTGTGTGGCGTACTGTGCCATTAGAATTGCCATTTTTTTCTATCAATCAGAAACTTAAGTAAGAATACTACTTTTGCCTCGTCCTTCGTACCTTTCGCCTGTGTCATTGATAGGTCTAGGATTTTTGAAAGTCGACCACGATCTCTCTCTGACAAATGACGCAAACGTTCGTTCATAGTTCTTTCTTAACATTCTTTCAACACTCAGTCTCTCAACGTTCTCAACCACCCGACCAAGTATTAGATTATTTTCTTGAGACGATAATGTATATCAAATGAAAATGTAATTTATGTAATAATCTTTTACTTTTACTTTACTTTTTTTAAATCAATCTAGGGATATTCTAAAGTGGATATTACAACAAAAGCAAAAGAAATATCTTTTCAAATGACAATCTATTTGCAGAAAGACCCAAGTTTCCGGAAATCGGTGAGCATCGCTTAACTCAATCGTTAGGCTCAGTATCACCTCGTTAAGATACAACCGGCACGGTGTCTTGATACAACTGTCATAATAAGTAAAAGGAACAAAATAAGTTTTTTTTATAAGCTTTGGTTGAAATTTTGCTATTAAATATGTGTATTTTTTTTATACACTTTAACATAGGAAAGTAGGCTGTAAACGTGATAAATTGTGAATTTGGACCACTCAGAGAAATAATTATATTTTAATTATTTTAATTTCGCCGCTCTGGTAAAATAAAACGCCGCTTAGTGCCTCTACTCAACACGCAATTTGTCGGTCACTTGGTTACATTTCTAGATCTATATGCGAGATACAGCGTGCAACGTAAAACTCTTACGTAATATGTCGTAATATGTCGTAGCTTAGTGGGTCATTATTTCAATGAACATTTCAAACAACAGTTGTGGTCGTGAGTTCGGTTCCCTCCCGGGAATGATAATATAATAATTAACACATTTATTGCCTTAAGACAATAAATACAAAATTAGAAAAAAGTAAATAAAATAATAATAACAATATTCCAACTTATGGCAAAAGGCGTAACTCAACTAATGATGCTTAATTCTAACATCACAAACATCGCTGGTTTTCAGTTACACCTTAAAAGATTGTCCCTATACTTAAATCTTCTTCGCTTCATTTTATGGTCCTGAGCCTCATAGCATATAAATATACATAGTTTAGATGAATATTGAATGTCAGTGTTAAATTTAGATTTTTAATTTTGATTATTTCTTTAAGTAACCCTGAACAAGGCTCATTAGCTCATTTGAAACAATGAAAAGCAACTTATCTATTTGCAGCATTAAGTTTTTTGAAAATTAGAATTTCTAACTTAAAATAGAACTAAGATTATAATTTTGAATATTATATTTAAAATAACAGCTTCAAGACAGTCTTCTTTTAATTGTTAAATTATATTATTAATCTATATTGATTGAAAACAATTAAAGTTTTTGTAGAAAGTTTTACGCAGATTTACTACTAAAGTTGATTGTAATCCTAATTCAGAGTAAAATTAAGATTTTCACATATAAGGCTTAATATACACTAGAACATTTGAATTGAGATTGATATCTCGATAGTATTTACGTACTAATTTATTGTTGAATGTTTTAAATTTGTAGCAAATATAAAATTCAAGAGGTGTTGTTCTTAAAAATTATTTAATGTTCCTGGAATGATGAAGATATTTACTAAGTAATACAATGACATTTGCATTGCAATGAATGTTAGAGACAATATTTTGAGTAATAAACGCTCAAATATTTAACATATCCTATTTTAACTTTTTATTACACTGCTATCATAGTTTGTATGTAAACAATCAAAATAATATTTATAAACATTTTGTAAAAAGTTTACATCTGAAGTTTTTAAATTAGGCTTTAATTATTAAGCTTTGGCAGCTGTATATTAAACTTTTACAAAATAATAGTTACATGTACATGTTCATGGAAGGTATGCATAAATTGCATTTGCAGTGACAAAAAAAGAAAAAGAAAGTTAAGCTAGAAGCTTACTTACTCACCGGTAGAGCAACCATGGCGGAGCCATATTGGCAGTCAACGAGAGTTCCTCCAGATAAACCAGGAGCTGGCTGTTTATTATGCCCTTCATTACTTTGGAGAGTAGCAAAGCGATAGGCCTGTAATTAGATGGATCGGCGGCATCGTTTTTCTTGGGGATCGGATAGATCCCGGTTGATTTATTGATATACGGTATGTAAATTGTAGATATAAGCACACTTACCACTTAAATAATAAACGGTTTGGCAAAAACAAACATTTTCTCGGGCAAACTTTTAAGCAAATTTCGTGTTATAAACAATTTTATTATTTAAGTAATTGTTTTTAAATAAATATTTTAAAAAAGATTAATATTCCTATTAGACACTTTAAAATTTTATTTTTCTCCGTGTTACAGTATTTTGTTGGTACGATCCAACACTTGGGGACGGGCACTCTACATTATTATTAAGAAATAATAATGAAATTTATGTATTTTTTAAGCAAGTAATTTGATATGAATAAGTCATATAAGTTTAAATAGTCTCAAGTGTGCATGAATTGGTTTTAATTACTATTTGTATATTCCATTCATTTACGAATAGAACTTTTGACGTATTGTATTTGTAACATATATCAGCTTTCAATCAAATGTAAAAAGTACATTAAAAAGAATCGAACTCATAACTATGGCGTGTACTGTTCACTTACCAACTGCGTCATGATGTCGTCTTCATACAAAATAACTAAAAGATATTTGTTTATGCGTATACAAAAATCCGGTAAAAAGGTTCTACATTTTATGTTTTTCAAACAGTTTACCTAATTTGAAAATATATACGCAACTACGCTTATAGCCCGTTAAATATAACGTTATTAATTCTCTAGAGACATAGCTGTAAAATTGTATATTTTATTATTTTGAAACACACCAAGTCCCGCATACAACATGTTAGATTTACCCATACCCTTCAGGTTAAGATTTGCCCAGAGCAGGGCTGTGGCTTACCAGAGTGGGAACCTGGGTAAAATTAAAAAAATAGTGTTCTCTCGAGTTGGATCAAACCCAAAACTTAGGCCTTTTCATTCAGACGCTTTCATTGGGCCTTCTTATACTTAATATTGAAATATTTTTCTGTTTTAAAAATGTAGTATCAGAATGAGATATTGTGTGCATATTGGATTCAAATCTTCTTAAAAAAAATGGTTAGACCTAAAATATTGGCAATATAATTTCAAGTCATATTCTAAAAAAGCGTTATTACATACAATTCTATTTTTTCACATCAAGTTCTCTTTTAAATATTTTTAAAAAAAAAATATTTTTTTTAAATATTTCCCTTTAGAATTATATGCAATAAAAAGATTTTACTTTCTTTACCTAGATATAATTCGGAATAACTATGTAATTAAAATAACCTATTGGCTGTACACATATCACATACATGAAACAATAGGGGAAAGTGTGTAGGGAAAGTGCGTTTGATTATGTAAATAAAAAATAGGTGTTGTTATAGGGAAAGGTAGCTGTGTTGTTAATAGAACTTAATCTTTCTGGTAAAGCGAAAGGAATAAAGAACTGAATTGAACAGAATATTACTGTACTGGTAATCTAGAATTAAATATAATGCATTTTGATGTCCATATTAACTACTAAAGCTAACAGCCAACATTAATATGATAATACCATCCCAACCAAACAAAGTCTATCAAAGACTGTCGAAATAGTTATTCTTTCATAAACGTAAGCCGATTATACGAAATCTTATCCGTTCCTTAGAAATTGGCTAAAAAACCCATATTAATGTTAATCTGTAAACTGACTGGAGGTTCGGCATATTATTTTATATTTATTTTCTTAGCTTTACGCTTTTCCCGCACATAAACCGCACGCTAGTCAGACAGAACCTTGTATCGAATCCTTCCTATGCCTTCCGCCGAAAATTGAAACAATATATTTATAAGAATTATTCGTTATAATTAACTAAGTAGTACTAGATATTTTAAAAGCTATAAAAATGTTTTCCAAAATACTAAAATAAGTGTGATGAAAGCTGGCGTTATCTGTATCATTAATCAATTGCCTTGTATCGTGTGTACATCACATTTGATTGATTCTGTTCGATTTCAATTTGTTTCACCGGCACGAGTACTCTATGTTGCGAATCGTAAGCTTTAATCTGTATAGTATATGTTATACAATAAGCACAAAGTTTTGGATATGGCTTCACTTAAGTTCGCCTTACCGCCATCGCTGGTATCGGTCTCTTAAAAAGTATGTATGAGGCTTGGGAGGAATTCTCTTGGCATGTTCTGTGACATGTCCAAAGCATTTGATTGCGATCAGCACTGTACGTTGGTCAGGAAACTATACCATTAAGGCATAAGAGGCACTTGTTAAGTACAAGTGCCTCTTATGCCTCTTATCTTCTGACCTCTTATTTAGCTAACAGGATTCAGATTGATGTGAAAGGTAAGATCTCCTAACCTATTAGTACGTATGGGTCCCACACGGATCTGTTCTTGGTCCTTTTCCTTTTCTCTTTTTAATATCCTTAGTCTTGCCATAAATAAATTTATTTTTATTGTACATAACATTTATTACTATTATATTGTATTAGTTTCATACATTAATATAAAACCATTATCAAAACCGTAATCAATAGCAATCATCTTACTATGGCAAAATTCTTCACTGTCAATCGTATGGATTGTTTTAGGGACACCAAATTATCATGAAGTTTAAAGCAAGCTACTCTCTAAAACTGGCCATAAATCATAATACAGTGGATTAATAGCCAGACTAGATGACGGCCACGGATTCGGTCTTCAGCTCTGATGAAATCCGGAACATGCTGTTACAACCTTAGCTCGCAAGTCTCTTTGCTTACTCAAGTCCTTTATAAGCAATATCATCTTACTTTTATAGAATAACAATTTATTCCTTATTCTTTCCTAAAGATCCCACAGAGAGAGACCACTAAATAAGCCTAGTTCAGATCCAACCTCCATCCGCGACACTTCTACTGAATTTCCATAATTCAATATGAGTTATATTAATTATATAAATCAATATAATTCTAAAATTAAAGCTTTAGTGAGTTAATTTTTTTTTTTTTAAATGCTGAAACCCTAGCTCGTCGTAACATTTTAGGTGGCAGCGATGTGATCTCGAGAAGTCTTTCTTTACAATATCTGTACGTCGGGATTGTCTTTAAATTAAAACAAAAACTGAAGTGAACAGTGAATGTAGTTAAATATATGAAATACGCATTTAAATAATTTTCTGAAAATATATATATAAAATTTAATCTTTCAGGTATCAATATTTATATTTATATATTATTGTATAAATATATTAATAAGTAACTTTCGATATATTTTAAGTTCATGGCGCAATTGTAACATAATATTGCATTGTTCTCATCCGGGTTTGTGGTCGAACATTCTGAGTATTATATTACCTTAGTAGGTCTGAATTAATATTTATAATTTTGCTAATATTGTATATGCTTTAAGTATTTTAATAACTAAAAAATGTCGGAATCAAAAGTCAAGGACGAAGTAGAAGAAAGTATTTTGAATATCAATATTTAATAAAATTTATTAAACCTTTTGTCGGTTCTAGAGATAAAATAAATGCATTTTGAAATAATTGTAACAACGCTTTTCCTTGGCATCTCCTTAACTGAAAATTTTAAAGTATATAATTAACCAGTTAGAAGGTAAGGCGGAGGTATCCAGTTCGAATGAAGAGACCTCCTGAAAATAATTCTTATAAAAATAATATCGGGAGAGAAAAAACTGCCACCTTCTCGCTGACTTACAAGAATGTAAACTGGGTACCGCTGAAACCGTTAATGATTCTTTGTTAAGGATAGAATCCTGCCTTTTAAATGTGTAAACTGAAATTAATAATTCTGGTTATAAAAAAGAGGAATTATTAGGTAGAATAGCAGGTAAAGCAGACCTTGCCGTTCATATTTTTTTGATTATCCTTCACCAAGGTGTATCAAATATTGTTAGGTGTAGAAATCCATTCAATTGAAATGACGCAATTAATTTAGCGGTTTCAGAAGAAAAAAATTGGATATCCTTTCCAAACTTAATAACATAATATTATAAGCTTAATAATATTCCTAAAGCAAATTATAAACTTATTACAGAATTTTAATATTTACAAAATTCACTAAATTTAGTAGATATTACAAAAGACTAGGGCATAGAATAGAAAAATGTATGTAGGCCACAATCATAATTTTTATTCAAATAATAAAAATATTCCCAGGGTTAACCATGTTAAATCCCTTAAATAACGACTCTGACTAGGTGATTGACTCATGAGTCTCCTGAATATTTAAACAATTTAATGTCTCGTATCCGTATCGTGTGGGACTTCATTTATCCAAACGCGAGACATTAAATTTCAGCCCCAAAAAGGGAGTGTTCTGTTTCTCCATTACAAAGACAATATACGACAGAGTAACCATCTCTAAAAAGGAAATGATCCTTATCTTTATAAAAGTGCTAAAGACTGAAAGCACTCAATCTTCAACCATTCAACATTTTAATGGGAAATCTTCTATAAGTGTAACCGATATGCATGAGGAACTGAATAGAGAAGAACCTAATGAATTTACATGAAATTTATCTTATGTTTCTGTTCAAACTTCAATATCCACAAAACCTTTTAAGTTGGTACTATCCGCGATAGATAAAACACCTAAGTTCAATAATAATAAAATTCAAATAAATAAAGAGAATTAATTCTGACGAAAAATTTTGTTACAACTCAATATATCTTATTATCACATAATTCCAGAGTTAGATTTATCTTATCACGGATTAATAGGCACTGACCTTTTTTGTACACTACAAAGCAAAATAGATTACAGAACTTTAATAAACTAGTTTATATTGATGCACAGTTTCGAATCCAAATATTAGCAAATAATTGATAAAAATTCTATACAGTCTATTATTATTGCTAATTGCCTAGTTAAAGTCAAATGCACACCACGTCAAGTTTTAGAATTACTCCGGACTTCTCATTTTAATTATGAAGAGAATATTTCTTTAAAAGAAACATATTCTTCTTCTTCTTTCAGGGGTTAAGGGGTTTCAGGGTTTAAAAAAATGATTTTCTCGTTTTTTTAAACATGACAAAATTCGTTATGGATACGGTTATATGGGACTCTAGACTGGCAGATGTATGCCATTCGTATACTCACTAAAACCTCACGGTGCTCCACCTCGGCAACCATTGGCCGGGGCTCCAGGGGAACCCTGGCAGCGGGAGCATGCTAGGCACGGAGTCAAGTGTGGAAGGTGACCCTTGACGATTTGCTCGGAATAGCGCGCGGTTCTACCCTATGAGGACGCACGGCGCTCTGCGTTGAGACATCCCAGGCTGGGCACACCCCCAGCTGTTCTGGGCCGTCTCCTAGAGGCAGCCGTCGCAGTGGTGGTAGCCAGCGTTAGGTCCCTTCCAGCAACCCGACACTGGTACTTTTCGAAGCATCCATGCCCCAAGAGTTCCTGCGTGGCGCGGGAGGTTGGGATACGAATTGCTAACCACTGGCGGAAGACTGGATGAACTGCCTCGATCGTCGTCCGGCTAGCAGATGATGTTGCTAGCCGTGACTCTACTTTTTTATTGCGGCAACCCAGGCCTCCAGCAGTGGACACCAAGCCTCAATGACGGCAATAGACCGACGCCAGAGCAAGGGTATCCAGATTCTATGGTAGGACTCCCGCCAGCACGCACGCTGCCTCACCGAAGATGATCGATGCCCGTCGAAGCAGCGTGACGTTGTAACGGTCCAGAGCGTCCGCCCATTCGGGGGCACCGTAGAGGGTCATCGACCTGACCACTCCGGTGTACAGCCGACTCGACGCGCTCGGCCCAGTGGCGTTGGGCAAAAGGCGTGGGATAGCCGTCGCTGTCTTCAACATTTTCGGGGCTAAGATGTTAAACAAGTTAAAATAGTGATACAGACGCCGCTGATGATGATCAGATGGTGGGACCTTCCGTGAAGCATGGAAGTATTGACTCGGACTTGTTAACTTCTAACCGTAGGCGCCGAATGCGCCCGACGTCGGATTCAAATAAACAATCATATAAAAATTACAAATTCCAAATTCAAAAGTAATATTTGTATATTTTTTATTTTAACAGTATCTATGGCCAGACTAAGTATATAAATATTTATTTCGATGATAACATATAAAACACCTTGGCAGCATAAAGAAATATTATTAAATTATATTAAAGTAAAACATTAATGGCCTCGTAAGGCAGTGAAACGTTGTCATGCACACGATTGTCATTGATTCGATCCGGCTAAAGTGCGGCGCTTAATTCACCCTCTTGAATTTGAGTAAAAATAGAGAACAAAAAAAGGAAACCGTTGTCCTAAATAAATAATAAAAAATATTTATTTACGAAAAGCAGCTTTTACAATTTTTGATCCTACACTAGGTATTTCTGTTTCGTGGATTCGTTCTACATGGTATTTCATCTCGACTGCTACAAGAAAGCATTTTCATTAAGTATTTTTTTTTTAAATATAATAAATCAACTAACAATATATACACAAACAAAAATTTGGAGGACCCTTATTAACTCGGCAAATGTACAAAAAATAATACTTTGTTGGAAAAATTTGGAAACACGCTGTTTAATTTCATTCTTAAAACTCAGCATCTTTGGCCTTCACAAGTTAAGACGTTAATTATATAGAAGTACAAAAGGGAATTTTACATCTCTTCAGTAACATTGCTTTTAATGAATATTTGTAATTATGAAGTTTTGTTTATTTTTCTCATAAAAACAAAGAAATATCAAATATATTCGTCGTCTCTTCGCTTACACTTTAGGAAGTTTGGAAGAAATTATTCTTATTTTATCACAATTATTCTTATATTACACTCATGTAATATTTGTTAATGAATTAATAATTTCTAGTTATCTTTAAATCGCACTCTTAAAAACAAATTGAGCTGATTCGAAAATTCTGTAACAAACTCCTAATATTGTCTAAGCATTGGACTATTTCTTTTAATTATACTCAAGATGGAATATGTATGTGTTTAATACTTTTTTAGATATTAGTATTATATATATGGTATTTTTTAATTAAACTGATGCGATTGATAATGATGATTGAGACGTGTATGATTGACCGCAATGGTAGGTCATTAGGGTCCTATGTAAGAAAATGTTAATATATATATAAACTAAGAAATAAACTCTTTTTAAACATTTTTCATACTTTCAAAACATTTTGTATAGTTAAAAAGATATTGTACATGTGTGGGAGGGAAAAGTTATCCAATTTTTCTACAGCTTTACGCATTTCCCCGCATGGCAAGTTAGTTAGAAAGTTAAGTGGAAATGTCAACCACACCACTTTATTGTTTTTTGTTTAACTATTCAATAAGTCAACGGTCAAAGAGTTGCCAGTCGTAGTTCTAATGTGTAAAATCATATGTTGGTATTTAGTGCAAAAACTAATGTAACAACTGGATAGACAATTGAATAAATAAATCTATTTTTATAAATAATTTAAGGGTCACTGAAGATGCATTGCAATTACATGCATGCAATTGGTACCCGGGAAGTGCGTTTAGTTCGATTTCCATGGTTTAATAATAGACATATAGACAGCTAACGGACATGTCAAACTAAACCAAAAGCATATAAGAGTCATCTTAAATGCAAAAGTATCTGGTATAATAATAAAAATGCTATTTAATTTTAAAATGATATCTAATCATCGCTTCAACAAACTCAAAGAGATTCAATTTATAACTGGTTTCCGAGTGAATTGGCGGAAATAAAAGCAAGAAGGCTGGCGATCGTTAGCGTCTCTCTTTTCATATTATACAAGTCCTTTCATATCGCTAATTAGTCATTTTTGTCTATGCTAACCCACATTTGGTTGTGGGGTTTAAAATGAAAGAGAGAGGGGGGGGGAGAGAACCCCGTTATATTCATTATTCTATTGTTTTAAATATATAAAACAAATCTGATTGTTAAATTTGAGTTAAGGCTATAGGCTATATTATAGATATTGTAGATTTGAGGCCATCGTGACAGTGAGACAGCGTCTGACTGTAGGCGTGATTGGTTGGGGGTTCAGTTCCACTCGGAGGAATTATCATAATTTAACTATTTTTATTTCTGTGCTCTAGTGAACAAGACAAAGCGTGGTGTTAATATTTGGACTCGGCATTGACTCTCATTGTCCAGAATTCGAATTCGGAGAGGAGAACGGAGGAACTGGACACTACGTTAACTCTTATTACTCTGTTTTGCTGCTACACAATTAAAAGATAAATAATATTGTATTATAGTACTATAGTAAAATTGTCGATCCATAAATTTACTTATATAATAATAACATGTAGTTAATCGATGCTTATAGGTTGAAAATCTGGACAGGTGGTAGGTGGTGGTAGATAACATGCAGATCTTGTGTGATGATTGTCGATACTCCCTTACTTTGCCTGGCGTTGAGTTTTGCCACTCAACACGAAAATGTCAAATTCGGCCAGAAAGTTAGGAACTAGTGATTTTTTACTGATCAAATTTATTATACTTATTATATTTGTTTATGAAATGTGAGGAAAAGGCAAATAATAACATTTTTAAATTTGGTCCTTTATTTTTGTACTATATCCCAAATCACCTTATTCTTAAAATTATACATATAATTGTAATATAATAAATCATAAAATATACATTTTTTTTTTATTTATTTTCTTACATATCAGATTACACAATAAAAATAGTAAAATCTTACACACACTGCCATAATAAATACATTTGTATAAAGTACACTTAGTCCTACTCATTGATGTGTAAAATAAACGTTGCCTTAGCAATGAGTATTTTAGGCTAGGCTACTAGTTTTGATAATTGACAAAGGACATAATACGCAAACGTATTACGAGGGCGAATTATTGAGGGTGGTCTGGTTTAATCTAAATATTTGCCTGCCACCCAAGATCTTATTTGGAGATGTGACGATCAGCTCTTCGCAATACATGTCCAATTCAGCGCTATTTTCTTAAAAACACCTCCTTGTCGATAGACTTTTGTTTTGCTTGGAAATGTATGTATCAAGCAAATTAAAACGCGCATCGGTGTTATTATTTTAAAATACATAACTTATACTATAAAACACATTATTGAAATGTTATTTTCAGTTATAAAGTTATATAGAGAAGTATATACGACTACATTAATAGCTTATCTTTCTTCTGCAATTATAAAGAAAAACGATTCAAATTATTTAACTTTACATTAAAATTTCCTTTTTACACTAATCAACGCATAACAGGTATATTGCTAGGAGTTTGATAATACTGTGCGCTTTCATCAAGCGTGGTAGCTCCGATCACATCACCGCCGGCTACTAGCAAAAGTCTCCGTTTTTTATGATGACGGAGTAGAGAAGCGACACTCTGAAAGCTTTTCTCTCCGCGTCGAGGAAAGCCCAGGGCTAACCGACCGTCCGGACGACGTCGCACTCCTACATTATGAACTAATTTGGTGCAAGATACGCTTAGCGTGTAGGCGTGGTTTGGCTGAAAAGCAAAAATATCAATATGTAATTATTGTATATTCAAATAGGGTATTTGCAGCACTTCTAGATCGTCAGCTCGGAGAGCAAGAATTTTTGTATATTTTTTAACATTTTTTAAAGTGTTAAACTCTTACTTAGGAAATAAAAAAGACATATTTAGAAAACGTATAAAAATTTTAACAAATATAAGTTGTAATAAGCGTATAAGAATTTCAACGTAGCTGGATGTAGAACGCATGGCTTAGCGGTCAGACTGCTTTTCAAGAGGCGCGGGTTCAATACCCGCTTTGTTAAAATTTTTATACGTTTTCTAAATATGTCGTTTTCAATTTTTTATATTATTTTGTTTTATTATTTACTATCATCGCCCTAAGAGAGTAGTGAGTATCTCACAAATTTCTATTTAAATTATATTACAAAAATGTTGTAAAGCCATCTAATATCTACGGAGGCCATTGTAGGACAATGTCGGCAGCGTCTGACTGTAAAGGCGAAGGTTGTGGGTACATACCCCACTTTTGAGTTCGCTCTAGTAGTTATATCTATTAAATTTACAAATAAAAAGACTATAATATAATATTATAAAAATATTAAAACAAGCGCGCGTCGACACACAGGCTACAGCAGCGTTGCGCACCGAGCCGCCGCTGCCAAAAGAGGACGTACTCAAATTAAAATGTTGGCATGTTGGCAATATTTCCAAGTTGTGTAGATAGTTGTGCCTTTTTATATTTTATTTCATTTTTCATTTCATTAAATTTTGACATTATTTTTTTCATTTTCAAAAAACATACTTATGTAAAAGCGATAATTGTAAGTTCTATTCTCATTTAGAAATTTAATATATTAATTTCAATTTCGTTAAAAAAAGCGAGGCGAGGTTCCGCCACTCAACGCACAATGTCACTAAAGTAAATACAGATTATATTCAATTTATTCTACATTGTTTTTGCTCTGCATAATGCACACAATGTGGCAAATAAGAAAAAAATATACTATTTGCATTGATTTGCATATTGTAAGCAGAAAGAACCTAGTGTCAAGACATTCCCCTCTCAACTTCCCGCCTAAGTTTGAGATATTGCTAGTTGAATGGCGGAACTCAACGCCGCCCTTTGTCTTACCGTAATATTTTCCCTGAGTAGGGATCAAACTTACAATTCTCGCGTTTACAGTAAAATAACCACTGCGCCACGATGGTCTTATTAAGTGTATTCAGTTAAAAACGAACTCGTATGTATTTTCATAATATTATTTCTGTGATGCAAGTTTTTGGTAAAATACCTCCAAATAATAATGTTAGGTTGAAAATTACTTTTACATAGTATCATGTATATAATAATATACTTAACTACAAAACTAACAATGTTTTAGAATGAAACAATTTGGAAGCTATCATATGATTTGGGTAAAACTTTATTAAAATAGAAGTTTCTTATTCAGTTAAATGAAATTCGGGATATAATTTTGGTACTTCGGGTTACTCAATTATTTAGTTTGAAACGACTTTTAGACATTAATATATAAGTTGAAGTCACTATTTTATAGTAATTTAAACCTAACATTACACTTATCATGTATGCTTTTTCAGCTTCACGGTGTTTCTTGCGCAGCATGGTCGTCAGACAGAACTTAGCGTCAAGACACAACAGTATTTACGATCAGGCTAAGTATATACATATTATAAAAATGGTTATTTTTATGTTACAAACAGAGACCCCGATTTCATTTATTTGTATAGATAATTTCTTAAATACATAATTTCATTAATATTATTAATATCATTAATTATATTATTTAGGCAAAACAATAACTGCAGTTCATGCTATCTTTAGTCGATATTGCCCTGACCTTGTTACATCTGAGACAATACTTAAAGATAATTTTATATTTTTTTACTAACTTCGGTGCGTCGCGTATATTTTTAGTATTCGAAAATATATTTTAGAAACCCGACATTTCGAACACTTTACTGCAGTCGGAGGTCACAGGTAGGTTGACCACTATACAATACTATAATATACGTGCTAACAAACTATGAAGCCAGTTTTAAGTAATTTGAGTTACGATACGATCATGTGTCGTTTTAACTTCACGCAACTACTTAACCTACATATCCGGGTACGCAAAAAGGCTATTGTCATGACACTCCGTTCTCCACTTTCCGCCTGAACCGAGACATAACCGTGTCAACTAAATAATAATAAAAATATAAAGCGTTTAAAACTCACCTGACTAGAAGGCCTCAATATAAAAGTGCCATCAGGTTGACCTATCAGCATACTTTCCGCCTCGTTCCTATCTATGTTCATGTAAAAAGGCTCGTTTTCCACAGGCACCGGAAGCGGCCGCGCCGCCATGTTGTGCTCCCATACTCTTTCACAAGATGGCTCCGTTTCCGACTCCTCTGATTGTGTGATTTCATTTGTTTCTGAAAATATATACGACATTTTGCTGTGCAGAGGATTTATCTGAATATTATATGTGTGTGTAGATGTTAGATTTAAATTTATAGTACCTAGTTTATTTATGTTTCTTATATGGTTTTTTTTTCAGTGCTATGATCATTTTAGTTGTGCGTAAGTGTGTTGAAAATACCAAAAACTTAAACATACTATCACAGTTTTTCACGTATAGCCGGGTAATCAGAGAGAACCTAGTGTCAAGACACTCTGTTCTTACTTTAAATATACGACTGTATTTATTAGCAATTATAAAGTTCATAAGTATTATATTTTGTAAAATATTTATAAATTTGCATCTATTAACAAATATAACTTACATAAATTAATATAAAAGCAAATATAAAAAAACCTCTTTGGTGCATATTTAATTTTAACAAATTCAAATGTAAATGAAATTGTAAAATTCTCAGCGCTTTGTAAATTTTCTTTATTTTTAACAAAATGTAATTTAAGCCTTTTGTCCTTACACAGTTACTTGGTACAAAACAACTATCTCCAGTTCACAATAGCCAATAATTAAACGTTTTCAATTGATCTCATTTCCTTTCTATTTGTAACAGACTTTGGACTTAACTATCTAATTCATTTTAATCAAACTAAATTTTAAGCAATTGTAAATTATTTTGTTATTTATTACTCGTATTGTGAAAAAATTGTTATTTTTTAGGAGGTGAAGTTTAACACTGTTTGTTTCCAACATTTTTAATATATATCGTTGTTTATATTTCTTAGATAGAACAAACATGACACACAAAAAACGAATAGAATTGCTAATCAAACAACGAACTAAACCATTTAAAACCTTTCATCTGACAATCTTTCCACGATTGGAAACAGTGACACGTGCAATAAGGTACATCCTCACGTTGTCACAAGAATAGTTTTCTTATATTTTCCTGTCAGAATAAAAGATAAATTATTTTATTGTTATATTTTCTTGCCTAACTCTCAATATTTAATAGTTAATAACATTTAATTATTAATTTACAAAACAAAACGTAGACTTAGATATGCACCAAATTTTATTTTCACCCATATGTTATTATAGGTTTATCCTTATTATTATCGTTTTATTACTATTTTGTATGAAATACTTTAATCGCATAAGTGACAGTCTCTTTGTCGATAATAGAGTCCTTTAAACCTAAAATCTAGACTTGGAAGAAGTCAAGAATATTGTCTACGTGGACCCGGAGTCAAGAATCTAAACCTATTGAAATGTTTAGTGATGAGTGGCGACATTTAAGTTGTCTAAAAGCAGTTAGCAATAATATTGCCTCACCTATGATTTGAACTCGTAAGCAATGTGTACAATAATAAAAATACCATAGCTATTAAAATAATTTTAATTTACTAAGATAAACGGCAATAAAAATATTTTATAATATATATCTCTTAAGAATCAGTTACCCATAGATAATTATATCGTAGTTCATTAGCTAAGTTCAGTAATAGAGGAAAAATAATTGTAATCAGATGATTTCTTCATCCTTTCTAGATAGAGAGGATGAAGAAATCGTGTGGCAGCTCCCAATTTTAAACACGGTGGTTATGGGTTCGATCCTCACTCGGGGATATTATAACATTTGAATTACTTAAAAAAAATTTTAAGTATTATTCACACAGAATAATAAAAATATTTAGAAATGTATTAAAATTTTGAGAATAGGGGATCGTGTTTCATAATAGGAAGATTAATTAAGGATGTTTATTTAAAGAAGTGCGGGTTCAAATCCAGCAACGTATAAAGTTTTAATACGCATCTAAATATTTTTGCATAACAAGATACGTACCTGCTATAACGTCAGTGAGGCAGTGAAACACGCGATAGAATACATCCACTGCGCCAGTGGTGACTCTTGTAGTAAGATTGTACAGTAAGGGCACACTCACTTTTAAATACCAACACATTTTTTTACATTATTTATATTATTTATATTCCTTTTGTGATAAAACTTTTGATATATTATATAATGCTTATCTAATTAAGTGTAAGCTATCAAACGTAAAATATTGGCATCCCGTAAGTACTTCGAGAGATATTTTCTTAGTGCTCCCCTACATTCAAGGTACCTATGACATATTTCAGCTTTCTTTTATAGTAGAGTAAAATTATAAGATTTCTCGTATTGAATGGCGGAACTCAACCCTGCCTTTTGTCGTAACGTGAGAACAATTTAAATATAATTGTTGTTAGAACGCAACATATAACTTTCGCTTGTAAATTATGATGGCATTAGCGGCTTTTAAGCGTTGTTTTATAAATAGTATTCTAAAATGCTATAAAATATTAATTCTATTTGAAATAATTTGAATATATACAATATAAACGTAAAAAGGAATACACCTTTTTACTACCAATTTACAAGAAATAACGAATACGTAAAAATCTGAGACCGTCTTTAATAAAACTAAAACTAAATTTTTTAAATTAGTATTGAAGTGCTAGTTAAGCAAGTTTTTTAAGCTCAATTGGTAACTTAGCCAATTATACTTAAAAAAACTAATTTAACACACGTTACTACTAAGTAAAGTTGAAAGATATTTTACTAACGAACGATTACTTATTATTAATTTAAATCTCATAATAAGTGGTGATCTCATAAAATTTGGACGCCATTATGGCACAGTGACTCTATCGTTGGTCGGTACAGAACTATCCATCTATATGCCATAGTTGTCGGTTTCATTTCCAACTGGGGGAAGCTTTTCAAACAAGTTTAGTTTAGCTTCGTAAGATGCAATATCTGTAGCATAGGCGTAAAGCTTAGAGCGGAGTGTCTACACACTAAATTCTGCTTAATTACTTAAAGAGGAAATTTGGTGAAAAATATAAAAAATCTCTAAAATCAAGCATTCATACAAAATGCAAAAGTATACTAAGGATTTTATCCTACAATTATTATCGCTGACTGTACAAGCTAAAAACTCCAAAATCTAAAAGCCTGTGTTGTAGCACGTTATCGCTATGTTTGAATTACTTTCAAATACGTTTACACAAAACTAATAAATTTAAATATATTAGTTAAAAGTTTCATGTTTTTAATAAGAGTTGTTGAAGTTTAATTTGCAGATTCTTAAAAGAACCTTTAATAAAATTTATTTTCTGCACTATCAATGAATTTATTAGTTGCAAATTATAAAAAACATATTTTTAGAAAACGTATAAAAATTTGAACGCAGTGTAATTGAGAACCGCCAAGCTGTGTAGACCTTATACTACTTTGTATTTTTTTATATCAAATAAGTATTATTCTTCATTATTATTCGTATTTATAAGATTAGAAAAATATTTCGTAACAAATTTTTTTATAGAATTTTAGTACTTACTACAATTCGTTGTTGTTCTAATTTGTATTTGTTCTTAATATGCAATATGAGTCTTATACGTGAGTCTGAATGACTCAGTCGCGGCGTCAGAGTGTAAATGAACGTTGATTGAAATCATTTAGCACTGAGACCAAAGCTTAATGAATAGTACCTCTTATTGAGTATAAAATTTGATTATTGTTTTAATAATAATAATAAAAAATGGTTTATTCATATACACAATAAAAATGTAATAGATCACTGTCTGTACGTGGACGATATATGAGCAAAAATATTATTGGGGGCATTTACCAATGTAATGGAGCCCAAAACTTATTTACTGTTTACTTTATTTCAGTCGGTAAAATTTACTACAATTTACTAAGTAAGTTATTTAAGTGAGGACACGGGGGTTTTTTAATATTGTTTTTAAAGTGTTATTCACACACTTATGAAATTGAAAAAGACATATTTAGAAAACGTATAAAATTTTCGATTCAGGTTCGCAACCCGCTGCGTTCAAATTTTTACACGTTCTCTAAATATATATATTTTAAATAATTAGTTATAGTCGTTTGGTTTACGCAGGTGAAACCGCGAGAGGGTCGTTAGTTCACAACATATTTCAAACAGAAAAAACACTAGTACAATACAACAGTTTGTTCAGGTATTGTCCTCTTAGAATGGTTATTTTACCTGTATTAAAGAGATACAGTGCCGTATCGAATCCGTATTGAATTAAATAAGTATTCGTTTCTTACATGGGTATCAGTAATAAGAATATTATGTCCTTAGTTATAACTACAAGTCTTTAGGTGAGTATATATGATATGTGTGTGTTGTATTGTGTGTAGTATAATGCATGTATGTGTGTGTGTTGTGTGTGTTTTGTGCAGTGTGAGTGTGACATTTTTATAACTACTCTTTATAGTAACGATTATCAAAAGGATTTTGTTTTCGGTTCGTTTTCTTTACTTAGAATTTATATAGGACCATTAATATATAGATTTGTATTTAATTAGTGGCATTTATCCATGTTATAGATTACGTAGATTATGTAGATGGCTTTATTGAGCAGTTGCAAAGTGTACAAATAAACGAAATACTTCCTATTTAAATAGGAATCTAGTGTATCCCTCAAGTAGGATAGACGGGAAGAATTTAGTGTCATGCAACTCCGTTTTCCGCTTTTGGCTCGTGGCTGGTTGATATTAACGCCGCGCTTAGTTAGTCTTACCAGTGCGAGGATATATTTAAAAATATTTTCATAAGTCGGACCAGTGCCCAGGGTCAAGGCCATCGCTAGAGCTTTATAATAAGGAATTAACAGCTTTACCCCCGTAAGTATACTAATCACAGTAAGGAAGTGCGTGTGTGACAAACTATAACGAGTTTGAATCCCGATTCCATTTATTTAAGATTCGAATTTAAACTTTTAGTGTTATTAAAATGTTCTTATAAATTTAATTATTACGCTTATATTTATGTCTGATTCACTTTTTATATGTATTTATTACACTATCACCGACACTAAACTAAAACTTTAGTTCACATTGGAATTGTTTTTTTTACGAAACAGTTTCACTAGTGATGTGAGTTTATTTACTTGTTTAATATAAATAACCATTTATTATAGAAATCTAAGGGCCGTGTTTTGCTTCAACGTAGATGTGGTAGTTTGTGGTTTGTGGTTTAAAAACCCACCTACAATATAATACATTGCAATGTCTTGATTTGGAAAGGATATTATCATTCATTTCTTATACTATATAAATAAGTCTTACCTATTTTTATAATATAATAAATGAATGATATCAACGGTATATTATTGGTAGATGAATGAAGAATGATATCAACGGAAGATTATAATTATTAAAACAATTACTAAGAATGTAAAATGTTAAACACTACACATTTATAGCACAGGACTCGAATCTAAAATCACCGCATGCAAAATCAATTTCAACGTCAATGAGTTTTTTGTGTGAAACTGATCGCTCTTTGATAAAGTTGGTCGATATTATTCAAGACTAAATAGAATTTAAATTTAAATAGATACTCACGAATTTGGATAGGTACCTCATTTTTTAAACGTCAAATAATTTAACACTAGTTTCAGCAAATTAAATAACTTTCATCGATACACTAAAAGCGAGATGGCATCACTAGCCACATGCTCCCCATATGACATTTAGTTTGGAAATAAAAGTAAAAACTCATGAGAAAGCTAAGAAAGAAGTCCGTAGAAATAAAACAATATAAGCCGAGATATTATACTCAAAATCTGTTTTTTTTAATGTAGAGAGAGCTTAGTAAAATATTTCTCTGTTCTCCACTTTTTGTCTACTAAAAGCATAACGTGCTTTAGTATGCCGTGTTTTAAGTAGCCAGACCAAGTAACTCATAATTTTAGCTTCAATCTTTTTCCCTAGCGGGGTAGTCCTGGCTTAGCGGTCAAAGCGCTTGGACAGTTTATAAGAGACGCGGGTTCGAATCCTGCTGCGTTCAATGTTCTCTAAAAATATTTTTCAATTCTCTAAGTGTGTGAATAACACTTTAGAAATATTAAAATCTACAACAATTAGGGAAACGACACCGGGTCCCGTGATTGTTCTTTTCATTATCAGTTGACAAAGCTATAAACCAGGATGACGTAGTAAGCAATCCTTAAAGCAATTAGTAGAACAGTTATCAAGTTTCCCTGTCCTGTCCCAAGTAATCTCCATGTAAATTATATGTTTATATATTTATTCCTAGAAAATGTACTTGCGTATGTTTTTTGGATTTCTGTTAATTTTTATTAGACTTTGACCCATTATTTTACTTAGAGGCGGTACGAAGTTCGCCGGTTTAGCTAATTACTTATGTATATGTATATCAACTTACAACCATCGCCTTCAGTTATTCTCGTCTCAATAAAATACTTTAATGCGCACGTCTCCATAAAATATTTAATCCTAAATCATATATCGTTACTTAATTTCCAATCAAAAAAGAAATTTGTATATAATAAAAATTTGAAAACTTTATCGTAGTTTTCATTTATACTCGTCTCCACTGAGCCACCGGGTCAATAATAATAATTCTCATATTACTGAGAACTATTTCCTATTTTTTAACACATAGCGAAGTTGAAAACATTTCTCCTCGACTCCCATCATTAATCATTAGAAAGCTCTTTAGAAATGAACTAAAAGCTTTATTTATTACTTTTTATTTACAAGTTTCTTTTTTATTTGTAAAACATAATATCGGAGGATGATATGAATGAAATCATTCGTTCAATGAATGAGACAATAGGATTACATTTAATTTGAGTGCTAAAAATCACAAAATCATCTTAGGTTATTCAGATTCTCTGTATTTCCCGCGTTGTAGAGTACTCCTGTGATTACCCTACAACAGATGCCCTGACGGGTTCACGGCAGACAGGCGTTCCAATTGTCTGGGCTAGTGGCGATCGAGGAGGAGCACCGTGGGGCTTTAGTAGATAAACCTGCCGGACTGCATTCTCCTGCTCGTCAGCAGAGAAATGAAAATAATTTTAAATATTATCATTCTCCAGTAGTAATCGAACTCACAAACACCGCGTTTATAGACGCTGTCGTATTGCACTACGTTAGTCCCAATCATTAATCAAAATATATAAATGGAATATGAATCTATGATTCTTCAAATGTTTGTCTGTTTGTACGTGCCCATCTTCGTAGTTACTGGACCGATTTGAATGAAACTTTTGTTGATTTCGGCATTCAATTCACAACAGAAAAATGATTACAAACGGCCAAAAATATCTGATGTGTAAGTTTAAGAAATTATGATAATTTGGCACAAGCCTCAATTTCAACAGTATTTTGTTGTATAAGTAGTTTTTTGTTGTATAGCTTTTGACCCTGAGCAGAAATTAAGGTATAATTTATTTCGAAGAGATCACCTGATGTATAATTATAATACTAATACTATAGACTACAAGAAATAAGAAAATGCTTTATTAGTAAAACTTGTTCTCATATTACTGAGAACTATTTAACTTTGTGGTTACCGTGGCACAGTGGGATACGTCTGACAGATTGGTGGGCAATATTCGTTAACAAATAAAAATTAATTAACTTTGTGGTTACCGTGGCACAGTGGGATACGTCTGACAGTAAACGCGATGGTAGTGGGTTCGATTGTTACTTCAGAGAATGGTTAAATTATTGTTTTAATTTTTTCTCTTTGGTATGACAAAGATGGACATCAAACCCAAAAAGGAAAAGTTTCGGCATACAATGTTCAATGCCTCAAATTCAGATGGAATGCTGGGAACGGAGTGTCACTAGGTCGTTTTTGCGGAGAGAGCAAATCAAAGGAAAAATATTCAATTGTCTGCGATAGAAGACTTAGCGACACAAGAATTTACCAAATATAAATAATATATATATATATATATAATATAAATAATTTTTAGAGCGGGTCGCTAGTACCTAAAATGTATTAATGCATGTACATATAACAGAGAAAATAGAAATAATCTCTATTGCACAAGCCTTACGTATTCTGATTTATGAAGATAGTAACAGGTTCAATAAGAAAATAAATTACAAAAAATATGGCATATTTGCATTAAACATTTTAAACATTGTTACTGTTTTTTTTTTAATTTTTGCATATTGAAATTTGAGAGTGGAACTCATGTACTTACGATTTCACTTTTCATAGCATAATACATTAATAGAAATGTTTTTCTCATTTATTAGGCTGTAATTGTGGCCACCGTGGTGCAGTGTGACAGCGTGTGATTGCAAACGTTATTGACTTTGAATTCGATTCCCAATCGGAGTAATGATTTGCTATTTAAATTATTTTAATTTCTCTGCTCTACTCCGCAGGGTAGTCAGAGAGAACTGAGTGTCATGACGCTCAGTTCTCCTCTGGCAAAACTCAATGCCAAAGACAAAGCTCTTGGGCACCAGAGCGAAGACAAGAAAATATTTTAAATATGATCATTCACCTGAGTGGGAATCGAAACCACCACTAATCGCACTTACAGTCAAACACTGTTCCGGATTATAGAGAGATTACATCTTAAAAAAAAATAACGTACGTTGCTAGCACAATATGCTAAATATTTGTAGAGAGCCTACAAATAATTCTAAACACTTAACTTAAGGAAACAGAGTCAATTGAAAATATAATATTTATGAAGCGCGGCGTTACTTATCATTATTGATTAAGGTAATAAAACGACCGCGAAGTGGCGCATGAATAATGAATGCAGTGATGCTCGACCTCATTAGATTTGCTAATCTCATCTCAGCATCAGCTTTGTGACTATTTGTTTTATATCCGACTAAGTATATGACACTCCCAAATGTGTATGTGTAGTTTTTGCTATTTTTATTAAATGTATTTTTGTTGCAGCTTATGCCGCATAGCAATTTAGAGAGAGCCTAGTGTCAAGACACTCCACTTTCCACCCAAACTCTAGCATCTAGCAATCTAGCTTGTATGTTGAGTGGCGGAACTCAACGGCGCGCTCCGTCTTAAGTATGTATACATGTATATATGATATGTAATTTATAGAATTGATAACATTCTTATCCTTTTTTCTTTACATCTGTGCATATTTTTAGTTTAATTAGCCAAGTTCAATGTTCACTATTGGTTAATCACTAAGCGAATTTGTAAAAAACCTGTCTATACATGGAAATAGCTATGACAAAAACATCATAATAAAATATTAGATTCCTTTGTAACCTGAAGAGATAAACACTGGAAATTACACCTAAGTAGAATATTAGTAACTGTCATTATATCCGGGAAATACGCTTTCCGTTTTCAACACACGTCTCTGCCTCACGTATTAAGGTGCTTAGGACCTCTTTGGGATCTACTTCTATGAGTGATTAATGAAACTTTACACTTTAAGGTATAGAGGGTCATGAGTTCGACCTCTTTAAGTAGTTTTAGGTGTTAATATATATTTTTTGAAACGACGAGATAAGTTTAAATATGTGTATAAATTTGAATGTATGATTTACTTGTAATACAGCAACAAGCGTATGTTATAATAAATTGGCTTTAGTTTAACAGTAATTCGTCGATATTTTGTAAAAAAAATGTATATTTAATGAATAGTTCGTAAAGTATTATTCGGAAGATTTTTGATTTTATATAAATGAATATATTAACTTAACTGTGAAATGATAATATGAAACATATTGAGAACCACTGCGAAAAGTAACTAATAGTACAGTTGGAAAGGAAAACCTTACCTCGTTTCATCCCGAGACGACTTTCTAAGTAATTCATAATGAATCCCAGCAAGGAATCGTCTTTCTGTTTGAGGCACACGTCGCAGTAATCCTTGTTTACTTGGACCGGCTCTAGGTACTCTTCTACAGCTAGCACTGGCTATAATATTATATGAAAAAATATTTGTAAGAAAATATATTATAATTAAGTATATATGTCGGTGTTTGTTTTCTTATAAAACCAATTGTTAATGCTATAATTGTAGTAGTAAAGTAATGTAATATTGGTATTAGAGTCTACCTGTGACCACGGACTACTGTAAAGTGATTGAAACGTCGGGTTCTAAAAAGTATTTTCGAATACCAATATTATACGCGATTAATCCGGTTAAAAATAGTTTCATTTCAAAGTGGTTAATGCATAGTTTTGCAGAACATATGAGTTTATTTAGTTTCAATCATGATGGACTATGCACCAATATATATATATATATATATATATATATTTCTTTTTCTTTTCTCAAGCTATAATGTCTCTAATAGGAATGGGAAATAAAAATACTAAATAACTTATCAGCTGCACGCTGTTACCCGCATAGTAGGGTAGTTAGATAAAACCTAGTGTCGAGACATTCCTCTGTTCACTTTCGTCCCGAAATCGAGACATTGCATGCTGAGTGGCGAAACTCAACGTCGTTCTTTTGCCTTAAGTAGCAGAGCGGAGAAATGAAAGCTTTAAATATAATCAATTTCCCCTGTGGGAATCCAACCCACAACAAATCACGCTTATATTTAGACGCTATAGCGCTGCGGCACGATGGCCAACGTATCAATCTAGTGATAACTACCCTGCATAATAAAAATATGTCAAATATATGAAAATATAAACATATTACAAAAAAGCCAACCGAAAATGTATAATAATATTCGAGCGAATTCATACTCGCTCGAACATAACTTAGGAAGCTCCATCCAAGAACCATCAAACTTTCACCATTAAAACTATTTGAAAAATTACTGAATAAAGAAAGAACACAGATTTTACATGAAAAAGTTTAACGTAGAAGACATTATGTTTATATTTGTTTTTTTTTGTAAAATAGCTTCATTCGTTACTATACTGAGTACTGCAGTGAACGCAAACATCGTGATTTAATTCAAAATACTGCACTACACTGATATATAGCCCTAGATATGGCTTTTGTTTCGGATATTAGTTTCAATTCATAATAATTAAATGACAATAGTGTTTTACAATAGTGTATTTACACACGTTTGTATAAGACATGGCTTGCGTCCACAAATACTGGCGTATACACCGAGTGCTTGGCTTGGCTTGCAAGAGCATGTTGGGACAGACGGGTGAGGTCGGTTGTTGAACACGAATAAAGCCCTTGCGACATATTTACACATTGGCGCTTGAAGCGTCCACTCTCCCACTCTCGTAGGACAAATCGCGACGAGTTCCACCACTATACACTGAACTTCTCGAATTCAGAGTGCAAAAGTAAAGATAATATATAAAACGAAATTTGCCTGGAGCACAATATAAGTAAAAGAAATAACGATCCAAATCGTAATCTAATTTGCATAGACTAATTAACATTTCTGAGTAAAGATGTTGTTCTTTAGTCACAGACGCGGGTAATTAAATTGAGCTCTGACCTCTCATCTGGTAATTCAATTCTTTCGTTTATTAAATTACTTATAAATGTCAAGCTGCCATTATAAAGACATGACGTTCCAAAATAAAATATAAGGGGATTTCTTATATAATGTAAACAATATAACGTCAAAAAAATAAAAAAGACATAGTTGATATTAGGGATAGCATAATTTTAACGTACGTCCATCTATTATCTCTTTAAACAACTCTATTAAGAGTATGTTTTGTAAGAATCGCTGAGCTCACAGAATCAAAATGGCGGACGACATAAGCTTTAAGAAGGTTATTTTTCAAAAAATTATAAATAGAAGCAATTATACTAAAAACATTCAAAACACAATAATAGACCTAAAATCAACATATTTTAATTTATAAAGGATATTTACCTTTTGTTGTTCTATTTCACTATTCTCTATATCTTGTGCCACGTGTATAGAGTCGTACATATCCGTCGAACTGTTCTCATATATATTTCCATTTCGTTCATTTGCCACGTCTTTGTATACTGGTTGATCGTTTTCCAAAGTTTTAGTTTTCTTAAAAAATGGAAATTTTAAAGACTGAAATAATTCTTGAATTTTCACAATACAAGGTCTTACTTGTTGCACTTGGTTTTGTTTCAAAGCATATTCTTTCGGATTAACTTCGTTGTAACATAAATCTTCATAGAGGTGGTCGTCTTGTAATTGTAATTTTTCATGCAACTCTTCTGATACATTATAAGATTTACGCTTTGGCCTGCATTCGGCGCTCTTACTTTTTTGCATATAAAGTTTATTTTCTGTTTTTACTAAATAATATCCTCTGTCGTTACAAGCCTCAGTTTTCGAAGCTCGAGATTTGAGATCAAAAAATGGATATTCGTAAGAGCTCAGTCGAAAGAATTTTCTTGGTTTCTTTGAACTGCCAGCTTCCATAGGAACGTACGATGTTAGAGCACGTTCTTGTTTCTTCTGCTGATTTCTGTATAAAAAGCTTTTCGGAGCTGTTATCTTTTTTAAAATCTCTTCAACAGAACTTAGATTGTTTATATTTTCTTGATGGCTTATCTTCCGAACGCTCACTGTTTGATACTGGCTGTCGCTACGTAAATTAGTCTCCTTAATAGTTATTATATCATCACTTTTCAAACATCTTACATATTTCTGCGGATCTTTCCTCATATTTTCAACGAATAAAATAAGTTTCTTGGCACAAACGTTCGGCCACTGATTTACATCCCCTTCTGAGAGTTCCTGTAAATTACGACACAGATAAGTGACCGAGTTTCCAAGTTTGGGAACTTTGAAAATTTAACCGTTTAAGTTAATTTACAATTTTGATCTAACAGATTAATTGATAATGGTGATAGAGACGTGATATATATTTATTGCGTTGCCCCTTTTAGGGACTTGCATAAGTGAAATATATTGTGGCGCTTAATAATGTTAAATTAAAGTGTTGAAAAATGAAACTCTTTGATTTTATCTATATTTCCAATAGATATCTTTTACCCTAAAAGACTCTCACCTATACTTTCTAACTATCAATGGCCCTAGGTAATGAAAGATCAATTTATATATAACGTGTATCATTTACACTCTGATGTATTTACTCCAACAAAAGTAATATACGGACAGTTTCAAACACAAACAAATAGCTTAATTTGTACTACCAAAAAACCTTTTCATCAAATATATATGTTAAATGTATATTGATAAAATAATAAATGTACTTACGCATAATTTTTGTCCATTGACTTGTTTTTCTTTAACAAACGCCACAAATTCGGTCACATCCCAGAATTCTAACACTTTACTCACTTCTATAACACTTAAATCTTCCAAAGATGTCATTTTCACAATTTAAATGTTCTTCTTGATAAAATTTTCGAATACAAGTTTACGTTCGTACTGATATTGTATGTTTGGACAACAAAGATGGATTTTCTGAAGTCAGCAGACCTACGCTAAGTGATGAGGTAAACTAACTTTAGAGATAGGAAGAGGAGAAATCAATAAGAAAACAAGGTTACTTAACGATTGCTTGAATATGCATAAATATATATAAAGGTATATTCTTAAGAATCAGATGTATTAAAACAATAAATTGTATATTTAATAAAAATTATATTAAGTATTTTGCCACTTTGTCTTACCAAGCCGGAAATATTTTAAATAGATTCATTCTACTTAGTCGAAAGTGTGTATTCTTCATATGATCGTAATGTGTACTGTCTTAATCTAATAATAGTTTACATAATTTTAGAATATAATAATTTTTTTACTGTATAAAAATTTATATACATATATTTATTCATACTTGTATTGAAAAAAATATCTATAAACTTCATAACATGACGGAAAATTTTAAATGATATTCCAATCATAATAACTCACATATCTCACTCGTGTTTAAAGTTCGTCAACTTTTAATATTTCCGACACACTAGCACTGAGTAAGACTTCAAAGTAATGTGCAGAATGAAGAGCTTAATTAGCTAGATTGATACTATCCTCTCGACCTCGATCTTCAAGTGGATGGTGAGTGCAAAGTCGATTCCTGCTCAAAGCACAGATATTTTTGTAAAGACAGCCACAGTGAGGCCATAGTGGCAGTGTGGCAGCGTCTGATTGTAAACGCAATTGATGGTGGCACTTCCCACTTGGGATATTTAAAAATATATTTTCGTTTTCTCCGTTCTAGTGCGTAAGACAAAGCGTAGCTTGGACTTCTGCCACTTAACACGAAATGTGTCTTCACCTGTCTCTCTCTTTGCTGCGGGAAAAAGCTGTATATTCCAGAGTGTGTGTGTTTTAGTTGTTTAATTAGTTTATAACTTCACTCTTCTACCATATGTAGCATGGGCGGAAAGAAATTACTGTTAAGACCCTCCTTTTTCCTCTTTTCGACTAATATAAAGGTATTGTGTGTTGAATGGCGTGATGTAACTTTGTCTTATCAAACCGTTAAAATATAAATAATTTTAATATAAGTTCTTCTAAGTGGAGTTCGAACCCACAAAGTATGTCGTCAGTTGTCAAACACTGTCCCACTACGCCAGGGGTAAACTTACTCTAAGTAATGATTCTGATGCAATTAATTTTCGTTTAGGTGACAAGAGATTTAATTCCAGATTAAGTCACGTTTTTATTTCATTCATTTTTGATTTGAGATACTCGTAAAGTAAAATGGTATTGCCATCAGTCTAGATATGGGACAGTGGCCACTTGATAGAGGAAATGAGTAATCTTTATGTCACATTGGTTTTACATTTGTTAGTTTTTTTTAAGTTGTGTATAAAAGTATACACAAACATTAATATAAAGCTGAAATGAACAGACAACTGAACTACTCGCAACAGTAATGATTGACTTTTTACAAACCGAATATTGTATCAAAAGGCTACAATTATAAATTTTAAATTATTTACAGTCTGTATAATTGCATTTTCTCGAGTACAGTAAAATTTGAACCCAAAACTGTCGTGTATAGCTAGCTAAGACACTAGTCACACCGAATTACGCCATAATATGTCAGCATAATTATTTTATATTTAGGATAACATTTGATTTTCAACTCAAGATCCAACACGATATCCCAATTTCCAAAAAACGAAACCCACTCTACTATGTAAATAAGTAACAAAGGAGCCTTTTCGATTTCAATTTCAATAATTAAAATATATTAATTTCTCAATGAACGAGCGAGCTGAAAAACGTTTTCGAAACGTTTTCGAATATCTTATGCAAATAGATTCAACTTTATAAGTAATTTGTGCTGAAGTTACAAATTCAATATTGAATAATAATTGAGGCTGACGTTTGACGAGTAATTGTATTTACCGTTCTAATAACAATGACTGATGGATTGAAATAACAAATTTATTTGTGAGATTTTTGCGTAGTTCACCATCTCTCTAATTTAAAACTTTTGCATTTTTATAAGCGGTTCGTCGAGCTTTTATATTAATACTAGCGACGCGCTCGCGGCTTCGCCCGCGTAAGCTATGGCTGTATCGTTCTTCCGACGGCCATTCCGTAAAACAATGAAATTCTTGAAAAAACAAAACAAACTGGGACAAAATAGTAGCCTATGTTCATCCATCTATATTGTTTATATAGATGCACAATCAGTTCAGAGGTTTGTCCGTGACGACCTCATAGACAGACAAACAGACATACAGTTACTTTCGCATTTATAACGTTAATATGGATTTCTTTGTATTCTATATATATAAAACTCATGTATTACTGAGTAAGTAACAGATAATGCACAGCCGGAACTACTGGGCGTAAGTAGCTAAAATTATACACGTTATAGGTTCCTTGAGGAGAGTAGGGAGACACTATGAGAGGATTTCTGGAAATTCCTACAGGGGCTAAAAAACTTGTTACGGATATACATTTTTAAGTTCACATAAGCGATAATACTTCTCTCTTTTACATAATAAAGTTTAGAAGAAAAAAATTACAATCTTTTTCATTTTAACTCAATGACGTAAGTTGATGAGATCATCGCGCCGTCTGAGACATCAATTAAACTGTGACAAATTTAATTGAAATATTACATTAAATTAAAGAGCAACTCAGTGGCATCAACTAAGTGGAGTAGATTGAAGATTGAGCTTACATTTTGAAACAACTAAAATTAGTTTTTCATATGTATATTTTTAAAATCATATGAAAGTCCATACTTGTGCGAAAGAAAATTTGCTGACTATTGATAACTTATGTTTTATAAAGTCCATAGACTTTTTTGTAAGTGCCTAATAAATGTAACGCTGCAATGAAGTTGGAATAATTGTTTGATAAAAAAATTGAGTATTTTTTTTATTATTGTAGTACAATAACGCTTGTGCAGATGAAACAGTACTTTTCTTACTTTTATTTATTAATGAGCCAATTTGCAATGTAGGCTTGAAAATTATAGACACCAATTCATTCTTTTATACTGTATCTGTACAACTAGTAAATCTACTCGTAAATAATCCTACCCCTGAACCTAATATGTTATACTTATTGTGTCTTAATTCTAGTTCAATATTAACAGTTTAATAAGAATACTTTGTTTTAAGATTGGAAAATATAAAAAAAATACATAATTTTAAAGTTTTTTTAGTATTTGTTGTATTTTTGTTTATACTTACTTCAAGGTGTGGACTGGTATCAAATCTGTCCAACAACTATTCTGTCTAGCATTTGGCAGAGAAGAGTTCAGAAGGCTAGAGAATTATGATGTTATTGTCATTGTCAAAAAGTAAATAAGCTTTAAGATTATACAGAAAAAAGCAAAAAACCAGCTTCCCGCTTTTGTCGCGCTGTGTCTTACCGAAACGGAGAAATGAAGATAATTAAAATATGACTTTCATTTCTCCGAGTGGATATCGTACCCACAACCTATCGTGTTTACGCTTTCCCACTGCTCTACGACAGTCGCTGAAAAGTATATATTATCTATAAATTTAACAAAATATTATTCAATATACAACTTTATTAAAAGTCATACAAAATATATTATGGTTTAAATATTTACAGTCATACATAATGAATAAAAGGTTCAAAATTAATCAATTGTTTACATTTAATACGAACACAAAGGAATTCATCAAATGAAATACTGCTGCTTATCTGATATCGCTGGCTGATAATTATTGAGGATACGCGATAAATCAAACGATGTGTGTGTTACACAATATAATTTATATTTTACACTTTGTATTTAAAATGCAATTCACTGATTCATGTTTTCCTTAAGCACCATTAACAAAAACGTTTTTTTCCTGGTAATATATATTTTATCGGCCTTCAGCTTACTCTACAGAGCACGTCGTACATTTTGTGTGCTACTTCCGCTCCTCCGAAACCAATATAGCATGAATTGTGGCTGGGATGCACTTTTCCAGGCGTCACTGAGAGCTGATGCCTCGCCCTCCCGACGTAGAGGGTCTCGCCAGATATCGTCCTTCCTCCCTCTATAGCGCCAGGTGGTATATTTCCACTAGTAGCTGGAACCCATCTCAAGTTATCAGGCCTTGCACATAATACTTCAATGTTCTGAACCGGAATCTCCTTTCCATTATACATAACAGTAGCAGCGTTATGTCTGATTGATAGCTTTCCAGGAATCAAATCTCCATTATGCCATGCCCTAATCACCCATAGCGGACTGCCATCCCATCCTTCATGTCCTCCAATCACAGCTTTTCCTGACAGACTTGAAGCAGTAGTGGCTGTAGATGGAACCCAATCAAAATCACCTCCTGATTGAGATATTTGGACCTGTTCCGACACTGGCTGTCCGGAAGTCTCTCCATGGTATATATAATTTGTGATGTACGTTGGGTTGTTAGCATCCTGAGGTGGAGGATGAGGCATCATTGGAACTGGAACCATCATAGTTCCAGGGACGTAGTAAGGCATTGGCGGAGGGTTGGTTTGAGGGTAGGTATGAGGTTGGGGGGGAGGTCCCCATCCTGGAGGTCCATAGTATGGAGGAGGTGGAGGACCGGGCGGAGGAAAACTCATTTTCACAATTTAATTTATTGTTAAATTATAATCACTAATATATTTCACTAACAAGTTAGCTAACGTACTGTGCGTCTGATATCACCAGGGAATAATATAAGCGATCTAGGAAGATAGCTTATATTATTCACTGGTTTAATCTTATCAACCCTGATAACTAGACTGATAGACATGATATCGACGTGAATCATAATTGTTCTAGATTACTCACATATATAAAATGATATAAAAGAAAAACAATACATATTTCGATTATCACGTTGTTAATAATAATTTATTCAATATGCGAATTGCTTCTATAAGTGAATCATTATTTTTCTCACTCAGCTTCACGCTTTTTTCCCATAGCAAGGTAGTCAGAGAGAAACTAGTGTCAATACGCCGTTCTCCACTTTTCATATCATATTGAGACATTGCAAGTTGAATGACAAAACGCAACGCCGCGCTTTATTTTAGGTAACAGAGCGGAGAAACTTAATTATAATTACACATTCACCCGAGTGAGAATCGAACCCACAGCCATCGCGTTCACAGGCCCACGCTGTCACACTTCGCTACGATAGCCTGATGAATCATTATTTCATTTGTTTTGAAATACGCAAGTAAGTCTATATGGCGCATTGTTCATTGTTTGTATTTCTAGTACACGCCAAATGTGATACCATTAAAGAGAAAATAGCAGAATTAATTTGTTTCTGATTGTCATTATTACCTACCAAAAATTCGGTAGTGGCATTTTTATAAAACGTATTTTAAAATAGCCAGGACTCGAACCCGCGCTTCTTGGAATCCGTGATTTCTAAGCCATACGTTCTATATGGTTCTATACGTTGTGAAAATTCGTATACGCTGGTTACAGAGCGATTGGCAATAGTTTTCGTAACCTAAGTGTGTGAATAACACTTTAAAAGTGTTAAAAATCCATAAATGAATTTACTTTTTATCCATTCATTAATTCATTCCAAATGTACTTCTAATATATAATAGGAGTTCAGTTCAGATAATAAAAACTCAATCAATGATATTGAAAACCCATTAGAAGTCCAATTGTGCAAGAATGTTAACAAATCCTTACCCTTAGAGAAGAATTATGAAAAAAATATTTTAAAATGATATTGTTTCTATCTCAGGAACGAAAAAATATATAAAGACAATAAAAACAATAAATACTTTGAAATCATATATTTTTAATCAAAATTCATACGATCTTACAAACTAAAATAATAAATACATCAATTTATTAAAAAGTTTCATCATTGTCAGATAAGTTGCTTTTAATTTATTTCCTTTTTTTTAACAAATTAATAAATTAACAAAAACTTATAAGACAATGGTAAAATAAAGACTAAATATCATTGTAATGTGTTTATTATAGTATTCATTATCAACTAACCGAAATGTATACATAGTGAGTTAATAAAGTTTAAATAAATATTAAATTGATATATTACAGCTTCATGCTTTTTTTGCATAGCAAAATAGTCAGAGAAAACCTAGTGTCGAGACACTCCGTTCTCCACTTTCCGCCCAAATTTAAGATATTGAAATATTGTGTTTTCTAAAGCAATCATCAATCATCAAAAAGCAAAGCTATCACGGTCCAATCACTAAACAGATTGAGATGAAATTTTATATAGAGATAATTTCTCACTTTTTTTTAGTTTGTCCATGAATGTCATTGTTTTACAATAATGTCGCTGAAAATACAATACAATACCCATTCCACGCGGGCGAAGCCGCGAGCGGATCGCTACTTAATTACAAGACATAAATATAATTTTATACTATTTATATTTTAAACACATAACATACAAAACAATATTAAATTTATAATTATTTAAGCAGCATGTTTTTTTGTTTTAGTTTACATTTGACAGTGACATATAACTATACAGTATACCTACATAGAAATAAAAAATAGTAATCTTAAATGTTTCATTTAATTGTAATAAAACTATTTAATTTATTAATTGACATATTTTAGAGATTGTTTTTTTATTTTTAAATATAATTGAAGCTGAGATTTAATTACCTATTTATACAATTGTTTTGACTACAATTAAAGACGCTGTAGCTTTATGTTTAAAATAAATTTACATATTAACTGTAAATACTAAGTAAAGCCACAACTTGCCCCACGAGGGGCACATTACACAACATTAATAAGGGATAATATAGATACATAATACATACCTAATTATTTAATTATAGCGCTCTTAGCCCTCCCGTACATTCTTCAAAAAACTTACATTCAGTCACAATTTAGCGTTCTATGTCCACCAGTTTCGGCTGTTCGTTGTTAGTCAGTCAGTTAGTGAGTCTCAGTGTGTGTGTATGTGTGTGTGTATGTGTGTGTGTGTGTGTGTGTGCGTGTGTGTTTGTGTTAAGTGAGCACGACGGCGCGGAACACGCACCTGTGTCCCAACATGAGCGCCGGCCACACGAAGGCGCGGATGAGGTCGGAGCGCGCGCCTCCGCCCTCCAGCCGCGCGTGCTTGTGCGGAGACATCACCACTGTGGGATGTATGCAACGGATTATTTTAACCACTTTCGAAACAATTCATATGAAATTGTAGATATTTTTTTAAAATATTGGTATTTTTGTGTAAGAATCAATTGGAAAAACGTAACTAAACGCCACGTCTCTCTCTCGTATCTTCGCAAAGCTGGGAAATGCAACAATTTAAATACTAGCTAACTCAGCCGGGGAAATGAATACGTCCTCGGAGGCTCTTACTCACCGGGCGTGAAGTCGGTGTCGATGCGCAGCGGCGGCGCGTGCAGCGAGGCGGCGAAGGCGGCGCGGCAGGCGGCGGCCGCCAGCGCGTGCAACGCCGCGCAGCGCGCCACGCACGGGTACTCGCGCAGCGTGCCCGCCACCTTTTTAGTTTACTCGTTACATGTTGGTTATTGTTTTCTTTGGGATATTAAAATTCAAAGTTGAATATATCTTCGCGGTCATAAACACAAAATGTACAGTGCGAGAACAGTGTTATTTTATTATGAACCGGTACAGTTAACAAAATTCTTACTAGAAAACAATAAAAGACCGAGTGGGCTCGAACCCACGACGTCAGTCGTAACGCGTACCTGGTTGACGACAGTCCTCTCCGCGTCGCCCAGAGGGAAGTTGTGCGCGTTGTGGCGCAGTAGCCGCGTGGCCGCCGTCACGAGCGCGGCGGCGGTCGCGGACTCCTGTGCCTCCGCACATCCGAGGAGGGTTTTCACTTCGTTGAGGCGTTTCTCGCGGAGACTTATAGCCGCTCGGAATGACAGCTGGAATATTGTCTTTTTGGTAAATTTTACTGCATAATTTGATTTACCGTAACAATTAAAATAATTTTCAATTAATATTTTTAACAGATGTATATATTTTTTATTTTTTCTTTGTGGTATTTATTTTTATTATTTATCTGTGTACTATCAGGATACTGCCTTAATATGAACGATGTCACGGGGTATGATTCACTTTCTTTTATATTAATTCGTCTTCTGTTTTTCGTAAAGTAGACAAAGTTCCAATACGATAGACGATGAATGTTGAGTGGTGTAACTCTCTCGCTTTTTTTTGTCTAAACAGATTGAAATATAATACTTTTGAATGTAAAATACACCTGGGCTCAGATCGAACTGACAACGTTCGCGAGTACTGTCAAACAATGCCTACGGCACCACAATTGTGCTCTACTGACATGTATGAAGTACCATAATGAATTGTATAAGCGTATATAAAGAACTGAACATTAAAAATTAAAAATAATTCTATATCTACTTACAACAGCAACAGAAAATATAATCTTATATTTAAGGTTGGGTGTAGGTTTCAAGGGCTCGAGCGCGGCGAGAGCGGGCAGCGTCTCCTTGGCGGCACGCTCCCATACCGCCGCGTACTGAGATATCACCTTGCTCCTGTAAATAGTATATATATAAATTATAAATAAAATTGACACATTTTCCCGCACTCCATTCTCCACTTTCTGCCCGAATTCTTGATGCGTATTGAGTGATGAAAAGTAAAAGAAAAGAACCTATAACTGTATAGTTTATACGTCAAAATAACACACAGGTTGCAATTTATAAGATTTTGTGTAATTTGACAGTAATATATGTAAGGAGTAGTAACATTTGAGATAAAAGGTTAACTGCCATTGTATTAAATTATAAAAATATAACTTTTCCATTACAAAAGAGCAACTGTTGAGTTCCTCACCAGTTCTTTATAGTAAAACAGTTTTCTGAGCTGGTGGTAGCATTAAGTGCATTGGACGACCCAAAAGTGCTTAAAAAAGCCTTTTTAAATGTCTTACGTATCGGCATCTTGATGCGAGTCGTCGCTGTCGGAGTGGTAACCGTCGCTCGCAGAGTCCGTGGGGGAGCGTGGAGTACGCTCTGTAGGTATTTGCATCTCATTCATCTGAGACAGTACTGCGGCGCACCCGCGGGAGTAGCTCATAAGGACGCCTGCTACTGGCCTGGAAAATAGATTGTGGATTTTTTTTAATTATGTGCGTTAGTACATGCGATGCCTTAGCAACATAAATGTAAGATAAAGACATATTTAGAAAACATTTAAAAATTCAATTTCCTAAGTGTGCGATAACACTTTGAAAAATGTTAAATAATAAATGTATGATATTTATTTTATTAGCTTATTGTATTTCACATATATTATCAAAGAAATATTAGCTTTCTGCGCTCCTTTTTCATCCAAATAATTTTCGTAAAAACGTGTACAAAGTTACCCTTGACGTTATTTAATATTCGAGTATCACTGTAAGTGGTGGACTTGTTAGTTTAGTTATTAACATAATAGAGGTATATATTTGTTTCCTTCTTTCTTTAGAACCATTGGGTATAGAGTATTGAAATACAGAAACTTTTGTTTAAAACAAGGGAATGAAAAATGTGCATTATTTTATATCAAACTAGGTACTAAAGTGTAACTACACTCACAGGTAAACCTGTGACCGCGGACTACTGTAAACTGTTCGAAACGACGTCTGGGTAACTGAATACCAAATATCAAATCGCGTATATTAAATACCAAAGAAAAATATACGCCACGATTAATCTGGTTAAAATTGTTTAATTTAAAAATGTGTAAAATCAAAGTTCTCATGAAGACTCCTTTACCTTTATATATACAGGATAGGCGTAAGAACCTTGTGTGTTAAAGATTTAAATATTTTTTAAAGTGTTATTCGCACACTTAGGTTATTAAATGCATTTTTAAAACATGTATTATAAAAATTCGAACGTAGCGTAACTCGAACCTGCGCCTCAGCAACAACCAAGTTTTTAAATGTTTATCCAACTTTAGCGTTCAGTCACTGCGTTCCTCACTTTCCTTTGAGAATTATAAAAGGTATAGTTAAGCTAGAACCAGACTAACGACGTAATATTGTAACTACCACTCATGTGCGGTGTTATTTGCTAATGAAGTAACGGAACAATGGTATGATATAATCGTTCCCATACAGGAGGAAAGTTTTATGTAATTCTTAGCGTAAGTTAAAAACAATTTAAGTATATAGTCATTTATCATACTATTATACGAGTCATAGAAAGTTTTGTTTTTATTTTTTTATAGCTTTAGATACTCATCTTCTGCATCTTTATATTATACAAAGCGAAAGAAAATTCATATCTGCCACGCATAAAATTTTTGAAATGATATATTATAATTATATAATTATATTAAGGCGGAAAGTAAGGAGGATATCTTAACATTAGGTTCTCTCCACCTCGGAAAATGTATGAATGATCAATCACTTAGTTCTTCCCTTTCCACCTTTTTCGAAAAGACGTTCATTATAAATATACCCGCATGATATCGAACTCACACTGATCGAGTCAGATGGTTACTGCGCCACGATGGCGTATTTAATTTCTATGTAGTTTTCTTAATAAGCTAATTATATATCACGCTTATCTGGCTTGCACGTTTGGCTATTGTACTTGTTAAGTTAATTGGAGTTCACAGGTTCAAATTAAACTTTCTAGTTCAAGACCTTGGAGCGATATATGATTTGTTTTCATCTCATCACTTACAAGATAACATATTTTTTCATTTTCACGATTTTCCTCAAAGCATGATGGGCAGAGAGAACCCAGTGTCAAGACACTCCGTTGCCCACTTTCTGCAAGAACTTGACACATTGCGTGCTGAGTGTACTCGCTGAGAATCATTCAATTTTATAATTCATTTTAAAATATATCAAGTCAACAAGTTTTATAAAAAACAGCAGAAACAGTCGAGTCGAGTAAATACTCTCAAGAAAATCAGTTTCCAGTGAAACTAACTAGACTCGTAACTTTTGAACTAAGCGGTGTGCACTTAGCAAACTACTAACGTCTTATGTTTCTAATAGTTCTTTAGATTTACAGTTGATTTAGATAGTTGCCTCAGCAATGTGTATGTCAAACATATAGTAGTTTGTGTTACATTTATTCTATTAATTTAACGCATTTCTATGGATAATTTAGCATTCTGCACTCCTCTATATAAACTGTAACTGTTTTGTAGCGCAGGCCGCTCAAAAATAGTTTTTATATGTTAAATATACTTAATCTTTTTCTAGTTCAATTTTAACCGTCACAGAATGTATACTTGTCATATAGAAGTAATAAAGCTTGCCGGATTTTTACCCGTCTTTTTCTCTATTTTATTATACCATTTCAATACATTCCTTCTAAAACATACTCCTCCGACTGCGTAATTTTCATAAAAAAATATTAATTAATAATTAATTAATTAAAATTAATTTGCAATGATTGAGGTCATCACGGCGCATTTGGACAGCGTCTGACTTTAAACACAAATGTTGTGGGTTCAATTCCCACTCGAGGAATAGTTATATATAAACTATTTTAATTTCCCCGTTGTGGTAAGAACAAGTTCAGAGTTGCGTATCGCCACTACGAAAATATCTGAAATTTGGGCGGAAAGTGGAGAACGTAAATAACATTGGCTTCTCTGCAATTATTTTTTATCTATACTATGCTATTAAAATAAATATTACACTTTAAATGAAATACACCGTAATTGTTGTCCATACAACGCGTTTGTTATGTCTCTAGACGGACGTCTAGATTATTAGATTAGTTACTATATAATCTAGATGTCCATCTAAGTTATATAGTAACTAACGAAAATATTATAGAGTGATGATACTATTCATAAAAATATTCCCTTAGGGTGCAGTAAAAAGTATTAATTTTCATTCATTTCATTTAAAGTGAAAAAAACGCCTCACTTTGCCTTACTAGAATATAAATGAAAATATTGTAACTATCAACATTCCGTCAATTGGTTACGAAGAACATAGCTTTAAGCGCGTCACTACGCCATTATAATGGTTTATAAGGACGGAGAGTCTTGACACTCGCTTCTCTCTGCCTGTCCCGTTATTTAAGAAAGCGTGAAACTGTTTTTACCTTACATTTTAGACACCTCTACGGTCGTAATTTTATATGGAATTTCACATCGTATATGTTGTTAATAAAATACAAAGTTGTATTGCGATTATACAATACTTTATGTGAAGTAAACAATAGGATTAGTTTTAGTGATGTTTAAGTTGAATGGAGAGAAATCTACGAAGCTAAACTAACAATGCTTACAATTTAGCGCTTTCTGTGAGACATTTTTATGACTTTGTGAAGTGAAGTAACCGCTACGAGTGTTTTACTTAAAACTATATAATAAACATTATATATATTTTGTACTTGAGACCATTGTGGCGTCTTACATTAAGAGCAATGGTTGTAGGTTCGATTACACTCGGCCCAATTTCGACTCGGGGCATTATATTAAAAAAAAAATCACAGCTCTGGCAGACCAAACGTTGCGCAGCGTTTAGTTCCACCACTCAACACGCAATGTCTCACTGATTTCATCGACTTAATGTTTCTGTCAGTATTAAAAGCTAGAAATGTAATAATTTCTTATTTGCACTATGCTTTTATCAAATACAGTAACTGGCTTAGTATACATTTTGATATTTTACAATAAAAGATGAAGTTGATTATAAGACATTCAATATATATACCCTTATTATTTATAACTTATGGGAGAACATTCACTAATACGCAAGTTGAAATTATTTATTTAAATAAATTTCTGTTTGATTGTTATCAATATAATGATGTGTACGCTAAATCATAATCTTTAGATACAATTAGTAAATTCTATAAAAGAATATCCAATATATGGATTAACTATTGATAAAAAATTTTTATACAGGCTGCTTTACAGATTCATCACTCTATAATGTTTTCATCAGTTATTATAAAATCTAGACGAGCGTCTAGAGTCGTAACAAACGTTTAACATGACGTTTTGTATTTCGTTTTACATATTTTACTTTTGGCGTTTGCACAAAAGTATATATACGTTATATTTCTTTTAATAGTATAGACTTTTTCAATTTTTTTTGTTCACAAGAAATAATAACCAGAATCAACTAAATATAAAAAACACGATTTCCGTTTCCTCACCCATGAATAGATTACATCGGTAATATCCTATGAGTAGGTGTGTACATATGCACTTAGTACATTATAATATTTAACTCTTTTTGTAAGCTTAGAATTTGAGAATATTTAATACGATATTAATTTTACAAGTAAAATATATATGAAAAAGACATATTTGGAAAACGTATAAATATTTTAACGCAGCGGGATATGAACCTGCGCCTCTTGAAAACCGTTCAAGCGCTCTGACCGCTAAAGCTATGCTTTCAAATCCCGCTGCGTTCAAGTTTTTATACGTTTTCTAAATATGTCTTTTTCAATTTCCTAAATGTGCGATTAACACTTAAAAAATGTAAAAAACTATAAAATATATATTTTATTAGTATATAGTTTCGATTATTTACATGTATCTTTCGCCTTCACCTACCTTCACCTACCTTCATAGACATTGGTCTATTATATCCATAATGAAAAAAAATGCAACGCTATTTTGACACTTCCTTGATTAAAAAATCCGCACGCATGGTCAATAACGATACAACTTTTTGACATAAACCTGATGCCCTTGGGAGGACGGGCAAATAATTTTAAGGCCTTAGTATCCTTTTTAATTTTTTTTTAACTTCACACTTTATCCCTGGCGGGGTGATCTTTTTTAAACTAATTTGTCATTGTAAGAAATTTGAGGTCATCGTGACGCCGGGTGTCAGCGTCCTACTCAGGGGATCGATTATATTTAAATAATTTTAATTTCCCCGCTCTGTTGAGACAACAAAGCGCGGCGTTGAGTTACGCCACTCATCACGAAAGTGGTCGGAGTGTCTTGACACTCAGGTTTGGTTAGGCAGAGTGAAATAAAATTACTTATAAAGGTAATATTATATGCTATTTTGTCGAAAAATTAGCGCATCCAAAATTAAAACGAAGTTTTGGCACCACCTGGATAACTTAAATATAATAATATACTAATAACATCTCACCTGGTATCACTTAAATCCAGTGTCGGATCACTCCTCTTTATTTGTCCAACGCAGGCCAGGACAGCTTTATCGCTCTCCACTCTAGCAGACAGCGAGGACACTAGTGTCGGCAACTGCCTTAGAGCTGGCTTATCAATTACCGTCAGTAACGACTTATTATCGATAAGTCTCCGCTCTACGTCAGCATGAGAGAGAGCTAGGAGACGCTGGTGAGATGAGGATGCTGGATCTTGGCTCACTGTCACTGATGACTGGGAACAAGGAAATTATTGTCGTTACGTACATGTTCTCTACCTTCATTTAAAATATATATAATTAGATAACGTATATATACCTATTTATGGTACAGCAGAACTTTTGCTAGGCAAATTTGCCCCATCGTAGAATTAGAACCCGTAGCCAATAAATATATATTAATCGCGACAAAGTACAGCGTCAGGCACCATATTATACACAATGCATGAAAAAGTGTACAACGAAATAACTTTCCCCTATATTTTCAATACTCACCAGCTCTTCCAACTTGTGTAAAGCTTGCTTGTACACCTCAACGTGCCGCTGCAGCTCGTTTTTCAACGCCACGTGGAGAGAGATCAGAGAGCCTGATGAGTCCGCTGTCAGTCCATGAGTTCCTAGACCTGATGATGGGACAAATGATTATTGTTTATTTTTGTTTTAAAATACTATTCTCATATTTAGGGTTACAATATCAGCATCAGTTTTTCCTGCATAGTAGCGTAGTATCAAGATACTCCGTCCATTTTCCGCCAGAATACACAAAAATCATAAAATGTCTTACAAAAATGTAACATTACAAATATCGTAGCCGATCTTATTTTAAGCGCATTAAGCGAAAAAAAACTATTAATATAATAAACTTGTAACTGATCGCTGCCTGTACATGGAAGATTCTTACCTTAACATTTAGTGTTTATTTTATTTCCATTGGTTCATAAATAAAAAAGTTACCATTCAAATTATAAATTTAAGCGTGCGGGCGAAAAAACTAAATAGTTTTGTCATTAGGTTACGCATGAGAAGCCGCGAGCGGGTCGCTAGCCTAAAATAAAATCATTGACCAAATAAATTACACGTTTTTTTTCGAGCTTGTGATAAAAAAATTACAGTAAAATACCTAGATTGTCTTATATTATGTGTCATTTGTAATTACATACATTCACACACAACACAGATCCTCTGATCATTTTAAAATTTCTTAAAATATTATTCATACATTTAGGCTAAGAAAAACATTTGAACGTAGCGGACTTCAAACCCTTCAGCTTGAGCGGATTCCAAGAGACGCGGGTTAATGTTTATAAATTTTCCTTCGATAATACTATGTAAAACATTGCATACTTGCAGTCGGCACTAAGCATCTATGAAAAAGCCAAAAGTTTGGTCACTTTGTCTAGTTTCACTTTAGGGAATAAGGGACTTAGGGATGTTAAAATCTTAAGAATCAAAATTCATTGAAGTCAACGCTTAAAATCATAGAAAATCTGACTCATTGCATATTCACTGTTGTTACTTTTTCGTAATTTCCATACATTTTGTACCATAACTAAATAAAGCAAAGATTACGATCGAAGGATACCTGGCTATTACGTCGTATTCCATTTTAGTTTATTTTTCCGGAGGAAATTAAGCATTAGCCGCACTTCCACATTAGTATTGGTCATATCGTAATATCATGGAAGTTATTTTTGACCTTCTACTCTACATGTAAATATAACTTATAACTTTATATATGATTTTAAAGTTTATAATATTATTTATCCAGGTCATCGTGCTGCTAATATTATTTTTGAGTGTTGTTCAGAACGGAACGTAACTCAACGCCGCTTTGTTTTGTCACCAAAGACACAAACGCTGTCACATTGCGCCACGATAGCCTCAGAGGCCAAATTCTAAGGTTCTCCTGAATTGAATTTGAAATTAAAACAATACAACAATGGTACCACTACTCCGTCAGGTTTTAAGCAACTTCATTTATTATTTTACGACATGTAACACATCTTGCGACATCTTTAACAGTTAATTTCTGTTTTTATTGAAGATACAAACATCTTATTGCATTTTTATTTATAATCGCATCTTCAATGACAATTTCGAAATATTTTATAGGAAAAGTAAACAGTTGCATAAACAATATGGCGCAAAAGCCTAATTATTTTAACACTGCAGTTCCAAGGTCCACATATATTGACCAACTCTATACATGGCATTGCTTGAAATATTTTTAAAAACTCTAATTGTAATTCCTAAGAACAGCCCACGCGAGTTATCTTACTTTACTCACTTTATCAGTGTGTTTAAATACCACCTACAACTGATTTTATATTTGTATGTATTTTAACTTATTTGTAGTTGTTTAGTATGTTAGTAAGTATGTGTCTGTGTAAGCCACTATAATTGATCATTCTAGTGTATCGATATTAGTCTAGTATTTGCCGCGCTTTGAGATGTCAATTGTCCTTTTAATGCGTGATTTTTTAATTTATTTAATATTATTTAAATATGAATAGACGGATGGACGGTTTTCAAGAGGCACGGATTCGAATACTGCTGCGTTAAAAATTTTATACGCCTTCTAAAAATGTTTTTCACTTTCCTTAGTGTGTCAATAACACTTTAAAATGCTAGCAATAAATAGAATATGTTTATAATAATAAGTAATTATTAGAATCTTTATATAAAAATATATCTTTAAATTTCGCAGTTATAATCAGTTGAAAGATAAGCAGTTCCTGGAGAAAGGAGTGTCAATAAATAAGCCTTACCTTGAACAGCAATATCAAGCTGCCTCCGTCTGTTATCCACAGCATCCCTAGCATCAGGACTGTAATGGACCAGGGCTTGAGCTAAACGAGCAGTCCTTGCTCTCATACCAGAACCCTGGTCTCCACCAAGCAGACCCACGAGCCGCCACGCGACAGTTTCACATTGTAACTCCGGCCGAGGTGTAATTTCTAATGATATGAGCCTGTTAAAAAAAATATTATGTTAATTCATTATAAAAAAAATGAAAATATATTTGTTTAAAAATGGGAACTCTGTGCCTTTTCTGGTGCAATGCGTTAAACTTTCTACATAACAATAAATGTTTCATATCTTTGATAGATGGGCTGTGTGCCAGTTACGATGACACAGGCAACGAGCTCAGTACAGTTCTAGTTAATAGTATCTTATTAGTAGATAATATTTTTTCAACAAGCTACTTAAGATTCATTACTTAAATTTATTTTTTATTTATAATTTTTTAAATTATTATTATTTTTGTTTGTAATTAATTTAACTAATAAATACAGAAATAAATAAATAAAACTACTTTAAATAGTGCTTGGCATGTATTTGGTATCATAGAGCAGATACATTTGTTGCGAATATAGGTACGTCATTGTCGTTATACAAGGTGGGCCAAAAGAAGTCTTGGGCGTAGGTTAAACAAAGTCTTTGCACAGTCGACCATAATGGCTTGGACCATGACCATGGCGGGACCCGGGAATCGGAAACAGATTTCGCGCTGCGTCGTTACGCATAAATATAGACACGATTATTCCGCGATCTTTGGGAGTGTATCGCTCCATGGCTTGTTCACTTATATTCTAGATCTATCTAGTTCACAAACGTCAAAACAGATTTGACATTGGCCGCCATTTGCAAAAATAAGAGCATCTTCCATTAGGATGATTTCTTTTGGCCCACCTTGTACAATGCGTCAAAGTTCAAAGTTCAAATAACATAGTTCTTAGTATATTTTTTAAAAGCTCATTTCGAACCTATATGGTATATTCGTATATCCTGACCATTTTATATAGTTTGCGTATCATATCTAAGCAAATCAAAGAAATTAACATTATTTTTTTCATCATCATCATTCATACAGAAAAATATGTAAGATATTTCATTTAGAACGAACAATATCATTTCTGATCTCTAGCACCATATATGAAAAAAATTATGCATATTTATTAGAACAATGTATAAAGGTTTAAATTTTTCTGCAATATGACAATAGAGAAACAGTTTCATAATAATCTAATTGAGAAGTGTGAGAGTTGTTGTGGGAGTACGATTTAAATTGATAGTAATTAAAAGTTATAATCGTGGTGCGGTGGGACAGCATCTAGCTGAAAACCTGATGGTTGTGAGTTCGATACCCACTCTGTGGAATGATTATACTTCATTTTTTTTCATTTTCTCTCTCTGGAAGTAAAGTGTTGACACTAGGTTAGGTTAGGGCCTACCCTGCTATACGTAAATAGCGCAGAAATAACTAAATTTCTTTTCTTTAAAAAATCTTTCATTCATAAATTATAGATATAAATTTTTAATAATTAATTCGAACTCAAATTAAAACAATACAAAAATTGTCTCTCACAATGTCTGTCTTTGCATTTTATTTAAATGAATACTCCAAATAGTTCTTGTAAAATGAAACTTGATAAATGATAAATGGAAAAAATTATGTTCTACATAAGGAAAAGAAAGTAAAACGTTCCCTGTTCTCTATTTTTTGAGTTTGACAGTTGGCATAAATGTTTCTTTCGTAGGAGCTCAGAAGAGAACTTATAAAAGTGTACTTTTTTCTTCGACGAGTTTGAAGCAGGGCTTATCTAGAAGATCTGTTTTTTTATAAGGTAATTTCTTTTGTTTACGGTTTATGTGATCTTATTCTTAGAAAAAATGTAAATATTTTCAAGTCTGCTATTGGCAGTTATGGGCAATCTTGTTTTTTTGTGGTGGGTTGTATATACCCTCTGCCTGTACAAAATTTTAATTTAAATTTATGTGACTTTTTATATATGAACCGATTGAAATGAAATATACACTAAATGTTAAGGAAAGTTTACCAAAACACAATAATCAAAATGGTATTTAAATTGGTTAAGCTGTTTCTGAGATAAGCGTGCACAAACGCACACACAAACAAATAAACAAAAAGACAAATAGAAAAGAAAATGAAAAAAACACTATTTTGAGTTATATTATATTGATAAATGTTAATAATATTTTTTACATATATCTTGTACAGACAGCGATCAGTTACATTTTTATTATATGTTTAGATATGAATATTACCCCAAATGCGACTTGAACACAAAACTTTCACGTTATAAGACGCATTTCAACAGCTCCATTTATATATTAATTATGTTTTTTTAATTTACAATTAAACCACACGAACAGATTTACGACATATCCATAATGAATGTCTTCCCAAAGTAAGTTGGTCATCCTGCCCAAATACTTTAAGATCGAAACAAGTTTCTACCAGACAGCCCGGTACCTGTCCACTTTCACCGGTCAAGCCCTTGTGACGAAATCATTACTCTTGTGCATATGTATCTTATCTCATATTAGATAATAAGTTTTATTGAGATTAAATTACAAAAACTGCTTGTGTAAATCTTGCCTGAAAAGTCTATGTAAATTTAGCCTATAGATTAGAAATACTCACTATACAGAACGAGCCTACAAAATATGTCTAAAAAATAGAATATCCAAGATGTGGGATGGTTTCCAAGAGGTAAGGGTTCGAATCCTGCTATTATGTTAAAATTTTTCATAAACTTTCCTCTATATGTACCACTTTAAATATAATAAAATAAGTTGTTATATATTAAGTAAAGACATGAACTGATGTGACGTTCAATTTTGAAATTTAAGTCAATACTAACAAAAAATTGTAACAATCGTTATAATAAAATTTAACCGTAAACGCGATGGTTATAGGCTTAGTCCTCATTTGAGAGAATGATTATATTTAATTCTTTTATTTCTCATCTCTAGTAAGTGGAGTGCGGCGTTGAGTTCCATCACTCAATACTTCAGTTCTGTTTAGTTCTTTAGTTATGGCGCTTTAAACGTGTAAGTTGAGCAATTACTGCTTCGCCAAGTCCCGTCGTAAGGAGAATACACGACGGAGATTGATTGGTAAAAAAGATATAAGAAGATATCGTTACACTATTAAAGCACTCAAAATATAGTTAATGCACAGAAAAGAGCATTATTTTCACTGCCTTCCCAACAAAATGTCGAAAACGCAAAAAAAAAGAAGATATAAAATATGGGATAATCTATACAATTATTTTTAAGCGACGATAGATGACTAAGTTTATGTAATATTCTCTTATACAATATAACATCGCGTGTTTGTGGTAAGATCAAGAGATCAAAGATCAGCTTTACAACACCTTGTAACCACGCAAGATTTATATTTAATTTGGGTTTTGGTGATTCATGGTGAGTATACTACTTTTTACATATGCATATATTTTTAAAAGAAAAAAAAAATTAGAATTAAAATAAGTAAATTGCTTTTAGATCCACTAGAGCGTAGACCTTTAAATATTTGTATACTTATATTAATATATTTTGCAATAAAACATTATGAAATAAAAGTGTTTGCTCTTCTTTGTGATGATGATGTTGAGAAATTAACTTTTTATTTTGTTGAACATCAGTACATTAGATAAAATTATTACCAGTGATACATCTTCATATATCTCAGGATCCTAAGGTATACTAAATTTTTTTGATAATTCTACATGTTCATTTTACATATAAATATAAATTGAGCACGAAGAATCAGGCGGAAAGCTAGTTTTTGTACATAACTACAGTGCAATGACTCACAGCTCAAAAGTAACTTTCGATAACAGGTTATAAACTAATTCTCTTCACTTTTTATATCAGACAAAGTGATCCTTTCACGCTGCTATTACGTATATATTATTTTTATTAAATAAATCTTTATCACTCATTTTGTTATTTTACTTTCCACTAAATGACAATACTATTTTCAATTTAAACGCAGAGAGAAACTAGTGTTCATTTACTTCGTTCTCCACTTTCCTCCGAAAATTGAGATATTGCGGGTGAATAGGCGGAATCAACGACACACTTTGTCTTTTTCACCAAAGCGCAGAAATGATAATAGTGAAATTATGATAATTTCACCAAGTGGCTATCGAATCCACAACCAGTAGCGATTACAATCTTTTCTACTGCACCGCGACGGCTTCATCTAAATACTTATTAGATACATATGCATAATATATTCTCTTTAATACTGTCTCAACCACCTGAAGGTCTGTATGTAACAAGGTTCATACATTATGCCACAATAGTTGAATATTTGCTAAAAACATTTAAGCCTTAGTTAAAGTTACTCTTCTAAACCTATCAGAGCGGTTATGAAACTTTCTCTGTTGTCAAAAGAATATATGCATATCTGTGTTTTTAATTCGTATGCAATCCTTGGAATGTGTTTATTATTTCGATCATTTTAAGTGGATGTTGGAAAATGTTTATTTTACAAAGTTTATAATAATTAATACAACCAAAACTAATATAATATAATAATTAATAGTTTTGGTTATTTCTAAACATGCATTTTTATATATACTATTCGTTTCTATAGATATTATTATTGCAACCGACATCTTATATCAAAACAATTAATCAAAGACATACAAATCTAATAGAATATCATTCAATGACTTTAATTCGGGCGGAAAGTGGAGATTGGAGTGTTCTCTTGCGAAAAGATCACAGCGGGTTCAAATATCAATCACGAGGACATTTATTATATAAGCCTTCCTTGGCAAGTGTAACCAAACAAAATTTGGTAGTTCGTCAGACTCGAGATTATTGATGGAAATTTATAAATGCGGAAAGTTTAAAGCGTAGTGTTTTATCACTAGCTCTCTCTTAATAAAAAACATATACAATTAAATCAAGCAAAGACACAAATACGTCTACGTCTACATACATATACGTCATATAAATTATTGATTTATGACTATGTATTTCATAAATCGAGAAAGTCGCCGCAACCGGTCAGGAGCACTTTCATCATCCTATCAATAATGCCAGCACTATCTTTATAATTAATTTAAAATGAACTTTATTTCTTTTAAATTAGAGCAAAATTTTGTTTAAATTACACAAGGTCCATTATTCCACATCCTCGCAGATGAATGTAATTAGATAATTTTTAGATTTCCTAGGTGAACTTCCTACATCTACAAATTTCAAAAACTCCGTACGGACTGACTTTGAGCTTTTTTATTTAGATACGTTTTGCGCATTAATGACCGACATAATAACCAACTCTCTCAGACATTCCTTACTGTACTTTATACATCATCGAAAATATTTAATAATTTGAATGCTTGCCTGTACCTTCCTAGGAATGCATAGCTTAACGGTTAGATTTTTCTAAAAATATACATCTATCTGTCTATCAATATAAAAAAACTTGTCATACTAACCAATACGTACAGGATAACGAGGAAATAATATAAGACGCGTTTCCGTCAGTTATAGTAATTTGTTATATTCGAATACTTACCAGATTTAATCGCATAGAATCCAGAACCGATACAGCTACGCTATAGTAACGTAAATACTAATAGAATGGAATTCAATAGAATATTAACAGAAAAAGTTAATTGTACGCTACTATATGCTCTCATTAACATCTCGTAAAAGCAACAAGGCGACAAGCAAGAACGTGTGAACACTGTCTGTTGGTAAAAACGTAATTTATCATGACAGTGAAAATCCAGTTAGAGCTTACGAGGTTAATGACACAGCAAAGTGGTTTATGAGCCTCTGAGCACTGTGTTATACCTTAATTTCATGCTTGTATAAATTGCTTATTAATCGAATTACAAAGGAAAAACGCTAACGCTTTAAAGCGCAGGTATGAAATATTTTACCATACATACAATAGTTTGCGCGTCGATTCCCACTATTTCGAAATTTTTAGGTTAAAATCACTATTCTAGTTTGACAGATTAAAGATTAGTGTAAGGCAAAGAGGAAGATGGAATGTAATACACTGTAATTATATTACATGTCTACTCAACTAAAAAAAGGTATAAGACACAGCTTCATACCTTTTCCGGCGTAGCAAGGTTTCCGGCACACAGAGAGAACCTAGTGTGAACCAAGACACTCCTTTCTCTGTTCGGTATGAAAGATGAAAAATAATACAAGACAGTGTATTAATTTAAAAACATGCAAGTGCTTACATTGGAAAAATAAATATGTACGTACTGTTTATATAAATCATAAAATATTACAGCAACAAGCATACAATAGATATGAAATGTCTCTCTACCGCTTAATAAATTGAAATGTTAATACACTTTAAAAAAATAATAATACATAAATAACAAAGTGTACCTATTCAAAAGCGTTTCAATAAGATGGGCAGAGTGAGGTAGCGCTTCAACCAGCAAATCAACTGGTATTTCCGTGGCCACTGTCTGTAGGACTCCAGGGCCAAGTCTCGATAAGATCGCCGCTGCCTCTCTGAACTGTCGGCCTTCGGCCAATAGCAGCACGCGACGCAACGCCAGACGAGGAGAGGTGTACGTGTTCTTCTCCCTCTCCCTCTCACGTCGAATTCGCTCTCGACTCTCGTTCATTTTTAAGACCCTTGGTAGGGCTAGCCCATTATTTTGATGACAGGTAGATTTATCTGAAATAGAATAACGGTTTTTAATAATTATTATAATATAACTAGTAGAACCGTTGATGCGTTGCCTTAGCAACGTATATGTTTGTACGTGCACACTTTATACGTAAAGTTGAGTGCTGCGACTAAACTCGCAATGTCTCAAAAAAGCTGAAAACACTTGCCACTAGTTTCTTTGTGCCTACCCTGCTATACATTAAAACGCGTGAAGTTGTAAATATTAAGACACGAAGAAAATATATGGAACTATTAACTCTGTCAAATTTAACCCCTGAGTGAAAAAGTATCTACACCCATCAAGGATCTTTGCCGACCACACCACTTTGTTGATGGTACATTTAATCTGGCAATACCAGGGTAATAAGATCAACCGTGATAGACTTGTAATATTTCTCACATAGACAGTTAGTGTTCCCATGCCTCACATTAACTAACGGGACCCAGCGATTGTTCAAGCTTCATTTTTTATCTTCCATTTCATCGCGCTATACAAATACTGCTTATAAAGCAGCTTTTAATACTAAGTTATGTCTGTTTTCTCAAAATTAAAGTCCACATTAAGTTTAAGATGTCTGTTGGTAGCTTCAAGATTTTAGGTTAGGCTAGGTTATTTATTTTACACTTAGAATGTGTTAAGGCTACGTATAACGGGCTTTGTTTTTGGTTCAGTGTTATAATACAGTTTTAATGTAATTAAGTAGTTTTATGAGAAGAGTCGCACGCACATATTAGTGCTTAAATTTTTTGATTTTGAAGTTATTAATATAATATTAGTTATAATATTGTAATGGTCTCTGATTCTGAAATCAACCCATTTTAAATTTGTTAATGGTGTAATGACGACAAATAATGTGGGCTTTATAATGCTTTTCTTATACAGCATACTTCGACTTTAGAAAAACGCTACATTTACAAACATTTACAGAACAATTGTTACTTACTTGTAAGCTTTTATTCAAAAGACAATGCGACTAATTAATTACTAAAATATCACAGTCAAAAGTATAAATTTTGTACTACTTATTTGTCTAATATATTAATTCATCTGGCTCCAAATTTGCTTATAATATTACTCACTTTTTTAATGGTTAAGTATTGTTTATTACCAGCTTATGCTATGACATAGGTACTATTCAGCCAAAACAAAAATACAAAAATTACACTTACACTACTTACACTTCTTAAACTTATTAAAATAAATATATAAAATCTTATTTTTACTTTCATATCATATAATGTTCTATTAATATCATTGCTTGTTATCATTATAAGCAAAGATCGTACAGAAAACAGCATTTTAACTTTAAATTTTTAAAACGTTCTTCACTTAGAAAGTTTCAGTAATTAGTAGTCTATCCATTGTATTCTCCCGCGGGATTGGAAAAAGAAATTATATGTGAAAATGCTGTGAATTATGTATAAATAATTTATTACTTTGGGGAATACGTATAGTGTTTAGTTATCATACAAGTTTAGTTATCGCTTAAGGCTACATTTCTTTTTGTTATATAATATTATAGTATATATAATATTATTTTAGTACATAATAGGTATATATATAATATTATAAAATTCTAGTTAAAAATATTAACTAAAATTTTAAAACGTTTTTACCGTATACAGAGAACTTAGTGTCAAGACACTCCGTTCTCCACAACGTCGTGCTTGGTCTTAGGTACAAGAACTAAAAAAATAAAATAAAAATAAAGAACAAAAACAATATTATAAATAAAATCATTCCCTCTAGTTGGAATCGAACCCACAATTAATCCTTTACAGTCAAACGCTGTCCCCTGCGCCACGATGGATACAAAAAATATTATATGATTCAAAATAAATAGCCGAGCTGTAGGCAGAGTATATAATACGAGTAGTAGGCAGAGTGAATAGTGATGTATCATTTCGTTCTTCACTTTCCATCCGTACAAACATTCTCCATTGCGTGCTAGAAAGCTTAAACAAAGACATCCCTAACTACCCACTATCCTATGATGCTCAATTAATATTTAAAATATTAACGCTTCCTTGTATATATTAAGGTAATATTAAAACAATATTAATTCAATTAGATAAAAAGACAAGAAAAATATTTTGGATTCTATTAGTAACCACTAATTATATCTATAAGCCAGCTGTGCCTGCGACTTCGTCCGCATGGAAATCTAAAATAAAAGCAGCCTAAGTTACTTCTTATCAGCTATATGTCTGTGAAACTCCTATCAAAATCGGGCCAGCTGTTTCAGAAATTAGTCGAAGCAAACAGGCATATAGACAGACGGACAAAATAGTAAAAAATGTTATTTTGGTATAGGTGCCGTGTATTATTGCATTGTATGCATGTGTATGCATTTAGTTAAAAGCGGTAATCATCAACAGACACTTCAAATTTTATTTATTTGTATAGATAACTATGCTTTAGTTCTAAGCCAAGTTCAAGTAACCGAAAAAAGTACATATCTAATTAATAATCCAAGAGTAGATATAAATTTTGACCATATTATGTCCGCAATATAATAAATATATTTAAATTCAAACACGCGTTATCTAGAATATTCGAAAACATTGGAAACTATATTCGAATATTTTGGATAACACGTGTTTGAATTTAAAAACATTTATTACAATTGGAGTCTATATTATAAAATATATTTATTGTGTTCTGACAAGACACTTCGTTCTCCCCTTTTCCGCCCAAATTAGTAACATTGCGTATTTGGTGGCAAACATGAAAGCCGCGCTTAGCCTTACAAAAGCGGGAAATCTAAATGTATTTAATTATAATTATTTCCTGAGTGGATATCGAACCCACAATCACTGCGCTTACAATCAAACGTGTTCCACTGCGTCACAATGGAATCATGCAGCATATTATAATAATAACATATTGAATTTGATCATAGTACCGTTGTTTGATATGAATGACAAGTATAATCACAGTCATTTGGCCTTAAAACTTTGCTAACAACTAACGGGCACTACCAGAGCCAGCCCATTATTATAAAAGCGAACTATAATGATCTATTAACACTTGGACAAGGAAAAAAGAAATTTAACCGTAAAATTATAGGGCGTCGACAATATTTTAAAAAGCGTTTGAAAGTTGTATTGACAAATACGGTGTAACGGAATTCGAATCTTATTTGAAGTAAAATTGACAATCTTATCGTATATCATTAAGTCCGTAATTGTCATAATTCTAGTCTACAGTACTTTGTTAATATATATGTCTATATAGAAATCTCTGCTAGTGTTGGTTTGTTACATTTAAATTATATTTTATTAAATAACAAACTTTTTTTTGGATTTTATTCATTTATTACCTGCCTCTACCTTAGATTGCACAAATTAGAGAGTAATGACCCTCAAATATATGTGCACCGTTAACCTAACAATCCACTTTAAAAGGCACTAAAAGCTTTAAGAATCGCAACTTCACGTATTCAGCTAAATGAACATAATGAAAATCATTTTATAATTCATGTGTAATATAACCTTTTCAATATATTACACTTGTCTTACCTCTTTTCATTGTTCGGATAGGGTTTAAAGGAGAGCAGTTTCTAATTGCTATGTTCAAACTATATTTATTAGTTTCAAAAACATATATTTAGAAAAAAGGCGGTCTCATCACTAAACAGCGATCTCTTCCAGACAACCTTCAGGTTAGGAGAGCTTTTATGAGTTCCTAAGTATTATTTACTTGTCTGTGTAAGTGTGTTGAATGTTTTAAACTATTAAATCATTGGTCAAGTTACTTGAAATTAAGACGCGCTAAGAATTACAGCTAGCTTAAGCAAAAACGTACAATCTTCAGTCGACATTTCTCACAATACTCAATACTGGTAATAATAGAAACAGTTATAGTATTCAACTTTTACTGTGCCTTAAGTTGGAAGCGATTTTTTTTACTTTATCTATTTTATTGATACCGTTTCGGATGTTTTTGAGTTAATACTTTTTGTGACAACGCACTTAATGTTTACAAATGAACACAAAAAAAGTGAAACTAGCTTCTAAAAGCGTCCATCGTATAGCAATATAGCCAAGTGAACAGAAATATTAATTCTGCCATTAGCTTATAAACTAAGTCTTTTTGGGACTTATTACAATTAAAACATATATACTTATAGAATAGAATAGTAAAGAAATGTGTAAGGCCCTAATAAAATGTAATGTTTAAAATGTATAAAAAAATAATGATATGTAAAATAAATTGGAAATGTAACTTGATTTCGAAATTTGTGTGTTGATATAAAAGTTTTTCCACTTACTCGTTGTTGAATACGTATTGATTCATTCTACTTTCAAATATATTTACAAGAAGAAACTTCTTAGCCATCCATACCATGGATTCACCGTGATTCATTCGCCACTAGCATTGTAGTGGAGTTGAAGGAGGAGCAAGTGTAGGCTTAAGGGGCGTCTAAAAGTGCCTAAAATGCATAAACACTCACCTCTACTGTCCAAGCTCCTCTCGCTATACTAAACCAACCTCATTAAATTTATTCATGATTTTTTTTATATTGATATCCGCAAACTCCTATATATTGTATCAAAACAGAATCGCCTGTCACATCCGCCGAGTTAAAGTATATTTCATTGTGTCCTCTTATTACGACTGCCCGAAATATTTCGTTCAGATCAAAGTCATTTTGTGACTTCAATTACAGATAACGGTTACTGTGACCACATTATAATAGTACTATCACCCGCCCTGACTTTGCACGGGTTTATATATCATTTTTAGTGTTATATTTGTATAATAAGTGAAGACCGTAGTATCTTATTCCTAGATTATCTCAATCTCTATGAATACTTGCTTGATATTTCTTTATATAGTGTGTTTAACATCAAATGGGTGTAATTCACTTACAAATATTCTATACTTAAACACTGATGAGAAAAAAAAATAAAACTATTACCCATAAGAGATTTGATAGAGGCTGCCTGTAAACGCAATGGGTTGGGGGTTCGAATCCTTGGGGCAGATTTAATATATTTTCATTTCTGCTCTCTAGCGCCTAAGACAAAAATCGGTGTTAAGTTCCGCAATTCGACACGCAATGTCGCCAAAAAAAATTTCGGAAAATGAACAACGGAGTGTGTTTGCACTAAGTTCTATCATAGCATGCGGGAAAAAAGCGTGGAGTTGTGAGAAGAGTTGATCCAAGCTAAACTAACATACTAACAAACAAAATTAAGAAGTTAAGTAAAAAAGTAATAAGCTATAACACAATGTTGCAGCAAATAATATACCAATATCGTATAAAATTACCTGCTCTTATGAAAAGTAATACTTGTGATTGTCATTTATAGGGCAATGAAACAGGTCGATGTCGAACTAAGTAGCTCATATTAAATTTCATATTTTTATTTATTATTAAACATCTATCGCATATCACGGAGAGAACCTAGTTAACCTCTCTGTTCTTCAATTTTCACCTAATTGTGAAGTGCTTGAAATATTAATTGGTCGTTAATTTCAGGTCAATATTTTTTCTCCGCGTACGCCTCACATGTCCAAGGTATGCGTTCTTCGCTTTTCAATATAATTAGTTCCTTGAGTTGGAATAGACCCACAGTATCACGATCACAATTTTTAGATAAATCTTTCCTAAAAATTAAGACAATGTAAATATTGTATATAAACCAAAAAAAAAATGCTGAACTAAAAAAACTGAAGTTTCTTTAATTTAAAATTTATATACTTTAAATTGATACAGCAGAAAAAAAAGATAATTAGTAATCAACTTTTAAATCACAACCTTGACTAGTAGTAGTTCCTCCATTAAAAACACAATATCTCAAATTATAGTGGAAAGTGAAAAAGGAGCGCCTAGATTTTCTCTCCCTCTCCACTCTGGAATGCGGGAAAAGTCGTGAAACTAAACTGTTTACAAATAAGGACATAAAATGTGTCTCGAGAACATCTAAACTCGCATATATTAAGTATGAAAGAAAGCCGGCACCTGTTCCACAAGTCGCTTGTAATTTCACCGCTCTCTAGCCTGCGGTCGCGTGGACATAAATTTACATGTTGAAAATTATCTTTGACTAATTATAGCGTTGGCTTCCACTACGCAACTCATAAACGATACACAAATTGTAAGCCAAGAACTTGCTTTATGTACGAGAAAAGGGACACTATTAGTTATGTATTCCTGCCTTGAGATGTGTATGATAGAGCACATACATATATAACATATATTCTTTATATTACTTAAAAATATAAATGAAAATACAATTATAATAATTTAATTCACAAAGTCTTATCTTTATAAAATGAGTCGAATGAGAAGCATACGTCTTTAGGGTCTTTCCTTTATTAAGTAAGTTAAATTTTCTCTTTATTTTTATGTCGCAATAGCATGGCATTTGAGCGGAAACGCGGTGGTTGTGGTGTATCGACACCACTCCACTCTACTCCACCCACATACTAACTCACATACTAACTCACTATAATAGCCGGTATTTAGAAACGAAACATTTTAACTTAAGGTTCTCTCTGCCTGCGCTGTTATATGCGAAATATAGGTAAAAATAAAACAATGATTATCTATCTACATTTAGAGTAATATCAACTGAGGTGTAAACAGTCAATGAACTCCAGTCAACTAATGCTATGAAGCATGAACATAGCTGGCGGATGCGGGCTTATATGACTGCTTAATATTTATATAGATTGGCTATTCATTTATGCTCCGTACTTTTGCATCTCGTGTTCTGACATTTCGCTGTCCACTATCCCTAGTAGAGGCTATTGTGGCGCAGTGGGATAGCGACTAACTGTAAACGCTAGTGGTTATGGGTTCGAGTCCCTCGATGCAGCGCTTTGTCTTAGACAGACAATACCCTGCTGCGCCACGATGGCCAATTACCACATAAGGCAAATATTCATAATGACATATTTATTAAACATTTTTTAGTATTTTCACATGCTTAGGATAAAGAACAGAAGAAGCGCTTTAGCTAAAATAAGCGACGAAGTCCAACGTAAAGCTTAATTATTTAGAGCGCTTGGACGGATTCCAAGAAATTCGTGCAAAAAAAGCAGTATCTCGAATTTAGTTACGTTGAAATTTTAAATTGGTTAAATAATTAAAATTTTAATTTAAATATTTATTATATTTATGTGTTGATAATATTCTCGCATTAAAATAATAATGCACTCGTAAAAATAGACTTTTCTTTATTTCCACCACATTTAAAGAAGGTTAAAGCAAGGGATAAGGGATTTTTAAAATACTAGTTATATACACTTTCTCCGTTCGCAAAATATAAGCCATCAGTATGTTAACGGGCATGGGGCCTTTATGGCGTATCCATCAACCGGTCTGATATGACTTTCTACATCGAGTGAGGTCACGTTTTTTATTAAAAACACATGTTTCTACTTTCATTTCATTTTATTTCTTTTCAGTTTCACTAGCTTTTATTGTCTGTATTGTGTTATTTTATTATGATTACTGCGGGAATAGAACAAGTGTTTCTGTGACGTAAAGAGCTTAGTTGTAAAAGTGATCTTTCACACTGCTTATTGCTTTATTTTCATTAAGGGACGAAATTCTGGAACTGTCTTTGTAGCTGAATCATGCATATTATATATATAATAATAAATATGTTCAATTCGTTCACAAACTACAATACAATGGCGTCAATCAATAAATATTATCGATTAATAAAAATCTAAACGAAGTAAACGACTGTAGACAACAAAAAATATAATGTCACTGGGCATTAGCGTTACTGTCACTTGCAATTTGGAGGCGTCTAAACACCACTTTACTATAAGTGTCAAAATTTCGATTGCAAGTTGAGACAATCGGAAAAATTGTCACTGATTTCTAGACTATGCGCGTCTAGGCGACGTAGTGTCTTGTTATAGAGTTTCACATAGACATTATGAATCCCGGGACTGTAGACTATAGTCTGATGAAATTCAATTATATTACTATTCAAAATTTATTTCTTTTCATCCGTTCAAATGGATGAGTTTGAAAATAGAACGAATGAATCTGAAGTGTTAATCGGCATATGATTAAAATTTTACGTATCTGTCCATGTCAAACGAAACATATAAACGTTAAATCTCGTGTTTTAAAATTTAGTTTTTTTGAATTTTGAATAATCCTTTTTTAGGACTTCTCTATACTTTTGAAGACAAGTGAGCTTGCATGACAAATTTCATCTTTCCATGCCTATAAGTTTTAGCGGTACCTTATTTGACAGTCACTCAAGAATGGAAGAGGTTTAATAATTATTATTATACTAGCCCTTCCACGGGAATTGACCTTGTCGCGCTTACAGGCGCTCATAATCATCCGGATACAATGACAAAAAACATAAATAATTTTTTCTCATAGATATATCAATTTCAAATACACATTATCTTCCAAATACACATAATGGGCAGAAGCCCATACAGAGAAAGTAACAAAATACACTGATTTATCCATAGAACTCATGTGATCGCAAGTAAATACAGTTAAAACAACGTTAACCACACAGGTCAGACCAATTACACTACACAGCTCTCTCAAACAATTTGAGATGCACCCTTTACTTTATCTTCAGTTACAAAAACCAGTCATTCTTGACCCATGTCCTATTAACAGGAATTTTTCATCTCTCCAGTAAGGAAAACATATTATTCTAATGTTTGACTAAAAGTCCGCATTAGAAAAAAATACTTTAGTAATGATAGAAATGCACAATTTATATAAAAATTAATAATACTAACGAGATGGATGGAGGCTCATGCGTCACAGTACAACACTTTCATATTCACTAAGGGACCTCTACGTGTTGGACCTGTGTCCCCATGCAAGCCTTCTAAACGACCGAAGTCCTGTGAATCCGAGAATTTTAAAGAGAAACATAATAAAATAAAAAAAAGAGTTTTATATAAATAGATTATATAAAAAAAAAACAAACGAGACGTTTTGATAAGAAAAGGTAAAGGTGTAATGATAATCCAAAGATATGGAACCCTATTCTATACCATAATATCATTACTTGAGTCAAGATGAATAATTAATACAAAAAAGTATAATTTTATTATTCTGGTTATTGCTCTAAAAATGGAGAACAAAGTTTTCATTAAAAAAAATTACACAAAGTAACTAAATTAAAAGATATTGCTTTTTTCAACGTCCTGTGCTCTGAACAGTTAACTGAGCTGTGCGCAATTTGTCATTATGACAAAATTGTAAACATGTATGCAGAAGCTATATAAACTTTTTTACAAGATACTGCAAATATTTACTTACTCAAAGACCATATTTAAATGACTAGAGGCTATCGTAATAACAGATATTATATTCAAATATTTTGTAATACATATATTATGTCGTTCTCACACTAAAGATTTATCGATAAAATAATGAAATTATCATTTATTTATCTAAACAGTGAGAAAACTTAAAAAGATTACTGAATAACACTCTTTATAAAGCTATAGTTAAGCTAAATAAGCTCTTGTAACTTATTTAGTTAGGTAACAAGGAAAATGATCTAACCATTTTTTTTATTAAAAGTAATTTGTAATAAACCATCATAGAATTGGCTTCTATTATCAGTTTTCAGCAAAATCTGATGTTACAAAAATTTTAAGGTCGCCTTCTTTAATGAAAATGAAATATGTAAAGTATTGAGTTATATCATATGGCATATTAAACTACACTACAAAGTTGACCGTCGTCTAACTACGTCTTAACTAAGTCAGGGGTAAGGAATGTAATAAGTTTTTTTTTTAAAACCTATTTAAGAGTCTCAGTCAACTCCTGCTAAGTTAACATAGCGCTATTAATTATTTATATATTTTAACTAAAAAAGCTGAACATGAAGCTATCGTGGCTTAATTGAGTCATTTAAAAAATTTAATTTTTGAGACCAATCTCATATACAAAATATTTTTTCGATTTCTGGCTAAAGACGCGGAGCGAAGGATAATTCAAAACAAGGTATTGCCAAAATTTCAGCACTCACCACAGAATGTGCCTTCGCAAAAACTATTGAACAAGATAATATTACACTGTGAAATAAGCAAAGCATAACGACTATATATTTATAGAAAGACCAACTCTACAAGAGTAGAATTACTACAAGTACACTTGTAATCGACTACAAATACAATTGTCGACAACTCCTGAGTAATCTTAAACAGGTGCAGTAATACAAATTATGAATATGATACCTACTAATTTATATGAAGCGGATGAAACATATTTTCAAATGGCTCGTCTTGAATATTAAAATAAATTTTATACCAATGCGATATTTAAAAACAAATGTCTTCTAACATTTCGTAAAGAAAACACATTGTTGAGTACCGCTCGCTTCTCAACATTCAATATCTCGAGTGGAAAGCAGTGCAGTTAGGTTCTCTCCGTCTTTCCGGTTATACGGGAAAAAGCTGCTCTCTAGTTATACGTCTTTAATTCAAAATTAATGTTAATTATATATAATTTATTTATATACAGACCTACCAATTACAATTAGTTATTGAGAAATCAAAATTTAACATAACAATTTAATTCAGGCAAACCCACACTAGTTATTGAAATGATCCCTACAATACAAAACAAAAATATTTTTTTCCATTAGACTCCTATTATTATCCTAAAAACAAATGGATAACTTCACATATTTTCCCACATAATTGTCACAATTAATATAAATATATAGGTGAATAGAATTTATATTCCTCATTCCTTTATTGTAATAACTATATATATATAATACTTCATACAAAATAAAACTTACTATTTTGGCTCTTAGAAGTAAATCCACAAACGCACACATTAACCACTACGAATAGTCACAATGTCTATATTTAACACAAACACAATAAAATAATTGTTTATGTTTAGTTTATTATATTTATTTATTTAATTTTATATAAACGTGATTTTAATATTAATATTACGTAAACGTGAACGAAGTCAACACGTGTGTATGGCACGTCGCGTCGCTAACGAGTGAGCTAGCTTGTGCGTGAAACAGCGTGAAAGCTTCCGGTGGGTTGTATGCGAGAGGGTTTCCAAATTAAAATTTTATTACTTTTTACATCTAGTCTCGGCTTTGACAAGTTTTTTTCAGTCTGTTAAGCATAATGGGATTATATTAATTCGGTCTGTCTGTTTTTATTATTAACATAGATAAAACTCTTCAGCCTTCTGCTATTACAAGTATTATACTATTATACTATTACAGATAATTCTTTAGAAAACAAACTAAAACGTTGAATATTGTAAAACCTCGAAATATAACCTAACTCAATTAAGTCAATTTCTCCTATATTTATAAAGATATCTGGTATAAATATAAAATATCGTTAAACGATTTTTTTGGGGATTAAAAAAAGGAACACCTTGTCCCAGAATGATTTGACCAAATGTGAAAAACAGAGTGACTGGGTTCTCTCTGTCAATCCCGTTTCACCTGTTAAGATAAAAAAATAGATACTTAAAGCATGTAATTCTTATCATTATTACATAAGACCATCCAAACACAAGTGTGCGAAGCTTCCATCGCTCGCCCCACTGTAGAGTCGCGGTTTTATTCCTGTATTAAGTAATTTGTTATTGATCGTTTGATTTCTAATTCAAAACGTAAATTTGTTTTGGAATTATTGATGTTGTATCAATTGTATTTTATAAATTATTTAAGAGAAAGGCAAATTCTTAATTAATCTGAATTATGTTTTCTTCGAAGAGGTGTGTACATACTTTTTGTTTTTGACACTGATATTTCCAACATTTTTTAATTTATTGAATGTACATTTTTTTTATGTATTTATATAATGTTATTAGTGGCGCACTAATCTGAATTAGTAATAAGGTTATTCTTAATATTAATATTAAATAAAAACTTAATCAGTATGGTTAAGTAAAGCAAATATCTATTTAGAATCATGAGATGGTTCATTCAAAGACTTCTGTAAAGTAAATAAACTTTCGTCTTCATAGAAAATCTCATAATTGTTGTAGAATTAAAAAAAACATAAATAATTGTTTTTAGCACTACGTATCTTCCACAAATAATAATATAGACAGAGAGATTCTATCTCCTCCGACCAATTTCTAAGCTCTACGTGTTGAATGGAACCCAACATCGTGCTTTAAAAGACGATATTGCAAATATATGCAATATATGCTCAGATTATAGCCATATATTTTAATAAATAAGCAATGAAAAAGCAATTAACTATGAGTTGATTATTCATTTAGATAAGGGAGGCCTGTCGTCGTTTGATTTTGATTATCTGAGGTCGTTTATTTTTATGAAAAATATTTATAAAAGTAGTATAATAGTTGTAGTTCATCATTTCACTTGGAAACTCCAAAACAAAACTACAGTATTAAAAGTGATTTAGAAGTATCAGATACACAAATTACTATTTATAATTCGGGTAAGAGAAGTGTGGGTAACCCAAAACAGTATCGATGATACTGGAAGCAGGTCACGTAAAAGAACCAGGTCCCGAGGACCCCCGGAGAGCATATATGTAGAGGTTGATGACAGTGGACTAGGCGAAAGTGGTATACAGGAACCGTAGCGTTTAGCGTTCTTGGCCTCGACTAGGTATAAAATTAATAAAAATCAGAAAATGTCATTAACAATTCATACTCACGCATTTGCCCATATAGTCTGCCTATTTTAGGCAGATAGAACCTAGTACCTCTAACAAGTATTTCTAAGCTTTACCTTTCTACATAACTACCATAAACATTTCATACGTCATAATTTTCATAAAAAGGGTCTTCACGTATTTTATATATAGATTTTTTTTTGCTGCTTCACGCTTTTTACCGCATAGCAGTAGTCAGGAGAACCTAGTGTCAAGACAATCTGTTCTCCTCTTCCCAAACGAATTCGAGACATTGCATGCTGAGTTGCGGAACTCAACGCAGCGCCGCTTTATCTTAGAGACCAGAGCAAAGAAATTATAATAATTCGAATATACTCATTCCCCCGACTGGAAATCGAACCCAAAACCAATCGTGTTTACGGTCAGACGCTGTCCTAATGCGCCACAATAGCCTCTTATATAAAGAATAATATGGAAAAAAGACCAAAAATGTTATGAAACACAATTACAAGTTTGTGATGAATTATTATAAAATAACTTGAAATATCAAGAAGAATATACCGTAACATAACAAAAAATAAATGATTTAAAACGTAAATGCTCATCGTAAATAGATATAAAAAAAACTGTACGCCACGACGAAATGGTTCAAGCAGCAACCTTAGTTAGAGGTCGACGATACGATCTTTAAGATTATTTTAATTAATATAAATTATTTTACAAATAGCAACGTTTCCTACATCCGCTGTGGAAGGCACCAGACTAAACTGTTGGATAAACAAAGGATTTTAAAGTTATTATTATAAACTATAAAAATATTTAATATGTTTTTTGTAATATCTTCAATTGTTATGAGGTTATTATTTAAAATGTAATTAAATATTAAATTAGGACATCGTGGGTCAGTGGGACAGCCTCTGATTGTAAATGCGATTGGTGGTGGGATCGATTCTTATTCGGGGGAATGAATATATTTCAATTTATTTAATTTATCCACTGCGGTACCTAAAGCTAAACGGCCACTCAACGCGTAATGTCTTGATACGAAATATAATCTTATAAACCATTAACAAAGATTCTTAATAAACCTAAAATTTTTTTTTAAAAAATGAAAAAAGCTTTTAACGCAGCGGGATTCGTACCCACTATTTTAGAAACCGTCCAAGCGCTCTGACCGCTTAGCCAGGCGATTTCCATCTGGCTACGTTGAAATTAATTTTATGTACAAATGGCTATGGTACAAATTTTATACGTTTTTGAAAAATGTATTTCAATTTGTATTCAATTATATTCCAAGCGTGAATAACACTTTAAAAAAATGTTAAATATGTTAATATATTGTTTTTATTATCGTACTTTCATATTTTATTTGTTTACTTAACATATGCTATAAGTAAAAATAGAAATTTTAAAGTAGAAATATTGGAGATATAATTAATCTTATTTTTAATAGAAATGTCACATCAACTTAGTCAGTCAGTCAGTCAGACTTGAACTTACAGCCATTTACGTAATGAAAGCTATATAACAAATACTCATCTATAAAAATACTTTAAACGATTTCATTTCCGTTTCTAAATTACATTCCAATTCAATCAATGATTCAAGAAATCTTCAACATCGACAAGATGAAATGAGCGTGAAGCATAAAATAATTTATTACAAATTAAGTTATGTACATTGGCACGTATGTATGTATAACTACGTATGTATAATAAACTGTCTGAAATTGTTCGTTGTTTAATAATGATACTGTAGTATGATCTAAGTCGCATGTAATGTTACGTTAAAACACAATATACTGGTAAATTTTTCCATGTGATGGTTTATAACAGGCGGCTTTGGACTCGATCCCCGATGAAAAGAATGTTTATGTGTAACATTAATGTAGCATTGTATCAAATTAATGTAGATTTCCAAGAGGCACGGGTTTGAATCCCGCTGCGTTTAAATTTTTATACATTTTCTAAAAATGTTTAACTATTGCAGCGTTCGTAAAAATGCGATTTTAATTTCTACGCGATGTCTCAAAAATTGAAAGTAAAGAACGAAGTATGCTTGATTGTCTGTGTCCTATATCTGGCAGATAATGCCAGACATTTATATGAGAATATAAATTAATACATACCGCGCAAACCGTACAGCGTACGCGCCAACGGTTGTTGACCCCGGTTATCTACACATGTAGAGATTGGTATCTCATTGGGATGATATTGTATTGACGTTTTGATCTTCGATTCTATCGTGATCCGAGATTCAAATGTAATTGAAATTATTAATGGATATGTTATACTATTTTTAATTTGACTAACTATAGTCCGCTTTATGTACAGACTTTTTGCTTTTTTCATTTACTTAAGACCGGATGTTCTAATACTATGTGCCGGTGAAACTACTGGTACGAGGGTTGCATAAAACTTAAGTTTTAACTTAAGAAATTTGTGTTCACTTTTTATTTTAATGGCAATTTAAGGTAGGAAAATAATTTGCAGCCAGCTTGTATTATCCGTTTATTACTACTTACTCTCACAGATGCAAGGTGCTAATTTAAAATTCAACAATTTTTGAAATTCGAATCTGTTTGACCTGTTCATTGAGTCTAGCTAACTACTTTAGCAAATAACAAACGACGCGTGCTGCGACCTGCGTATAGAATCGTTGTGATATCTATTAAAAAAAAATATGCAATAATATATTTTTCATTACTTTGACATATATTTGAAGCTTACATGCCTTTAGTATTATTAATAAAAAGTGCATTGTGAAACGCTTAATATATGACTTTTCATATTTTTTTACATATGTACATAATATGCGTTAGTATAATATCTAACTTAACGCCAGGTAGGTTAGATCAAGTAACTTTCCAATTTCAATTTAGCATCAGAAAAGGATAACCACTTTTATATGTTTGAAGAACATTCAAACATTGCGCAATGGGCATTGAAAAAGATTTACAAGAACTCGTGTGTTCCGGACGCACTTTCTATTAACATAACTTCATTAAATGACGAAGTATTACGACACTTTGTTTACTTTGAATTATTGAAAATCATTTCAATTTCATTATTAATATTCTTCCTTGGCTTGGTGATAGTGAAATAAATTAGTGATAAAACTTTTTCACTTATTGAAGTAATTACCATTATTCATCAGTTTGAATGTAAAACGCGGTGGTTGTGGGTTCGATTTCTACTCGGCGAATGATTATATACAAATTATTTTCATTTACTCGCCCTAGTACATCGTTGGTTTTACAAACACGCAATATTTCAAATTCGGAAATGAGGAACAGAATGTGTTACCATTAGTTTCTCTCTGGCTACTCGCTTACGTAGGAAAAGCGTAAAGCTTAAAAATAACTGATAGTGTTTTTTTTTCTTTCTTTTCTTTCAAAAAAAGAAGAAAATACTTTTATGTTTTTTTAGTGGAATAACAAGTAGCTGTAAGTGTGATAAGTTCAAATTTCATTGTTGTTGGGATTATTGAAAAGTTTCCTTAGAGTCGTAAATTATATAACATACCTGTATATAACAATAGCTTTTTTTACAAAACCAACATATTGTTTGGAAATTACATATTAAGAAAACGTATAAAAATTTAAACGCAGCGAGATTTGAACCCGCGCCTCTTGAAAACCGTTCTCTCAAGCGCTCTGACCGCTAAGCCGTGCGTTCTACATCCAGCTACGTCGAAATTCTTATACGCTTATTACAACTTATATTATATTGTAATATATTATTTGTTCTTTATAAATATGGCGGAACTAAACAACGCAATCATGACTGTCTAAACAATGCAGACCAGATATTCGTTTTAGCAAAATCATATATTATTTAAGTAATCAATTTAAACGTTCCCACATCGTGTTGAATGAAGCGTCTCAGAGTTCGTCTCTTAACTACGCGGGTCGAGCTCGGGGATGCCGCATGCCGTCACGACACGACCTTTACTTTCTCCACAGTGCACTGTAATTATTATATACAATATTTTAAAGTAGTATAATTAGTACAAATTGTTATTATCGGGCATTAGAAAAATATACTATTCTAATCTCTGTCTCCCTCTCTCTTTCTAGATATTTTCTATCGTCCTACATGGAGATGTGGTCAGATTTCCTTGTATTTCTTTTCTACCTCGCTCGGTCCCGGACATCGTCGTTGGTGACTGGCAACATCTTTCCACCTTGTGTTATGTCTACTTACAGATGTTCGATCAGTAGGTAGAATATTTATATCAAAGGTGTGTTTATTTTTAAATTATCACCTCTCCGGCATGAAGCTCCTTTATTCACCTTTGCCTTAGCAATAAATTAAATATAATACATATATATATAATCATTGTCCGGAATGGAAATCGAACCCACAACCATCGAGTGTCGTGTCTGACACTGCTATGCTATTAATAGTATCGTTATTAATTACTATTGTTATACAATAATTCAATTTTAATATATTTGATTTCGTAAGATACCGTATAAGAGTTACCTAAACTCTTCAAGAATGTAAAGTGGACTTAGTCACGTAAACTTTTGCTTTTTCTATTGCACATAAAATCATCTATATAAATATATCTTGAGTAGATATAAAACCACAAGAATCTTGTCAGCTGCCTTAGACTATCACTGCGCCACTATACCGTATATTATAATTATAAAAAATGTTAATATTGACATTGATTCGGCGGAATCTACATAGATTAGATTTCGATCTTAATGCGAATTTTATGATAATTGGGATCGTTGGAATCAAGAATCTTTTTCTAAAATTAGATTTAATTTGATGCCGTTTCGTAAAAAATGCGAAAAAAAAAGTTTAAATGTGTAACACTATTGACAATTTACGAAGAAAACTTTCTAATTTACAGCAAATAGCAAGTACCTAATATAATACGGCCATAATTTGATAGTAATTAAAATGTTTCTAAATGGGTCATGTGAAAGATAAAGGTAATGAAGAAAATAAAACATGATGATAAATACATATATATATATATATTAGAAGCCATCGTAACAACAGTGGGACAGCGTCTAACTGTAAACTATGGGTTCGATTCCCACTCGGATGTTATCATCCATTTGAAATATTTTCAGTTCCCAGCTCTGTTATCTAAGACAAAGCGCAGCGTTGAGTTCCTCCATTCAACACGCAATGTCTTGATGTCGGGAGGATAGGAGACAACATAGTGTCTTGACACTAAGTTCTCTCTGACTACCCTGCTATGCGGGAAAAGTGTAAGTGTGAGCGCAGTGGTACAGTATATAACCTAATGATTGTAGGTAGGATCACCTCGGTAAGGATTCTTTATATTCAAAATTATTTTCACTTACCAAGGCTTATAAGGTTAAGCGAGACGTTGAGCTTCGTCACTCAACAAGTACTATAATTCTCCATCCACTCCATCCACTCTATAAAGACAGGAGCTAAAAAGCACTTGTCAAACAAATATCAAAACACAAAATATTCCCATACATAATTACATATAATTATAAGAATCAATTATATGGAAAGCTTGTAATAGCGTGGCGTGTGGTCTGCAGTGACGTCTGGCAGCCATGATTGATTGTTGAAGCTTTGAAGATATTTCAAGGTCTACTAAATGTATATCACAGAGTGTCTTATAAAATGCCTTAGGCTTTGTTCTTTATCTCTATCATAATGCTATAGTAGCGCATTGAGACAGCGTTTGACTGAAACATGATTACTTGTGGGTTCATTACCACTTTAGAGAATGATTATATTTCTAATATTTTCATTTCTTTGTCGTTGAGTTTTGCCACTCAATACGCATTGTCACGATTTTGGGCGGAGAAAATGTTGTCTTGACACTAGGTTTTCTCTGGCAAAAGCGTTCTGCTGGAAAAAAGCGTTGAAGAGGGTTCATATCCCACCTGGGGGAATATTTCTGCTTTTATAAATCTATATAGATATATCCTTGGTCTGCTTAGATAGGTAAGTGAAGAAAGACGAATTAATAAAAAGCAAAATTTTTCATAATTTGCTCATTGCTATAAGGATACTCCAAACTAAATAGTGTGTTATGTACTGATTAGGCAATTGATTAACTTACATACATATATAATTAAATAGATAAGATAACACAGATCCTTGCAATCTTCATATGAATATATGTCCGGTTTGAAATGTAACTACTTGAAATCTATTTAGATCTAATTATGATAATTTATTAAATTCATGTTAATACAGCTTCTAACCGTATTATAGCAAGTCTAACAGACAGCACATCTGGGACATTACCATTTTGACATTCTGTAGCCAAAAAAAATGTGTTTTGAACAAAAAATATAATTTTTTTGCTGGCAATATACTTTTTACTATTTTTTACAGTAGGTCTTCACTTGAGGTAATGAAACTATCGAAATTAATTTGGGGCTTAGGCTGTTAACACATACTTGTAGCATTTAAAGATAACATATTTGTTATTGTTTTCTTAGCTTGATTAGATAATATGTGGCTATGACTAAAAAGGTGACGTATCGCTAGACACTGCAGTGATGTATCACTGTTGCCGGATATTGATAAAAATAAATGTATGAAAACTTTACAATACAGTGAACTATTTCAATCAGCTTAATTATGACAAAGAAATTGATTTATATACGTACATAATAAATTAAGCCGCTTCCTTCCGCCACGCGCGATTGCAAATACTCGTCAGAGTTTTGCTTTCACCGCGTCTCGTCCAGCTCCGCGCTCAACCAGTTACAGTGTCTAAAAAAACGCACCAAATTGATTGGCATTCAAAACTTTTAACATTTAATTAGTTATTTTCTGTACAAGCTGTACAACTATTTACTTATATCCGGTAATATTGCGAGTTTTAATCATTTTTTTCTGATTTGATACAGATTTAAGTGGATACTATCGCTTTTATGAGATTAATTGAAGTTTTTTTTTCTTTGTGCTATAGATGTATTAACTTGATATAGGTGATCAATATATTTGATTTAAACTCGATAGCAGGTTAACAATTCCATTCCTTTTCTCCTATTCCCACTCCCGCTACCGCCTGTTGGATTTGTTAAAAGTAGTTTAAACACTGATAGTATTGTCCCTAATTATACAATGTGAATTGCCAATATCCATATTCCCACTCTACTCGCAATATTTCGATTTCGGGTGAACGATGGCGAACAGAGTGTGATGTGATGGGGAACATTAGGTTAAAATGTTAGAAAAAATTAGGTTACCCTGCTATGTGGGAAAAAATGTGAAGCTGCTTTTTATTTTTTACTTAAATGACGATCTTTACCATTAATGCACATTTTCTTACTAGAAAAGTGGCGTTATGGATAGTGTAATGGGTCCAGTTGGAATGTGAGCACAGGATTTGATAATTTCATTCCCTCTAGAAAAAAATAGTATTTCAAATATGCGTTTACTTATTTTCTCCGATCTATTTAATTAAAATATAGTGGGAAAGAGTGTACTACTAGCTATTGGGTATAGGTATACCTACCCAATACCAACCCTTAATAATTATTAGGAACTTAATAATTATTAAGTTCCTTCTGAAAACTGTTAAATATAAAGAAAGTCCAACCAATAAACAAATATAATACACAATAATATTTAAATAAATTTCCACAGATTAAATCTTAAATGTTTATATTAAAAGCCAACCCTAGTTACATCACAAATTTATGATTGGAAAGTTTGTCAATCGTTTGTCAAATCAAAGTTATCCAACAAGTTATAATAAACACAGTACATATGTTATGTATTACGTAAATAACCTTCTAATGGAGAAATTCGTTTCTCTACAGTATATAAGTATTAATGTATCGTCGATGCTTGTATTTTTCCGTAGTTATAAGCATGAAGTTTTCATAATGATGTCTCAATTACCAAAATATAAAACTGTTCCGTTACTCACTTATTACTGATTGACAGACAACGGACAATGGAGGCTATTGGGCGTGGAAAGCTGGAATTTGGTACGTTGGTTCCTTAGAGAGTGCAGAAGGGCACTAAAACACGAGACAACGTGATTTTGGGTGATAATCAACAATTTAATATAGTACAATAATCTGGATCTTCACCAGTGTCGTGGGTTCAAATATTAAGCTAGGGAACGTATAAAAGACGAAATACGAAACATAACATGTAACTTCTACTAAAATGTTATAAATATATTTTATGAATTTATATAACTCATCCGTTACCAACTAAGTGACTGACTAAAGACTCACATCAAAAACTTCTTGAATATGAAAAGGTTCTTTAAGAAATCCAGGAGAACACTAAGAATCCTTTCTTTCCCAGAAATGAAGGAACTGGAGAAACCAAGCAGGTGTTTACGTTTTACAGCCATTAGTAAAATCCGCGCAAAGGCAGTTAAAAAAGGTGGGTAATTTTTTTCTCTATTTTAATGACTATTTCTTCTACCAAAAAGAATTTGCGCATGATTAGTTTTATTATTTGATATTTTTAACTGTGAAGTTCAATAAATAATATATTATTAGATATAGTCTTAAAAAATAATAAAGAAATAGAAGACATTCGTTGTCATATTTCCACATCTGTAAGGATGCAATATGTAAACGTAATATGGGCTTTTTCTAGTTTATGTCAAATACTTTTATGTAACCTCTCTAAAGTCCATTCATTTTGTTTTTCAATATAAGAGGTCCGATAGAGTACATATGAAGGTTAAAATATTCAAGAATTATTAACTAAGAGAGTGACAAGATATTCTAATAAAATTTAAATAATCTATCCGTAAGTGAAAGTTTCTCGTAATAGAGCGGGTTCGATAAAAAGCTACGCGAGCAACACGTGTGTCAGCAATATATGTGTTAGATGACACTTTGTTAAATAAAATATTTTTTATTTTAAATGCTAGTGAAATAAATAATGTTAGATTGTAATATTTTAGGTATTTAAGTTATATTTCAATGATGCTTATCTTTTTATTAAAAATATTTCTATAGCTGGACGGACTGTGACGATGAGTCTATGAAAATTAATATAAAATTAATTGTGAATAGACTTTCTTCATAAAATTTCATTATTCTAATAGATTTTTAATACTTTATATTTTTTGTTTGTAAATAAACAAACACTTTTGTTTAAAAAGTCAAAGTATAACAATATGACACAAGTTGTGTCTTCATCCCAGTTTGATAGAATCTACGATACTAAAGATAACGACTACAGTACGGCGGTCGGCGACTAGACACTAGCCAGGACTCCTCCGAGCCCGACCTCGCTACCTACATACTGCATAGCTTATCAGATTAATATCTAAAACCGTATGTCAATCAAGAAATTTGCAACTTATACTACTTTGTCTGATAGCTGGTTTGCAGATAGCACTCGTAGAGGTTTTTTATTATTAGTATTGTAGAAGCCATAGTGGCGCAGTTTGACGTCTGACTGTATACGAGATTGGTTGTGTGTTCGATTCCCATTCGGAGGAATGATTATATTTAATTTCATTTAATTCCTCTGCTCTAAGACCGCCACTAGCCACACAATGTCCTGTATTGTGTATTGTAATATCACTCTAGGCATAAAATATCAGCCTACCCTGCAAAGCGGAAAACAGCAAAGCTCTGTACATAATTATATGATTATAAAGTGTTTAAAAGTAAAATATATAATAAGAAAACAATTACATATTACTTGATATGCCTTTATTTCAATATGAGTATGTTTCTAAAAGTCAATAATGCATAATCTAAACAACGTTAAGGATATGAGTTTACATATTATACACTCTCCGCTCACCGCCAACTCTCCTCACTTCTACTCTTCTATCACACTTGTACCAATATAAAAATTGATAATAACATATTCCATCCAAAAATTGTAAATTAACTAAACGGTTACATCATTTTGTCAGACAACTAACTTTCTATTATGGATAATAAGATAACACTACAATATATTGACTTATTAAGTCAACATATTTTACTCTATTTGAACCGTTGTGCGGTATAATATTCCTTAAATCTATTAAACATAAATATTTTAGCATCTACATTCAATTAGAATTTCTCTCAATGAATGAGGCCATTTTTGCGCAGTGGGACAGCATCTAACTGTTAACGCGATTGGTAGTATGTTCGATTCCCACTCGGGGGAATGGTTACACAACTATATAACAGTAAGCATATTTTCTTTGTTAGTTTATAATAGAGTAGATAATTAAGCAAACTTATTTCATTTTAAGTTACTTTACGTTAAAGACAACGAACGATAAGTGAGTCGTAACCGAACTGATGTTACTAACATTTAAAAAAACACTTAAGAGCTTAAATGTACATTAGTAAAGAAAATATTGATTTGTATTACATAGAAGAATAAGAAATAACATTTTTGGTTTCCGTGATTATACACATTTTAAATGAAATTATTTTAACCAGATTGATCGCGTATATTTGATATTAAAAAATATATTTCAAAAATCCTGATTCTCAAAAACATTATACATTAGCCCATGGCCACCCGTAAGCAGGTGGACTGTGGAATTAGAGCCTCCCTGTGACCAAGACTACTTTTGGGTTTTCTGAAATATATTTTGAAATACCAAAAATTAATCCGGTTAAAATCGAAAAAGTAATTGAGCAGTTTAGTCCATAACAGCAATAGTAAGTTGCTTCGACCTGTTCGTCTCGAACCTGTCCATTGTCTTGATGTCCATGATAGTTACAATGGAGATCGCCAGTACCAACAGCATGATTGATGTCACCATTAGCCCAGACCTGGAATGGAAATTTTAACACAAACTTTGTACATACTAGTATTATAATGATTTATTTTCCTTCCTTTTTTACTGTTTCAAGACTTATTCAGGGATATCCTACTAAGTTTAACAATTTCAGTTCAGAATTATGTGGATTGAGAAATATGAAATTTTTACACAAAATTCGTTATAGATGGAGAATTGCAGAAAGTATATTTTTCATAGCAATACATTAGAAATGCATTGATATATAAAACACTGTAATGTGTTTATCATACTGCGTACAGAATACTTTAGTATGTATAAATTAATATGTACTTTGAAGTAATAAGTATAAATATAAGAGAGAATAAAGCATATCTGTCAAGCATACCATAGCAGGATAGAAAGACAAAGAGAGACCTTAGTGCTCAGACACTTAGTCCTCTCTCCGCTATGAAGTATTGACATAAAACAGTTACACGTATAAGAAAATTTCCAACGATACTTCTTCTTGTATAACCGATTTCCGAACTTTGGCAGCTTTGTTTCTCATCTCAAATCAAACTTGCTTAGGATAAGAATTTTTCCAAAGAAATTTACGTTGACCCTTTCAACAGTTGAAACTAATGAATATACTTAAAGTGAAAGTGTCGTTTGGTGTATATATTCCCTTATACGGTGTAGAGATAACACATGGACGGACGGACGCGTCAATTTTGAATATGATACGACTATGGTTCACAAACATTTGTCAATATAACAAGATTTACGTTGTTTAATGTAGTGAAAGTATTCTTTTGATTATATTCATGACATTTTCTTTTGGGATGACATTTTATTGTATTTTCTTAAAACATTTTACGGTATAAAAGAAAGTCTGGTTTTTCTCTAACAAATATACAGACAATTTTTTTACTTCCACATAGCAGGGCAGGCAAAAACCAAATTACAAGACAGTTCTCTACTTTCCGCCCGAATTTGAGCAATTGTGTGTTGAGTGGTGGAGCTCAACGCCGCACTTTGTTTTGTCATCAGAGTGTACAAGAAGGAACTTCGTAAATACTTTCCCTTTGTTATCTTGTATTTGTACTAGCAAAATATTTTTATTAATGTATTCAGTGAGGATGGCAAATAATGTTGAATTTTGAACAGTCAACTGACTTGTCCTATCAAATCTAGTTACCTAAATGTATATAAATATATTATGTTGAATTAATTTTGATGTAGCCGGATATAGAACGCATGGCTTAGCGGTCAGAGTACTTGGATGGTTTCCACAAGGAGTGGATTCGAATCCTGCTGCGTTCAAAGCTTTATACGTTTACTAAAAATGTTTTAGATAATACTAGAACTATACAACGCTTACCAAATCGGTATCGAAGTAAAGTAAATGCAGTCAAAAGCATCCGCAAATTCTTCAGTGCTCTCCATGAAAGCTTGCATCTGTAATGTAACAATATAATTGTAGATATGCATAAAATGTTATAATATTACAAGGAAGTAGAAGTACGAGTACTTTGCATTTATTTTGGTATTTGTTGAAATATGTTCAAAATAACACAAACTACAACATAATGACGAAGTGGGACAGTGTTTGAGCATAAACTCCATGGTTGAGTGCTAAATTTGAACTCAATAATTATATTTTTATTATTTATTATCGTATCTCAAAATGTGACGGAAAGTGGAGAACGAAGATCTAAGAAGGTATATAAAGAAATTTAAAACAAGTGTGAAAAACAAGAAGTAAATTTAATAAGCTAACTTACCCTTATATTCGGCCAAGTGAGGGTAGCCTCGTCCGAGGAGTACACCAGCGGCAGCGAGCAGTGATAGGCCTTCCCCAGAACGGCGGATGGTGCGTCTGGCGACGGCGGCGCCTGCAGGTTCAGGCCCTCGCTGTCGTAGCCCAGCTTCACCTCCACGCCGAGTGCCGTCCACCACCCAGCGGATTGTTTGAAGGAGAACTCTAGGCTTATCTAGTCATACGATATATTTTGTTCAAGGTTGAGTGAATCTGCTTTAATTAACATTATTTACCAAAATATATAGATCGAGTCTTTATTTAGTCACAGTTATTAGTTTCACAGTCCACGTATAATAATGATATATTACCTTATCCCTAGTATTATCGCTATCAGCAAACTGCACGACCAATATAGTGTAGAGTCTGGTCGCCTTAACGGTGGCGAGTCCGACGGGCGTATCCAGCGTCACTGACGTGCCGTTAGCCCACTTCAGGACCGGCCAGCCCGAAGAGTACATGAGGACGCCCTTGCCAGACGATACTGAAATGAGCATCAACATGTATAAATAAATATTAGTAATAATCCTGCGATTGATTCATTAAAGTAACACTTTGCGCCCGAAATCGAGACTTCTTTGTGTTAGGTACTAGAGTAGACAATTTAATATATTTTATACAAGTAATAAATATATACCTGATCGCAGTCTTTACATGAGAGATAAGAAAAACTATTATGTGTACTATGTGTTAACCCAACATAATATTTTTAAATGTGTTTTTCTGTTTGTCTGTGCGTTCGTGCACGCTAATCTCAGAAACGGCTATACCAATTTAAATGCAGTTCTAACTTTTGTATTTTTGTAAACTTCGGTTATTATTTACTGTTTATCTTATTTCATTTGGTTAATAAATATAATGGTTTAAGTAGAACGCGGTCGGGTGAAAAAATTTAGTTAGTTATAGTCGTGTAGTTGACGCAGGCGAAACTGCGAGTGGGTAGCTAGTTTTAAATATAATCATTTTCCCGAGTGGGAATGGAACCCACAAGCAATCACGCTTACAGCCAAACGCTGCCCCACTGCGCCACGGTGGTTTACATTAATATAAATCTTGCAGACATATAAAAACGAATAAAGAATAGTAATTAGTTTTTGTCTTCACACATCTACAGCAGCGCCTAATTCTGCATTTCTCTCTACCGATTGAGGAAATATGAATTTCATTACACGTACACATATCCTGAAATTAAAAGTCAAATATATGTTTACAGATTCGAACTCTTGACAAAAGCTTTAAATTATAATTTGATCATACCTGTGGCATTATAGATAGGATATCTGTTGGTCGTCCGAAGTGACTTCTCCTCTTCCACGGGGGGCGTGGTCGTCCCTTCGTCTGCCTGTCTCCGGACTCGAACCCACTCGTCGTCGAAGTCTTGCACGCGATTAGGTGACACTGAACTACCTGTTTTGACCAATATTAGCACAGTTTTTATAGATTTGTATACAAAACTTAACTTGAATTTTTTTCATCTTCTATTAATATTTTAAAGGATTATTCAATAACTTATGATGACCAGAAAAAATATTAAATGTTTTTTGTTACCAAATTTTCTTCAAATTAAGCTTTCAAGAATCAGTAGTTTTGTCACTTGGTGTAAAGTACTGTATACTCTTGTAACACAACCTACTTCCACACTACACCTATGGACAGGGCATTACAAATTTTAAATAATGCTATATTTTATCTATCGATAAATCATTTTATAAATAAATAAGTTAAGAGTAAAAATACAAAATGGTGACGTGACGTGCCTCTTAATCATGCTTAAAAATATAAAAAAACCACTGTTTTTTACGTGCAGTGAAGGTAGTCTGAGGAAGCAACCAAGGCGGCGAAATGAAAACAATTCTATTACAATTATTTCCCGGAGTGGAGATAGAACCCATAACCCATTGCGCTTAGAATTGACACTGTCCCACTTCACCTTGATGGATTCTTGAGACTATTTATATAAACAATTAAAAGTATTCGAATAAATAATTATTTATGAATGCTGACATGAGCAACTCCTCTACAACTCGAATCTTATATCTATCGTATGCGCTTCTAACGTGCTTGTAGGGCAAGAATGTGTCCAAATCAGTTGTAACTAACGTGTTAGATTGGTATTACTGTATTGATGTCATGTAATTTAATATCTTTTTATATTATTATATAAAGAAATAGATACCTACATTCATACATATAAAAATATTATTTTTACCTAAAATCCCCAGCACTCTTCCGCCGCCATAAATATCCTGTAGTCGTGCAAAAGTCTCCGTCATCTGCGCGTCGCGCTCCGACCAAGGCCCTTGTAGAGTCAACACCTACAAGTTGATTATTAAATTTTGTATATTTTGTTTAGCATCTCACGCATACAGCGAGGTAGATAGAGAGAACTCTATTCCACTCAGTATTGAGACATTGGCTGGCGGAACTTATACCGTTTTCTTATTAAAAGATCGCAGAAATTAAAATAATTTAAATATAATCAACCCCCGCGTAAGGATCGAACCCATCATAGCGTTTACAGTCAGTATTCCACTGCCGGTTTTATGTAATATAGTATTACAATATTAGTAAAAGTTATTGGTGAATTATATTTTAAGAACTAAAATAGATGTTATAAATAATCTATTATTATATTTTCTTGCTTTAAATAAGTTATCATTACTTCAATAATGTTTGGTTTTGTCGACTTCATTTTAAACAGGACCTCTTTCTTGCATAAACAAAATGTAACAAAGTGTAAACAAAGTGTATCAGATAACTTTGGCGTCTTCTCATAACATGCTAAAAATGCACCTACATCTATAACAATTCCTTATATCCCTACAAGGCACTCAGTGCCTCATCGGGAACACTGGTAAAAATTGATTCCTACACTATTATTGAAACAGATACAGGCATCTGTTGGATTTTTAGGAAAACTATATTAGTATATTGAACAAGTATACCAATGGTTGTGTACAGATGACGTTAACGATCATTATGTGAAGACAAAAAATCGAAATTTGCTGTATTGGAGATTTGAACCGACAAAAAATATTGTAGGATTTATAAAAATGTTCAGTTTGATTGCGGTAAGTTAGTTTATGTTATATTTTAGTTTACGTAATGAAAAGAACTATTTATTTGAGCGACCTTCCTTTTTACTAGTAATTTTATTTACACATATATTGAAATCCTTTCAGATTACGGCGAGGAAAAAAAATTATTGAGTCAATAAATCCTGTGTGTCTGGTCTATCTACAAATAAGATAGAGAGGTAGTGTACCGTAAGTACTTCTATCTGCATCTGACTGCCTCAAGATCGCAGATGTGATAAATTCGGACATTTTCCTATCTGCTAACTTTGCTTTTATAAAGATACGAATTGCTTCCGTAATTTTCATCAATAGTACATAGGTACTTGTACGTACGTACGTTGTGCACTCAGTTGAGAAAGTTATTATTTTATAAGTTATTCCTTATTTATTCCTATTTATATAAAGTTATTCCTTAAAGTATAATATAATTTTTTTGTATTATAAATATTCATAAATATTTTTTAATCCTTTTTCCTTTTTTTTCAAATAAAATGTACCCATTAATATAATTTAATTTAAAGATTTAAAGTTAAAACTAAAGTAGGACCATTTTTAGAACTCGTCAAAGTTTAAAAAAATTACCTATACCGCCTTACAAAAAAATATTGCAACCATTCTAACCTGCGTTTCATTGCTGACATAATCGGGGTGTACATCGAGGAAGTCCTGCGGTAGGACTAGCGTGCTCTGACCTTCCAGCTGCTTCCGCAGGCGAGGGAAACTAGCACTCGAGAGAGGCACAGAGTTTTGGTTGTTAAAGACCACTATAGCTGCCGCCGTTTCATAAATCTTCGTCAATTCATCCTGATCTACGGACATGAGAGCTGGTCTTTGATATTTTTCAAGGTACTTGGGTCCGAAAAAAAGGAAAGGACCTTCCAAATTAGCCTGACAATACTGACATATTGTCATAAAGAGGAATGTCAGTAAGTTCATGTTTATCAGTATAAGTACACTAGTCGCGTGTGGTTAGTCGCGGAATGGAGTCGGTATAAAATTATTGATTTATTGCAGCGCATGCGCTCTTTGAGCTCTCCAGTTTAGTTCTAGGGATGGTATTATGATGCCATAATGATATTTCAAGTTTATATTTTATTCTTTTTTAATCTTTTCATTTTTATATAAATATTGATGATTCATTTAACAATTTTGTTTATAATAGTAAAACAAATTAATATTTTCTCTTTAATATATATTAATCTCTTTAATATCATTTTGGAAGTTATTTTCGGAACTATGGAATAGCTACTTAGGGGATTCACTTTTGCATTTAATAATATTATCATAAGTATTACCATTAAATAAAAATATTATCATGTCAATTTTATCTTAATAATTTGATTATAAATATTCTAAAAATGGCCGTGGACAAATGAATATGGTTGTAGGTTCGTTCCCCAGTCAGGGGAAATTTTACACTTACAATTATTTTCATTACTCTGGTAACACGATGGATTGAAGACGTTGAGTGACACATTCAAAACGCATCGTCGCTAAAAGGAGTGAGGTGGAAAGGAGGAGTGAGTATGATTTTATTTATCCTATTAAGTACATATATTATATAGATAGGCAAACGACCAGAAAAATTATAACCTTACTAGGACTGCCATTGTCGCCTTTGCATTTTTTATACAATTGTTCCCTAAAACACATTCATAAAACGTTGGCACATGTTCTAGCTGATTCAGACCAGCCATCTCACATTTGGGCATATCGTTTGTGTAGGGTGTCCAAAGTTTCAGCATACAAAAATAAGATTTTCCAATTAAGTATATATTGATATAAAATAATTACATAGTTCCTTTAAACCTTACATTGTTTCTTAAAATTATTAATCACTACTTATCTATTTACAGCCGGTATTGAGTATTCAATATACAGGATTGTAAATAAAACTACATATAACCACATGCATTGTACAAAATAAATTATTTATACTTATATTAAAATGTATTATTAAAAAACAATATAATTTACAACATATAGGAATGTCAATAAGCTGAGGCTCCTACTACAACTCACTAGCACCGGGTCTGAAGAACTCGCTGAGAAGAAAAACGACTTTTCTGTAAACAATTAAAAAACTTATTAATATTACTAAATAAAAGTGCGGCGTTGAGTTCAGTCACTCAACACGCAGCGCCTCAACTTGTCGCCCGACATCGAGAAATTACGTGGTGAGTGACGGAATTCAACGGCGCGCTTTCTCTTATCACCAGCGAGGAACAATGAAAATAATTTTAATATAATTCCTCCGAATGGGGATCGAATCGACAATCAATTGCGTTTGGGATTAGACGTAGTTGTACTGGCCACGATGGCCTATAATGACTTCTAGTGATGTTTCAGAAATAGGTAATTGAACTTCAAAAAAGAATTTGCAAATCAAAAGAATAAATTTGTAGTATTAAATAACGAAATTTTGTCTTTTACTTCAGCCGTAAATATATATCTACACGAGTACTAGGCGAGTGAGGTAAGAGGTGCACTAACTCTTGGTCTCGTTGGGGTCAGTGACGCCGCACTGCCGGTACGACAGCGTGCGCTTGCGCTTAGTGTCGATGAACCCTGGGATGTAGATGGACGGCGACTCCAGCCGCCCCGACGCCAGCAACCTGCCGACACGTCATGTTATAAGTCACGCGTCACGCGTCACGGGCAACACTTGTTTGACAGTCTACTAAGGCTAAAGAAGCTTGTATTATTATTAACGAAGATTTGTGTTCACATTTTTTAATAGTTTAAGCGTCAAAAATGACAAGAACGCGTGTTACATGTTAATTAGGATTCAATTCAGTTCCTTACTTATAAAGTTCTAAGGTAACCAAGTATGCCCTTGCCAGCTGTAAGCAACACTCATTAAACTATTGATATGATAAATCACATGTTATGACGACGACGTATTATATTATTGAGTCTATTAGTTATTTCTTTTACGGCGATAATTGAAGGAAAGCTATTTTGCAAATATAATATTACATGAATCCCAATATATTAATTCACGCGTCACCCAACATGTCACGCGTGACTTGGCGTGACGCGTCGCTGTACCTGGTGAAGTCAAGCTCGAGCGTGTTGGCGTCGGGCCCGGTGAAGTGCAGCAGTATCTGCAGACAGGCGCCGTGGTGGAGCACGCGCGTGCGACGCGAGTCCACGCCCACCATCCACTCCGGCACGCCCATCACGCGCCGCACGTCGGTCAGGAACTGCCCTCTGGCAACGTAGTCGAAATACGTGTTCATTTTTGTTATAATGTAGAGGTTAGTAAAGAGTTTAGGGTAACTCAATGATGGTGGTGGTATGGTGTCCAGTGGCAACTCAATGTGCAATGTCTACGGGATATTTGACTAGAAGAAGAGAACAAAGTCTACACTAGGTTCTTTCTTTTCTATACTACTATATTTTGTAAATAACAAAACCCTATCGTTTGCCAAGATTTACTTTTTACTGAAACAACATATTATTACGATATTGGGGAGTTAAGAATTACATAATTGTACATACGAAGATTATAAGTTCGATTTCCAATTGGGGAAATGTTTAAACATATTAAAAAAATAGTTTTCTTGAAATATCTAAGTCTTGAAACTTTTTTAGTACATCAACATAACAATATTCAGTAGAGGCACTTACAGTACAAATCTGGGCGGTTTCATAATGTTAACAAATTTGACAATATCCTTGTCGGGCAGGATGTTGGCACAGGCGAGGCGGTCGCTGCTGCCCTCCGCCGCGAACACCACGAGCGCACGCCCCAGCGCGGACACACTGCCCACGCCGCCCGCGCCCTCCAGCGGGAGGTTGCTGTCCACCAGCACTTGGCGTTGGCCGCCGATGCCTGCAGGAAACGTTATTGCATTTGTCGGCGGCCGATCGTTACACTGGCCAGATAACATTTAAGTATGTATTTATATAACATTTGTAAATAACCTTACATTATTTCTTAAAATTACTAATCATCACTTCTCTCACCACAGCCCTCTGTTACTTAGATTTTTCTTCTAAGAGACACATAAGTGAGACACCTAAATTTTACTGAGGTACAATCTTTAATATTAAGAAACTCGCTGCATGGACACCCTACTTTTTTGTCATAATATTTGTGTTGAGTTAAGTACGTACTTATCGTGCCGAGTCTAGAAGTGAGGTCTCCGACGTCACAGCGCAGTGGATTGTCTGCGCCGCACTCCTGGCTGTAAAGGTCGTGCTGGAAACATATTGCAAATTTATAAATAAGACATTCTTTATGAAAACTTTAAATAGATTGAGTATATTATTTTTAAAAGTTTTAACGTAATAGCTACTCATGAAAAGACTTCCTACTCATGTTTTTCATAGTCGAATGTTTCAGTTTTAGGCATAAGACTGGCAGATCTGAATGAAGCTCTTATATCATACTACATTATAATTAAGTTTTTAGGATATTTTTGTATTGTTTTATATTAACTTTTAAAGATTTTTTTTCATTATTTTTGATACAATTATTTTCTGATATTCGGGTCAATCGAATGAAATACATAAATGTACATTTTATTAAAATTCTAAGTTCAATATGTAACTAGCAGAGTATGTATAAAGGCGGATTAGGTATATTTTATGCATTTCCATGAGCCACGTCCCGAGAACATAAAAGCGTAAGAAGTTGCACGCGTACGTTGAGCGGGTCTGCGAGCTGCGTGAAGTGCGGGTTCCAGCGGTAGCCCGCGGCCACGCAGCGCACGCCCGCCGCGCGCACCGCCGCGTCCACGCCCACCGGGTTCACGAACACCTCCCAGCGGTGCCGGTGCGTCTGCGGGCAGAGCAATCCGTCATTCTCCGTTGTCAAGAACTACCCACGGTAAGTCGGGTTGTCTTTGGCAGCCTCACCAGGTTGGTGTCCCGCTCGCCGGGGTAGCGCAGGTTGACCTCTAGCAGCGTGTCGCTGCGGCTGCCGTCGCCGTGCACGAGCTGCGAGAGGCGCACGTACCCGCGCGCGAACCCGCCGGGGTGGTGGAAGGAGGCCACGGCCCGCAGCTCGCGCGCCTCCGCCGGGCTGTACCCGCGCGACACGCTGGAGCACGCCCAGCGCCGGCTGCGCGATGCTAGTCTCTACATTTCCACACGTAAAAGAGGGAAGACGAAATAAAATTTATTTTATTTATCAAAATCACAGTATCCCTAATATAAATTATATCAAAATAATAATCAGTTCACCTTCATCTAATTGCTTAAAAAAGAAAATATTAATTAGAACAATGCATCACCTTTTTATGTAAAGCGATAGAGCGTCCCAAGATGCTGTACGGCCCGAACAAGGAGAGCTGCGTCTCGTTGTAGTACGACACGACGCTTGCCTTGTCATTCAGTAAGCCGTGCTTTTCTCCCAAGTCCCCCAGCTCGTACTGGTCGGCCGTGCCTACAAATACATGAAAAATATTACAATGGTGTGTTAGTTTAAAAAAGATAATATCAAAAACATATTTAAATTATTTACATCCCGTTCCGCCATATAACATACAATATCTCGGATTCGGGCGGAAAGTGGAGAGCGGAATGTGTTGACACTAAGCTCTCTCTGACTACCATTGCTATGCGACGTCACTTACCAGTGGCTGTCGGTGGACTTAATGTCTTGTTCACTTGAAACGGGTTGTAGGTGTCATATATAGTCGTCTTCTCGCAGGGAAACTCTAGCTCCTTTTCTATTGGAGTCTGTGAGACAAAAATTTAGTACCTGAATTATGAGAAATCTTTTAAATAATAAATAATTTGTGAAAATCAGAAAAAACATCTATTAATGTAATGATAAATGAACTTAATTGATGACAATTATAGATTAAGCAATGACTTGAGTGATTTTCATAGTCAAAGGTCAAATAAATTTTGAAATTTATCTTATAGCTTTGCATTAACACGAAAATAAATATAATTAAATAACCTTTATAGCTATATTATCAATGACAACTAGACTAAACGCCGGCAATCTTTAAAAAAAAGTTTATAATATAAAGATTGTTTTTTTATATATTTATTATAAAAATTTTGTTAATCAATATATTTAAAATAAATATAGTATAAAAATTACTTACAATATTTTGAAATGAAACTATTTTAACCGGATTAATCGCGTATAATTTTAGTATTCAAAATAACATTTTTAGAACCCGACGTTTCAAACACTTTACAGTAGTCCGTGGTCACAGGTACGCTATTAATCCGGTTAAAATAGTTTCATTTCAAAATGTGTAATAATCGCAAAAATCAAAGAAGTTATAACTTACAATATGCACTTTATAGTTGTTTACATCAGTGTCCAGTCCCTCCAAGGTAACCTCCACGTTGGTGAGGTCGTACTCGGACTGCTGCGTCATCTCCACCTTGCCCTTCAGCTCTATGGAGTGTCCGTTTCCGAACCAGTCCTGGATTACTGCCTTACGACGGTGCAGGCCGCTTACACTGGGAATTATGACATGTTTTTTTTCAGCTTCACGCTTTTTCCCACAGGTTTTAGTTCGGTTTTAGTTCATTTTCCCACACTTTTTAGTGTAGGGTAGTCAGAAACAGCGCAAAATAAACGTAAAGCTACCACTGGCTCGAAAGCCAGTCTGGCAGTCTGGTGAGAAGAGCCGGCAAGAAACTCAACAGATGCTCTTTCCAAATATAAAAGTTAGAATTAAATATTTAATGCAATGCTAGCTAACCTGCATGATAATTAAATGATCTTAATTCCACTAGTTTTAATCCTTAACATATTCTTGGAAAGAGTAAGAAGAAGAATCTCTTAAACATCGTAGGATTTTAAAAATTAATAAAAACATATTCAGCCAAATCACTGAAACTAAAGTAGGTACTACTTGTGTAATTCAAAGTAAATACGAAGTGCAGTTACACAGAGCAAGCCATCCTCTCGCCGCGCGCCACCGGGCCGTGGTCGTCGTACAGCACCAGCGAGCGCCCTAGCGCCGAGCGCCGGCCCCCGCCCGCGGCCAGCGACAGCCGCGCGTCCGTGAACACGCGCCGCGTGAGGCGCGCGCTGTCCCGCTTGCGGCCCGCCACCGCCAGCGTGCCGTGTCTGCAAGCAACAACGATCTGTTAAGGTTCCCTTTAATAAAGCACATTTCATTGGTAGCTTAGTCCCTGAAGATTACAGAAGATAAATCAAGATAAAAAATCAACACACGTTGAGAAAAGTTATTCAAAATTCAGTAATTTAAAGATTACAAAAATAAAATAGAACATTTTAGAAGTATAATATTATTATTATTCATGCATTACCTAGCAGTTAGGTCTCCCAGCACACACAGTCCCTCCACAGCGGGCGCACAGTGCGCGTCGGCGCGCACGACCGCGTCTACGCCGGGCTGCGCCAGCACGGCGCCGGCGCTGAGGCAGCGCGCCGTCCAGTTGTAGTAGTCGACGCCGGGCGCCCGCTCGTGCAGCGCCCAGCGGTGCTCGAACGTGTTGTTGACGCTGGCGCCATCCGCGTGCACCTGACATGGCCACACGATAAACCCACCATCCATTTATATTTCAGCTTCAGGTATAGCAGAGCCGTTACTCGGTAAGGTTAAGTAAACCTAGTTTCATGACACTCCTTTCTACATTTTCCACCCGAATTCAAAACATTTCGTATTGAGTGGCGGAACTTATCGCCGCTTTGTCTCACCAAAGCAGGGAAGACAAAATAATATAAATACAATCTTTCCCCCAAATGGGGATCGAACCCCTAATCGTCTCGTTAACAGTTAGACGCTGTCCCACTGCTCCAGGATAGCCACCTTCTATAAAATCAACTTAAAAGTAACTAGTTATAATATAATATCCTATATGCGGGAAAACTCATGTACTTAATTGCTTTTTTTGTTTTTTTATTTGGCATTTAAAAGAGCGACTTAAATTTCACGCCGGCTCTTCTCATCAGAACTGCCTTCTGAGGCAGTAGCAGTACCTCGCACTGACTCCAATCAGGATTCGAAAGTACTTATAAAAATCTCATTGAAACTATATACATACTTCATCTTATAATATCCATAGTCACTGGTGTACCATCAAATACGAAAATGCCATTACTACTACACTACGAGAGCGATATACTCTTCAAAGTGAAAACGGAATTACTAGATGAATACCATTCATCTCAAAGCAGTCCATACACAACACGTATATGGCAAACACTATTTTACGTTACGTTTACGTTATGTACATAAGCTATTTCAGTGTAATGTCAATTAAATAAAAAAATTTTGTTAATCTCACATATACAACATTTTACCCAGGCAGGATTACACACTACTTCAAGAGATACACCAAGTATCTACACACTGGGTGGCGGAACTCAACCCCACGTGAAAGAAATAAAAACAATAATACGGATCGAACCCATAACTATTGCTCTACTGAGCCACGGTGGTCTCAAATTATAAAAATTGTATCAACTTATATCAACAAAGAGCAAATTCACTCACCATACTCTCGATAATAATAGTAGTGTCCTCCCAGGGTTTCTCCAGCGGCTGTCTGAACACCATTCGGCCCACTATGGGGTATCGGAACACCACTTCTGCTGAACTCATCTGCGTCTGATATTGAGTGCCGAACTCGTACTGCAGGATGGTGGCGCAGAGCTCGTGCTTTGGTTCTCTTCTAAGATACGCGTGAATTTATAAAGATGCCAGCTTTATTTACTAGAAGAACTTGTTGCATGTTTTTTTAAAGTAAAAAAAAATGCATTATGTTGAAATTATTACTATAGTTAATTTTCTTTGTTAAAACAACTGCTAGTATTGTTTATCAAGTATTTACCTTAGTATGATTACTTATCACCAGTCAAAACTCTTAAAACTAAAATGTGAGTATATAACGAGTCAATTTTCCCCGTCTATCTAATGTAATGGCGTGACACCGAAAATGTTAAATAAACAAACCATAAGAATAAAGGACAACAAGATTAAAAATACTGTTATTCAAAAGAAATGCCTGATTGAAAATAATTGCAACACATTTCTGTGATAAATGAAGCCTAAAATTAAATCTCTATAGTTGTTTTATAATGAACATTCTTATATCAATTTATTTCTTACGAAGGGAAGAAAACAGTTATAGCTTAAAATTTGCTTGTATTCATTATTAAAAACCTTTATTTGTGCCTAGTTTCCGTTAATTGTAGACACATTGATTATCTTGAAGTATATTGGACGATGAAACCTGTCGTCGAATGTTTATCTGTCTGTCGAACCAGACCGTGACAGTGACAAAGAGTTAATCTATTAAATAGACTTGCTTACATTGTTCGACAGCTACAGGTGATGATATTGAAAACGTGTTAATAATGTATAAATTTATATATTTTTCTAATTATAACCATATAATATCTAGAAAGGCATTAAAATAATCCAACTCATTCGCCATACTAACCTAGTCAGTACTATTGCCCTATGTACCACACTCTGTTTTCCACTCAACGGCAGGAACACGTCCCAGTACTCGCCGCTGAGCTCGTTAGCGAGTCCTGGCAACAGATACTTGTGATTCAAGTACTCTGTACGACCTTTGTACTTCCCCAGCAGATCTCCGACTGGGTATTGGTCTTGGGTGCCCATGCCTAAAGGTTTAACCATATAGAATATAATAGAGTATACCTTAAAATTTTGTTGTTATTTTTTAGAATTGTTTTATTATTTTAACAAGTGACCGCTAAATTTATGTTACTATGTTTTGCTCTACTTTTGCAGATATTCATGAGACGCTTTTGCTTCCTATTCAATTCAATTATTTAGAGACGTTACATTTGATAAGTACAATTTGTATTTAATTAATAAATTGTCCCAACCAAGTAATAATTGTAATATTTCTTCATTATATTATAGAGACAAAATAATTATTCAATTTGTAATGACAATTACCTAAAGCAAATTAATATTAGCATTTAATACTTAATTGCATTAATTGCACTATTAGCAATAATTAAGGATTGCATCATAATTACGTCGTTACACCGCAAACATCTCTGTTCAGTGTTCACTAACATCCGAATACCAACAGCATAGCGCAGCGCGTGCGCTACCGTAAACAATAAGACTTGGATCTACTCCAATATTAGGAAAATTTTGATTTTGATTTAGACTAACTAGCTTCGCCAATCAGATATAATTTCATTTTGTACAAACTTTATTTATCTGGCATTATTTACCGCATAAAATAAAAAGTTATTTCCTCCATATCATTCAGATAGAATACGGGATACGGGATAGGAACAAACATATGAATTTAATCTAAAATGTTATTCTATTTGAGCCCGGTCATAACAAGTTCAGCAGTTTGTAGAATTCGTTTGCAGCTTGCACAAATTTAAATAAGCTGATAATATAGACTGCGCATACGATAACAAAGACGCAAATAATCGAGAATTCATAATATCCAAAATTACTAACAGACATTCATACATATATTTTTACATTTTTTAAAGTGTTATTCGCACACTTAGGAAATTGAAAAAGACATATTTGGAAAACGTATAAAAATTTGAACGCAGCGGGATTTGAACCTGCGCCTCTTGAAAACCGTTCAAGCGCTGTTACCGCTAAGCCATGCGTTCTACACCCAGCTGCGTCAAATTTTTTATAAGCTTATTACAACTTATATTTGTTGTTAGCATGTCTGTAGAGAGATTTTTACAAAATTTCTGCTACCCAAAGATTATTCTACGAACAATATTTTGGCAAGAGAGAATGCTATTTATTAAATATTGTCCATTTATTTATTTATATATATATATATATATATATATATATATATATATATATGTATTGCATTAACGTGTAAATAATATTTTCCGAAACTTATTACCTGCTGGCGGTAAATTCTTTAAGTCAACTTCGGCAGGGTTGTACAGATGACCCGTCGTATTGCATTTACTTTTGTACAGACTTGCGTCTAGTAGCTTTGGAGGGAGCTCCCTGATGCTGTACTGGAGCATGGAGCCCACGAAGCGGAGGTTAGACTCGTAGTCCTGGTTAGACGCTCCGAGTTGGAAGTTGGCCCACGTTGGGTCGTAAGGAGTTTTCTGACTAAATTCCACTGTCCCCTTGATTCCATCCATGTTGACAATTGCCCTGTACACAAAATATTCCAAAAGCTAAAACATATTAATAAACGATTTTTTTTAAAAAATACGCAGTTTTACCCAAATTGTTTTAAATATATTCAACAACTAATTGAAGGAATGAGTAATCACATACAATATATTTGTTTGTGTAAGAGCTTTATCAATTACTTACTTGGTACTTTTTGGCGGTATGGGTCTCAATTTAGCACACGCCAAGAAGCTGTCAGACTGTCTAGCGTCAAATATTACTACGTAAAGATTACGCTTCGTTGTTTCCATATCACTTCTAAGAATATTAATCACTTCATCCTTATATAATCTTCTTGTCTTCATTTGATTCGCATCAGTCGCCACTTTTATCAAACCAAACTTACTGTCCAAATCTCCCACACTCATACCATCTCCACTATTGTCGGGGTCGAATACAAGCTGAAGTACGTTACAGTTGTCTTCATGGCTGCCTCTGTCTGAATCAAAGATATCTGTCACGAACAATTTCCACTTATGCTCTGTATAACCGACGTGGTTTTTATATACCTTCACATGATAGAGGTCAGCTTCAATAAAAGAATCTTCTAAATCACCATTGTACAACCATCTGAAGTTTAAAGTCCCCGCTATAGGAGCCGTAAATCTTGCCATAGCATACTGTTCGTGAGATTTATCTATAGCAAAAATCGATGCACATATGACTCTATCGCGCTCAGCCGTCTCTAGCACTATACTCTTGCCCCATAGCCCCAGAGGACCAGTTAGACTATTTTTGCTTTCAAATTCAGCGTGATCCTTACCAGGTACTATTAAATAACCTAATTCCTCTGTGAGATCGATAAGCTCCTTCCCAAGGCTAGCTTCCGAACATCTTTCGTTTGACAAGTCTCTGTAGTCTACTGCGTACTCGTGTATGGTCCATCGCCACACTCCGTCAGGATACTGCAGAGTTGGCTTCAAGTTGGTTCGTACGCTAATAAGTGATTCGTTTCTGTGTGAGAATTCAATTTCCCCGTGAAGCCCATGTTGGGATATATATGCTCGGAGTACAAGAGTATATACATCTAAAATAAAATTATTTTAAAAGCTAAGTTAATGTCGTTTAAAAATACTATTAAACACTATAGACCAAATACACGATTGGAAATAAAGAAACCGAATGTCGTCTTATTGTGAGACTTTTACTTTCAATACTACATATCTATAATAGATTCGTCAGTCTATTTCACTTTCATTTCATTGCAAAGCACTTTTGTTGTGGTACAAAATTTATTGTAAGAATTTAAAGTCACTAAGTTGTGAACAGAAACTAATTACAAAGTATTACTTGAATGCTTATAAAAAACTAGAACAATGTCATATAAATCTCTCGTAATCGATATAAAACTTTCATTTATTACAAAAATCTAAAAAAAACGACAACAAATTTTGTGTATTAAGCATTTTTAAATATGTCTATATAAATTATTAATAAGATACACGGAACTTAAAATCAAAAATATCGCCAAATCCATGGTCAGAACAGCTCTTTCAATGATAAATCGTAGATTATATAAAAAAAATACAATGCTTAAACATACCTGTTACAAATAACACTATAAGAACTAGACACAAAAACTTTGGTATACGGTAAGTAGCACACATTATAAATAATTTCACATTTTTGTCACACTCCTATACGTATCCACCTTACGCCTTATGGCCGTATTATACTGGAAGTGAAAGGCGAAGGCGCTATGAGTAACTTAAGTGAGACAGGTAGCGTCTGAGCGAGAAGTTCTCGACGGTGTGTATTTAAATGTTTTCATAATAGCGGGAAACGTTTGAAATACTCACAAATAAGTTGGGCATCAATAATATCCAGTGACGTCCTCATCAAGTGGAGTTTGGTAAACAAACACGTCTTTTCAAGTTCATATCTTACAAAATTCATCTAAGCGAAAGGCTAACCTTCGATAAAGTGGTTTAATACAAAAACCTACTAAGATTTCTAATTCCATTCAGATCCCGGTGAGGGAAAAAACATAGGTCTTTCCTCAGTGTACTTAAGAAATTAAAAAACATATTTAGAAAATATTTTTAATGTATTTGTTTTCTTAAAAGTGATATTCACACAGAAAATTGAAAAACACAAATTTAGAAAATGTATAAATTTTTTTTGAAAGCAGCGGGATTCGAACCCGCACCTCTTGAATCGCGAGTCCCGCTGCGTTAAAATTTTCATACGTTTTCTAAATACGTGCATATTCCCTCGAGTGCAAATCAAAAAAAAAAATTGCTAAACTGCGCCTGTCATTACCATATACTATTTTATAAAATCAAAATGCAAAAAAGTATACAGCCTATGGAGGAGTTATATTCTAAATAAAACGATCATTTCTTTATTCTGAAAGTATAAAATAAATAAAGTATCGATAAAAGTCACGCGCGCTTGTAGTTTGCTAGCTACTTTTAACAGCAGCTATTTTTAGTAATAACCTGGTTCAACCGTGATACCAGTTTTGAGTTACATTAACGCCTAATTTTATTATAGTTATTTTTCTAAGGAAATTACCTAATAAAATTTCAATTGGAAATATGTATGGACCGTTAGGTCTACTTAAAACCTTAAGACCCTTAAAACTCAAACTTTTAATTGCTAATTACAAAAGTTGATCCAAATATTAATCAAGGAAAACAAATTATATCCACTTATTTTAGATAAAATTTAATGCCGTTCCAGGTGTTGTCTATATTTACCAAGGTTGATGAGTGACGTTGGGATTTTGATCTAAAGCAATGATGTCTAACGTGTTGAGATAAACTTAAAATTCTCAGCTCATGACGAGCTCGAGTCTGCCTTGAAATGTGTCGAGCGCACGATAGATATATTCAAGCATAGAATTTCCACAAACCCTTATAACGCTCATGGTTTTAACTTCAATATAATATATTTCTCCCCCTTGGGGGTAGAGTTTTCATAGTTAGACCAAAAATATTTGTTTAGTCTCTAACATCAATGTATTCTTATACAATCTTTCAACCCCTATTTGGCCAACTTAGGTACGAATATTAGCACTCACTTAAATAGATATCTAATCATATTTAGTCAGCAACTAATCTAAGTTATAAGTAAGGTTTAATTTTATTGCTTTAAAAATGACGGACTTTCGTACCAACTCCCAACATCTAATTCACCCTCTTAGGGGTTCAATTTCCAAAAATCCTTCCTTAGTAGTACTCCACTATATAAGTGTATTGATCAAAGATTAATCAGTCAGCCATAATTTGTTTCTCTTAAGTTGTTTATAACATATAAGGAACATTCTATTCTATTTTCAATTTCTATATTCGTAAAACAATAAGGGAAGCTGAAAGCGGGTTCTTTTCCATGAAGCTATTGTATTTCATTTGACGAATTGCCAGCAATGGAAATAGGTCGCGCGTCAACTCGGTTATTGAATATTTTTCAGTTAGGCGAATATATGTACAATTTCAGTATATATTTTTTTTAATAACTAGGCCCATAGTTTATTATTATGGAAATAATTAAATCAATTTATATAGCAGTAGGGTAGCGTCTCGCTGTAAACGCGATTGATTTTGTTCATTCCGCTACTAGAACATCGTAGATATTTCCCTCATGTTATGTTAAAGCCGTCTTGAGACTTGACAGTAATTTAACGAACGGAGTGTCTTAACACCTGGTTCTCATTGTCTACCTTACTGTTCGGGAAAAGATTCGTGAAGCTTCATTTTAACTGTAACTGTAAGTTATAGTTTTACGTTCAATATAGGAAAGTAAAGGAAGAGTAAATATGTAATCCATATCCAGCCTATGAAATAATGAAGAAATCCCTGTTCAAACAAATATATCAACAGTTACCACTACCACATAGGGTCACGTCTACGTATCCGCGTGCCAACAGTGCTAGCTGATTTCTCAGCTTGAAATACAATCAAAATTCTTCTGACAAAAAATGAGCTAGCTCTCTTTTCACTAATAAAGGCAACGAATCGATGTGTTATTTTTAATAAAAAACAACACTACAACTTTATAAGCAAAAGTTTTGTAAGATGTGAAACAAATAAAAAATAATTGTGTTAAACCATGGAAGAAAATTTCTATTTGGACAAAATTATATTATATAGATTATTAATATTATATTATATAGCCGGTCCCGTGCGTTCGGTGTGGATTACAATAAGGTTATTTTTATATGGTGAGTGTCCGCGACGAGAATAGTCCCGCCCAGCTCGTCGCGGCGCTACGTTACTATTAACAGGTTGATATGAACCAAAATTATAGGTACAACGCCTAAGGGATTACTGCGAGATATCGTTCCGCCACTTAGCACGCTATGTACCGAATTCGGATAGAAAAGAAGAAACGGAGTGTCTTGACATTAAGTTATCTTTGATTTACTTGCTACTACGACAATAAGGATACCTTCTTGATATATTTTCGCTGAAATATACAAGGTTATAATTACGAACATTCATATTACCAGTTTTTCTAAAATAGTTCGCAAGAAAAGCTACATTTTGCCATATTTTAAGATACCATTTCGTTTTCATATCATGTAATGTCGAAGCATAACTATTGATATTTGATACGTAATACGTTGATTCCAACCTATTATATTACATCAACCTACATAACAAATTGCTTATGTATGGTGAGAATATTTTTTCACGCATTTTCAGATATGGTAACAAAGCCCGTTTCGTAAATTTATAATATACACGCAAAATTCAAATTACTACAATAAAACAAAGACAGAGATAAATACTGAGTAATATATATATATATATATATATCGAAAATAAAACATACTAAAAAACAAACTATACTGTAAAACAAACCACGTACGCAAACGCACATCAATTTGGAGAACGGATTATCTTGACACTAGGTTTTTTCTGCCTATCCTGATATGCGGAAAAAAGTGTGAAGCTGCTGCTTTTGTCAATTACTAATATTTAAATGACTTAAAAGATATTGCATCTATTATTCTTATAATAATACTAAGGCTGGCATAGTAAAGACAAGATTTGATGTAATTTTTACCTATATATGCGTAAGCAAAAAAAAGAAATGTCCATTAAATTAACACCACAGATACGCTTAATATGAATATTTAATAACTAATTAAATTATCTGACAGTTCCAAATTAGTTGTCATTATTTGCGCGCCGAATTTTAAAAAAGCACGCGATTTACTCTTAGTATAGGGTAAACATTTGTTATGCCTAAATTAATATTATAATACTCTTTCATATGTAATACATTATATAAAAATTTTTAGATCTCTGTAGAGTATCATAAGTATTTATATAACACTAGATGAAGGTATCGTCATTTGCATCTAAGATGCTGACTTATAAATAAAACAGTGTATAAGAGGATTACGTTCGACACTCGTGAATATTGAAACTGCACATTTCATCACTTGTGTTATTTATTATTTCCATTTTAAATTTGCAAAAACCACTTGAAAAATGATTTCAATAAAGTGAGAGTATCGCCTCTCTATATTAATTTTGTATGTATGGTATGTACTTTCCTATTATTTCAATAATAGGAAAAAAAACACTTCATTTCATTGCTAACATTAAATAAAATAAATTATCCTTAAGTAATTACAAATCTGTATTTTTAAATTACTATATTAGAAACATTTTATAAAAAAAAATATTCGAATAATCTCAATTACTTTCAATGCATTCGACTTAAAAAAATCATTCGACGTTATTCAATAAATAAACTTGAGCAGTAACATGATAATGATTCCCTGCACTTCATCCGGAAAATATACAAAATCTAAAAGCAATAGACAGTGCAGTAGCTGATATTATTTTTAAATTTCCGAGCGAGCCTGCCGGCCGAGCCTGCGAGCTGACCAAAGAGTTCTGATGCGATCCCCAACAATTGTGTGGCGAACTATATATGGGATCGAGCAGAAACAGCCGCGGCGGGTGGGTGGAGGGGAGACAGTCTTGGACTGTAGGCCGGGGACGATATCTCGGAGTCAGGGTGGGACTGCCGAGTGGTACAGTCTCTCTTCCGTCGAACCAACAAACTACACAAAATGGTAAGTCCAGTGTAATGGAAACAGTGATCTAACAATAAGTGAATAGTGGTTAACACAGTGAGTTTGTAGGAAGTGGTCGCACCGGATATTCGGGACTTTTTACTATACTCTAATAACTGAAGAAGTATTGCATTTGTCGCGGTATTTAAGATAATACTTATAATAATTTAAATATTTAATTACTATAAATAAATAAATATTAAATGTGTAGATAAACTAAGACCGTACTAATAAATGTTTCAATTTTCATAATTTTACTATGGTCGTTGATATCACTTATGTCTACTTCAAAAATTATAACGCTAATTATAGCAGCTGTTCAGAAAGTTTTGTAATCCGTAAAAACGACTCTAAAAATATTCTGTGGATAACAAGAACTCCAAGACTTTAAATATGTTTGTTATTAAAATACAATATATATATATATATATGTATATATATATTTATATAAACTTTATTTTTTTTATATGGGTAGATATACTTAAGCAATATCATTAAATGAACTAATACTTACATAATTTCGGTATGACGATATTGAAAAGCGTATTTCGCGTTTATATTTTCCTAAGCTATAATTAAACAATTCATCCGTTAAGAAATTGGATCAAATGCTATTTCTGAATGTTTCACGCACCGGAATGTGCGCCTGAAAGCAAACGCCGACTGATCTAAATATATGCGCGCCTTGCACCGCCTAAACGGGCAAGCGATACACGTAATCTGATAATAGACCAATAGCTTTGGAATATTTTCATAATGATGCAAAAAATATTTAGCAGTCGAAAAATAATCAAACCTTAAACAAGATATTTTTTACTTAAATAGACTTTTAAGTATTTAATCGTTTCAAAAGTTGATACGACAATAATTTTTAAAAAATAGTTTTTTTCATTTTTTTTGTATTATTAACATTACATAGCTGCTCTAAACAATAATAATGAATAAGATTAAGAGAAAAGGTCATGGTCTTCTAAAATTGAAAAGAAGAATTACTTGAAACCCACTGGTATATTGTATTTTACATAATCGTTATTACTACGACAACTTCGTATTAAAGGGAAGCATATTAAATATTCATGTATCTTTTAGGCGGATAAGGAAAAGAAGATCAAGAAGAAGAAGGCGAAGGAAGACGCACCCGCTGAGGAAGCCCCAGCAGCGCCCGCCGCCGCTCCCGCCGGTGGAGAACGCCAATCTTCCCGCGGTAGCCGCAAGGCTAAGCGCACTGGCTCCAATGTCTTCTCCATGTTCTCTCAGAAGCAGGTCGCCGAATTTAAGGAGGTCAGTTTTTTATTGGAAATCTAATCATGTGTTTAAAAAATACTGATAACTGTTTTACAAACTTTTGAAAATCCTTCCTGATCATGACATTATTTGAATCAAGCATCTTACTTTAGTATCTTATTTAAATAAACTATGACCGATGTATGTAATATATATCTTTAAGAACTTGCAAATCTAAACGTTACTAATATCGATTATCCTTGTTATAGGCCTTCCAGCTAATGGACCACGACAAGGACGGTATCATCGGCAAGAACGACCTCCGCGCCACTTTCGACTCCCTCGGCAGGCTCGCCGTCGAGAAGGAGCTCGACGAGATGGTCGGTGAGGCCTCCGGCCCCATCAACTTCACCCAGCTCCTCACCCTCTTCGCCAGCCGCATGTCCGGTGGCTCTGACGATGACGACGTCGTTATCAACGCCTTCAAGAGTTTCGACAACGACGGCAAGATTGATTCAGAAAGGTTGAGGCACGCCCTCATGACCTGGGGCGACAAGTTCTCCGCCGACGAGGTGGACGAGGCTTACGACCAGATGGACATCGACGACAAAGGACTCATCGACACCAACAAGCTGATCACCATGCTCACTGCCAGTGCCGAGGACGAGGAGGGCGGAGAGGCTGCGTAAATGCTCGCTAACATCCAAGGAGTCAATTGAGATGGTGGCTACCACCTGGCCCACAAGGTTCCACACATCGTATTAAACGCGATGCGAACCGAACACTTTTTTATTTAAATCTCTATGTAATTTATTGTTTCCATTTTTTAATTTATATATAATGAAAATATAGTTTTACTATACCAATACCGTGTCCGTGTACAACTGTCCCTAGTTCGGGTGTTTGTTGAGTCAAACGGCAGGAGCCGAGGGGTTTGTGAGGAATACTATGTATTCATATTTTCTGTTTTAATAAAGATTTAAATCAAGTCTGACTAAAATAAGGCCCAATGAGGTCGCTTTAAGAAACCTGGACTTCTCATTACACACCATCACTATTACTGGACATATTTATTTAATTAAAAACTGGTCTTTAACTTACATAATATTTTGACAATAGGTACTTCAAAAAAATTCAACTAAATCCTTTTACAAATAATAAGATCTATTTTGGATACTGCATATTATTAGATTTTTTTTTCATTATTTATAAACCTTTATTAATTTTACGAAGATTTTTTCACTAAACATTTATAGCTACTATTTAACTCGAGTTTAATTTTCGTAGTATGTAAATAAAAGGAATACTGTTATAACTTTGGAGTTTGGATATGAGTCGTATCACGCAAAAACACCTTTTAGTTGTGTAAGTTTTTAACTTATACAAGAAAAGTACTAAGTACTAAACTATTTGTATACTCTATTTTTGTTAATGATAAAACGCATAGAGCGATTTATCTTGGGAACAAAAAAAATTGTTTATATTCAAATAGAAGTAGTAGTATTTATATTCTAATTTCAAGAACAAACTGCCGAATGTAGATTCTATAAAGTTAGCGAACAACACGTCTTGTATATTACTGAGCATAGAACTGCACACGAATTCAACACACACAACACAAGTCCTAAATTAGGAAAATCTTCAAATTCCATGTAATTCAAACTTACCTAAACTCAGTTGGCATGAACCAATAACATTTTGATTTGGATTTATCGTATTAGTGTCCTTTCAAATGTGCTATACAGATAATACGTGTGGACCACTCAGTGCCTCAGTAGTCAATACTGAGCATTCTATGGCTACCAATATGCCCCTATGCTTGGGACTACAAGACTTCCATAAAAAGTTACAATTAGGAAAAAAATGTATTTATTATTATTTTGGATGCTTAATTAAATTGATATCATTAGAAACAATGTAATTACTTCCACTATAACATTGAAAATGGTGTGGCCTGGTTATGGGTTCGATTCCCACTTGGTGGAATGATCATAATTTAATTATTTTCATTTGTCTTGCATTAAGACAAAAAGCGCAGTGTTGAGATTCGCCACTACTATGTGAGTGAAACATCTAAATATAACGAGAGATCGACTACACTAGTATTAAATGTCCGATTGTGGGTGTGACTTCTTACACTCACGGGATATTTAATATTTAAATAATATCCATTGTACCGATTAGCAAGACATGCGTAGCGTTGAAATTCATCAGTCGCCGCTAAATGTGTCGCTCCTTAAATGCGCAGAAAGTGGACAACGGGATGTCTCACACACGACACGTACGATACACGCACCATGCGTGCAAATTAAGAAATTAAAGTTCAAAAATAGCATATAAATATAAAATCGGCAATTAGCTTTCAATTAATTCATTAAGTACATACATGATATAACAAATAAAAAATAAAATTTAAAACATATTTTTAAATTATTCTAGAAATATTAATTATAGAAATGGTTACCACTTATGTTTATAGCCTTGTAGACTCTTAAATTCGAAATTGTTATACGCTAATTACAACTTATATTTGTTGTTAGCATCTCTGTTTTATATCTGTCATTATGTCTCTGTTAGCATCTCGGTTTAAAAGAGATGCGGGTTCAATTCCCGCTGTATTCTAACTTTTATACGTTTTCTAAATATATATTTTTCAACTATATTTAAGCCTAACAAAAAAGTGAGCTAGTTCATAAGACCAGTAAAATGTAATATTCCTATGCAGTGTGCAGTTGTGGACTAGACCGTGGCTGTGGCTTATGTTACATTGGTCAAACAAAGAGAAGCATCGGTAAAGGGTGAAGGAACACATCTGCGGTGTGAATGGACGTGTATTGATGCCAACTGTCTGAGCATACAACAGATAAACCCAACCATTACATAAGGTTTGATAAAAATCAAAAATATACGCGATTAATCCGGTTAAAAAAGCTCCATTTCAAAATGTGTAAAAATCGCGAAAACCAAAGATCTCATAAAGTATAATACTCGACCCAAGCATATTAATGTGTAAGATAAATGCTGTGGACATTATCTGATGATAGTTATGAGTACGACTTATGAATTTATTTTATTGTAAAATTATATGTTAATAATGTTTATGATCTATTTGGATAGAGTGCCAGTCCTAGTACTAAAGTATTTTAAGCGTATTGTTGAATTTTCTATATTTATACATAACCTGTATTCAATAGTTGTCAAATATGACAGCGTAAGTGGGCAGTGTTGTAATTGTTTACATTTGCAAAATGAGTGCTGAAACAGCACAGAAAGTGTCAAAATCTTTTAAATTTTCATTCCCAACATGCACCAACGAGGATTTGCTGTTCAAGCTCGAAGTGCCGGTGGAGATCCCCTACGGTGGATCCACGCGCGAGCTCGTACAAAGAGTATTGAAGATGTTCCACATACCGGTGTACTTGGAAGATGGTAATATGGTGATGGTTTAAAAATTTATGTGAATTTAATTTGCTTTTAATATGCAGGCAAATTTTCTTATATATTTTGTTTTAAATTGTAGAACTAAACGAAAAATTAGCGTCCTTTGTATCAGAAGAAACAAAGAACTTTCATAATGGACGTGACGCGAAACTTATAGATCAACTAAAGAACAATGAATTGAACGTTGAAGGTATCGTAAAAAATTGGGAGAAGTTATTTAAAGAGAATGTAGTAGACTTTGCTGAACAAAAAGGGTCCTCAGATGAGGAAGTATTTGCGGCTGCATATCACAAGTTGGTACATTCACCAGCATTAGAAACCATAATGCAAGTTGAAAGTGCATATGCTAAGACAGTTATGAATATGTTAAAAAGCAGGGATGAGGACATTGAGAAACTTACCAAGAGGTGTTTGTTTTTTCTGTATTTATTATTTTTAAGTTATGCATTACTTTTCTAATCAACAATAATAAATATTACACAATAATTATATAATTTCGTGTAATAATAAATATTGCCCAAAATTATATCAACATGTATTTAAAGCAATTACAAGATCCATGACCAAGATGCATGCAACATATAAAATAACTAATAAACAATGTACTAAATAGCAAAAGGTATGGACCATAAGTGCATATCTTAAAAAAATTACATTATTATTGTTCAGTTTAGTTAAGATTTTAAATTATGGTGCTTTGAGCATGTGGAGCACTTTACCAATGTATAACACACAAAAGAGCAGTTAAAAAGAGGAAAAAATTATAATCTATTAAATTGCATGTGCAAAGAGATTAAATTAAAATTCTGTATTTTTCACTACAAAAAATATATATTTACTTTTTTTTAGTGAAAGATACAGAATTTACTTTCACTTTCACTTGAAAAAATATATATTTACAAATATACTTAGTGAAGTTGATTAGTAATAATCATAAACAGAGCTGTTTGTTTTTAATTTGACACCATTTCGTTTCATATATTTACATAGAAATTTACATAGGAGACTAAACATAAACATTAACAAACAATTAACAATGATAGGAGGAGGAACTTTAAGTGACATTGTAGATAGGATCTTGATCTTCTCCAAGTACAAGCATGACCAAGATGCATGTAACATATTGTTATTATCAGCCTTCCTTCAGTATGCTTGTGATAGAAAGACCAAAGTCGTCTTGGAATGACAAGTTGTAAACATAAGTAGTAGAGTTTAAGCGATAAGATTTTAAGTTGTAAAGGGGGATGATGTCGTCAATTACTGAAGGATGTTACAAAAGTAATTTACAGGCAATTCTAGGTTACATGTGTAGATGTAATTAGGATAAGAGAAACTTTTTCAGGTTTGAGGACAGGGATAATAATCAGGGAATGCCATGACTTGGGGATATTGCCAGATTGACAAATACAATTTATCAATTTAAAAAAATATATATTGGAATTTGCATTTAAACTGGAGATAGAAGAGTAAGAGACACAATTTTCACCAGGGTTAATGTCATTCAAATCCGTTAAGACATTTTTTAAGTGCTTCAAGGGAAATGGAGAGATCTATTTTTTGAGAAAAGTCAAACAGTGTAGATAACAATAAGTCAATTGATGGAACAAAAGGTGGAGCCAATTTTGTCGGTAAAATCATTTGGTCAAGATCACAGATTATTAGAATTATGACTATGACGTTATTAAGATATCGTCGGAATCTCTTAACTTAACTGCTTTCTGCAAACCTCATTTTTAAACTTTACAATGCTGCATTTGTAGTCAACACTTCTCCATCGTCATACAGGCTGCGTATGACGCCTCGGCAGATGAGCGCCGATTAACAAAATCAGAGCATTCCCGATCCCACCAATGATTGAAATGCATCCAATTTTGAATGGAGTGATTTTAGGAAATATGTAACTTAGCTGCAGATAAAATAATAAAGACAAATCGATCATAGCAAAAAATGACATTCTCATAATTACCAGACTCAGGAAGTTTGCCTAGCATGCAATCCACAAAGTCGGCGTATTCGTGCCAATGGGTTTTTTTTAATTTATATTTAGGGAGTGAACTAGGATAAGAAGCGGGAGGACTTCTATTATTTAAAGATAATCGGATTGGAAAGTGATCACTACCATGGGTGGAAGGGACAACGGTCCATGACAGTCGAGAAGCAAGAGAAGAAGAAGATCAGGAAAGGTCGAAGGTAATCCTTGATTTCTGATAAGTCTTCGAGTCGGTGAACCATCATTGCGGATGCCGGGATCAACATCATCAATCATTTCTACCAACGAAGAAGAAAATTCATCACAGTAATAATACCCCCACAGGATCTGATGGGTGTTAAAATCACCACAAGGCTAGGAAGCGAAGACATAGACTTAAGTTCAAAGAAAAAAGAAGAAGCAGGATGAGGGATATAAACAATTAGAACAGATTCTCACAGCGATAGCATTAAACTGATGACTGTGGAAGAGGAATAGGGGAATAAGGAGAAAGGTGCCGGGTTAGGATGGCACAACTTTCACTTCTGTCCTCCCTTAAACAGGCAAAACCCTACAACTGAAAAGGTTAGTCAGGCATCAGCCATGTTTCCGAGTGGGCAATAATAACAGGATGATACAGAGAAATAATAGAAAGTAATTCATGCTTTTTAAGCCGAATACTTATACTATTCTACTGTAGGAAGTTCAATGACGCCATTATTTAAGATTTTAAGTAGATTTTGGTCAACGTTGAACGGTAAGGGAGGTTCATCACAGGTAGCAATAATACTTACAAGTGTTTCTGTTAAAAAAACTAACAGATCTTTTCTAAAATCTGTTGAGGACTTGTCTACACTATGATTTAGAGCACAAGCATTAGGATGGGATGAGGAACAATTACCAATTAAGGCTAGGTGCAGGAATAAGAAGTTCGGAAAACAGTCTTGCGGTAAGATTTGTTTCGTCACGTTGCAGTGGACGGTTTTAAAATAGTTTTTTAAATCGTAGAATCATTAGATGATGAATGCTGCCCTTGACGCTCCGTCGATGGTAAATTATCACCACAAGGATCAGGAGGGGCAGCCGGGGGATCAAGATCCATATTATAACCTAACTTACCTAATCTATATAACACGCAAAACAAATACTTACTAAATACCAACATCTTGTTAATACCCAGAATTTACAACTATAATCACTTAAAAAAATACCTATAATACATTGAAAAATTAATACAGAAACTCTCACTAAAATGTGTGTCAACCCATACTAACGTCAGCGAAGAACATTATTATTGTTTTATTAAAATTAGAATTGTTTTGTTTATCATTTAATCCACCTCTTTCCATGTATGTTAAAATTGTAGGCAAACAGAGGAAATGGAAGAAAAAGTGAGGCTTCTTAATATATCAACAACTGAAGAAGAAATAAATGCTCTAGCAGCTCAGCATTTTGAACAGCAGAGCTTAGCCACAGGCCGCTGGGAGTCACAGCTAGATGCATTGAGACACACCCAGAGAGCTTCCCACAGAGCCTGGCTTATGGCTGCAATGGATGAGTACCAGACTGATGAGAGAGTTACACCTAGGTACAGTGTTTTACGTTTATAGCAACGTTTTGTATTCTATATATTTTACTTTCTTTTCTATGTATCTCCTGTTCATTGAGTAGTAGACTCAAAAGTTGTGATAATTTGCAGGGAGAGGGGATCTTCCTTTTCGACCAAAGTTACAAAATGTAAATATTTTAACTTAATTAAATTAACAATACTTTAAGTGGATATACCCAACCACTTTGTTTAGTCAACCAACACTATGCCACAATGGTGCAAAAATTAATATAGAAAATCATTTGAAACCATTATGCTGCATGAAAACAATGGTCGGTTGCCAATGCAGTAATAATTGTGTTTAGAATCGATGTCATATTTCCCACTCTGGTTGAGCTCCGCCACTCACTAAACGTGATAATAGTGGAGAAAAGACTGTCTTTGCACTACTTTATTACCATCCTGAGCCCTGATTTATGTATAAAAATTCCAGCAACTCTCCCTTATGTTCATTCCCGATGGAGCAAGCAATCTTGGCACCATTACTGCCTCGGCTCGAAGAGAGTTTCACCATACACTTAGGCTCTCAGCTGAAGCAGACACACAACATACGGCTTGTTGCAGTGGACATGATGGACCTGTGCTCCAGTGACAGGACTGATGGGTATGTATACCTAAATATGTTACTTTCATATGAACGGCGTTGATTATTGCATTTTTCATAAGATATTTCTTTAGAGTAAACAATTTGTGGAAAATCATTTTCACAAAGTATATTTTATTTATTTTAGTACTCATGACGGTGCTCATATGGTTATCAATCACAACCCTTTTTGTATTGTTTCTATATGCTTACTCATAATGTGGTATTGTACCCGGCTTTATAATGCTAGAGACTTTACAATTATATTACAAAGTCTGGCCATAAACTTTTTAAAATTTTAGTTATAATTAAAAATAAACAAAATACTACTTTTGAATTTGGTCTTTTTTGGTTCTGTCATTTTTATATGATTGTTCGTTGTGTTTTCTTATTTTCGCGCCAATATATGGTAAAAAATTTTATAATGTTAAAATGGAGTGGGCTGATGAAGAGTAATACATAAAGTAGGTATGGTGCAAAACGGTGCTATATCGGTAGGTGCTATCACCTAGAACCATGTTGCGTAATTTTAAAAGGTTCCTTGGGACTATAAGAGTGACTGACCAGTGACACTGGTCATTTTGTGACTAACTATTTAAAAAAGATCAAACCCTACAAAACAACTAGTTTAGCGGCACACAAAGAGAAACAGTAATTCATCCGAATCATAAAAAAAAATGGAAAATCTTTAACGTAAAAAAAATAAAAATTATAAACTAATTAATAATAATTTTATAAATAACACGTATCGACTTGGACTCGAACCCGAGCCTGTCGTCTTTAGAGGCGGACGCGCTACCGCCTATCAGTCAGGATATATTTGATGAAGAGCTTTAACTTGCAAACTTTAAGACGCTTTTTAACATTGTGATAAGCTAAGTGTGCACTACTACTACAAAAAATTGAAGCAAGTCGCCGACCCCATAGCCGTCTCTTTGTGAGAGATGTTTGTCAAGAAAATTCAACATCAAATAAATATTTATGTGTAATACCATGATATTAAAAATTAATATTATTTATTATTAGAAACTAAACAAGTCTTAAAAATATTTATAACAAAGGTAAAATATTATATTCACTGTATTAAATAAAACGACAATCGACCACAACTCTTCCTAGGCGTAGAGGTGAGGAAAAGGACTGAACGGATCAATATAATTCGTTTATGACTATGTTGCATATATTGCTTTATAAAAATTGTATATGTGCATTACTTTATTAGTTTCATTGAAATAATTACCAAAATAACTCTTTCAAAACAATAGAAACATTAAACGTGGTTTTAATATTGTAATTTGTAAATTGAAGGAATAATGTTCAGTCGGCCCGCTGCCGCTGGCACGGCTTGGCAACGACGAGGTGTCTTTATTGTTTTTCGGCAGCGGTCCTTGGTACCGGTACATAAATACCAGTTCGATTTCTTCAAATTTCGTACCGGTAAATGCCCTAAAAGCAGCTAACGGAGACCACTTTGAGTAAGCTTTAAACACTGTAATAGTACTATATATTAAGTACAATAAAAAAACTTGTTTTTCTTTGTAAAAACCTAGGCATGATGCCTACTTTAATTACATTTTTTATTTGCATGGAACATTTCGTATTTATAAGTTTTTATTTTTGTAATATGATGTGTATATTATTTGTAATATTCACACCTAGTTTACAACAAATATTACAAATCCTAAGGTTATTTTAGAGAAAACGAACGCAGACTTAAGTCCAGTATACACCGAACGCCTTATCTTTAATTATAACTAAGCATAAATAAAATAGAATGTATGTGGCAGCGGCACGTGGTCGCGCGTGGGGCCTGCGCTGGCGCTGTACTCGCACGAGCTGAGCGGCGCGGTGGTGCTAGCGGACCCGCAGCTGGACTGCCACCACCGCCACCACCACGCAGCGCACCTCCACCGCGCGCCCACCGACCACCACTTTCCAGATCTGGACGCGCAGCTGCGACACGTGCTGCAGGCTGTTCGAGAGCCGGTTGGTATCACTTACTGTGACTTATGTCCACATATACAGGTGTATTACGGATGGGACCATTAAATCTCTGAGCTTGTTACTTTCAGTCGCTTAGCGGCTATTTGTGATTTTGTGTTGAACATTCGACCACTGACTGTATCTCTCAGGCGGAGAAACGAAACGAGGAGCGCCACCGGCAGCAGAGCGCGGCGGCGGGGGCGGAGGCCGGGGGCGCGCGGCGCGGGGGGCGGCGCGCGCTGCGCCCCGGCGACGTGTACGTGACACGGCACAGCAACCTCGCGGAGGCGCACGTCGTGTTCCACCTCGTCGTGGACGACGAGTCGCTCAAGTCTGGGGACATGACGTCGCGTCACGCCGCCATACTCGGCCTCCGCAACGTGCTGAAGGCGGCGTGCTGCAACGACGTCACGTCGGTCGCCATACCGCTGCTGCTGCGACACGAGATCACAGAGGTATCGTATTGTATGCACTGAGGCAATGACTATATACAAAAGGTGTATGTATTTTAAAAATATTCGGCATTCCTTCTTCATATAAGATTAATTTTAATTCCCATAAATGTCATAGAGCAGACGACACTGAACGCGACTAAGTCTTACCATGGCTTTAGATATAAAAATAATTGAAACAATTATATTTATATCAAAGCCATTGCAGATATATTCCTCCATATAATCGTTTACAGTCAGACGGTCTCCCACGATGGAAACTTGAAAGTATTAAAATATATTTTCAGAAGATATAAAATTTTAAATGCGCCTTTTAGACATCGTCCAATTGCTCTGACCCTTGAGACTAATTTCTTATTACAACTTATTTTTGTTGTTAGCATCCTGTTAGAAAAATTCTGCTACCCAAAGTTTATTTGTTTTTATTTACGTTTATATTTTTAAAAATTTCTACGAACAATCGTTTGGCAAGCGATATGGAAGATGTAGAACTTATGCGTACATGCGACTTAGCGGTCAGACCGCTCGAATCCGGTTATTTCGCTAAGTTTTTTAAAAATGTTTTTCATGTGTTATGTATGAATAACACTTTAAGAACGTGAAGTGTTAAAAAAATTTTTTATTAAATTAAAGTGACATGTTGTACATGACAACGACATGTCACGTGGTGTGTTCAACAAAACACGTGTGCGTGCGGCAGGAGATGACGGCGGCGTGGTGCCTGCGGCGCGCGGAGCTCACGCTCAAGTGCGTGAAGGGGTTCATCCTGGAGGCAGCGGGCGGCGGCGGCGCGGCGCTGCGCACGCTCACGGCGGCGGTGCCCGGCGCACTGGCGCCCGAGCTGTTCGCCGCGCTCGCCGCGCTGCTGCCCACCATCTTCCGCGTGGCGGGGCCCGTGCGCGCGCCCCACTCTGGCGATGTGGAACTACGGTTCAAATAACTTTAATACCATTTTGTACTGGCATCATAATCATTATTGTATTTATAGTAATAATTAATATGATTAAAATAATATACTCACTAAAGACCTGTTTCAAGAATATTTTATGCATTTATTATATATCTTGTAAATGGAACGATGGAAATGGAAAAGGAACATATCATTTTAATTGATATTTTCGCAAACTTGGTTCACATACAATCAATCACACGTTGGGTCAATACTGATAATTTTAAATTATTTTATTATCTACTTTACACACTACACTTTGGTAAATCAACGTTGGCTCCATCAAGCGGCCAACAAGCATTAAATTTGGTAAATTTAAATTCTATAACACTATTATTACTATATCTGGGCAGTTGACGAATTTCCAAGCCACTAACATTGTTCACCAAAACAGGAAATTTTGTAGGCTGCTTAAAAAAAAGTCTTTTAAAACGTATTTAATTATGAAAAAGTTGTAATTATTTATTAAGAAATATTCACAAAAGTCAAATTCTTTATAAAAGCACTTACAACTTCAAAAATATTTGTCATAATTTAAAGGTGTATTTTGTTTCAAACATAACTTCCTCCTCACAAATGTAGCACAAATCTAACGATTCAAAGAAATAGCACAAAGACTAAACTAAAAATATAAAGGTATGAATGTGGCATCACATTTTCGGATTTTTAAAAGCAATTTAAACAATTACAACTATATATTAGGAAAATTTAAAATATAACTTTCTTTATAGGAAAAAGAATAGGTTAGGTTAGGATACGTTTGTTTTTCGGGTTTTTTTAAAATTTTCCTCTAATTTACAAAATTTCTCTCATTTTGCAAAATATTACCTTTATCTGTAGGTATCTTCAAATATAGCACAAACATTTAACTTTATCACTACAACATATAAACAAAAACCGAAACAAATCAAATGTAAATCTAAAATCATTACAAAAACTATAATATTAAAGAACTACATTGAGCACTCAAAACCTATCCTGAATATTTATTTATAATTTGTACTGTCAAACATTATTTTATTATACCATTAGAAGTAGAACAAATACTAATAAAATCACACGGTTTTGTCTGCAAGTAAGTATTAATTTTTTAATTTAACATATCTATAAAAACTTCAAAATCCTTAAAACACAATAATTATAAAATAAATATTATAATTTTGCTATTGACGTAAATTCGTATTACAAATTCAAAAGCATAATCTATTATTCTAGTTCAGTGTCTTAAAATAATAAGTTATTAACTATTTTTTATTATTAAATAAATGTTTGTAGTTTGTAGGAATGTGGATCTCTTTTAGTGTTAACAAAATATGAAATGGCGTCAGTTGCTTCGTTATAAGTTATTGTCGAAAAACACAATAAAATTAAATGCGATATATATAAAAAATTATATCATTTTTGGAAAATGAGATGTATGAAACCCTCTCTCATGTACAAGCTATAATAAATATAATATTTTTATTTCACAGTTTCTTCTTCAAAATCTTTAAAATGATGAATATAGGCAATATGTATATAATGTATATTATTTCAATTTCTAACATTATTTTGGCATATTACAAAAGAAATTAATTCCTTTCAAGAGCCTTAAGAGCAAAAATGTATGATAGAAATTACATCCTCAAACAAGTGTTCACAGATGTTTCTTTTTTTTATAATAACAATCAATGTTTTATCGTAATGTGATGTCATATATAGACATTATAAATGTTTCGTATTGGTTGTATCAAAGTGTCTGTCGGCTGCAAGTCCTTTTCAATACGTACCTACTTCAAAACATAAACATGCGCTAATCAGCTCATGCTTCACCGATGGTACGGCAGTATTAGAATAAAACAATTAAATAATCCCTATAGCATAATATTGTAACATATAAGTAGCAGGCACCGGCGCCGTGTCGCTGGGCACTATCTGCGCCGGCTGCGGTTGGCGGTCCTCTGCACGGCTGCGAACATATTCATTATGAAAATATATACTTGTAATGTCTCAAATCGTATTTCGTATATAAAGTATTAAGTTAAATGATTAATAGATTCTATAGATCCTATAAAATGTGAAATATACATATTCGACATACTTTCTGTCTGTGTGACGGCGCGCGTCGTTCGCCGCTTTTTCTCCTCGACGATGGCAACTGAAAAACAAAAAATTACGTTGTTAGAACAAAAAGTCTAGTCCAAAGCTAAATATTTATTTAACGTAACTAAGAAAGCTAACCAACCTTTGGCCGGGGGCTTCACGTTCGCAGTTTTCCTCTTCCGACCTTTTTGTTCTGTCGCAACTTTCTCTTCTACAACTGGAACCTAAAAATGGAACCGTTTTTAAATTTTGTTAAATATGTATCGTTATTTAATTTATTATATTTATTTAAAATATCAAATTAGTCTATAAAAAGAACCACAGCCATCCTTATCGTCCTGGCAACGATACCAATGCATATTATGTTAATATTATGTTGCACCAGATTCGGAAATCTGAATCCGAACCTGTGCTAGTTTTTTAGGGAAATTCAGACAGAGCCAAAATAGCTTTGCAAGATTTGTTTAACACTGATAAATAGAGACTTGACAACTAACCTTGCGTCCTGTAGTTTTCGTAGTTTTAACTTCTGCTTTCTTCATACCATTTCTTGTTTTCCTACCTTCGTTAGCTTCTTCGTCACCTCTCTTGGCCCCTCTCTTGGCTCTGCCGCTTCCTTCAGCTTGCTGATCTGCCCCACTGTCACCGTCAGCCTTAGCGCCGCGTCGTCGTCTCGGTCCGACTTCTCCGACACCTTTATCCTCGGTGAGTTTAGCGTTGTCTTTGACACTATTCTTTTTATTTTCTGTAACGCTATTACTTTTCACAACACGTCCTCTAGTCGTAATCTTCTTAGTTTCGACGCTTTCTTCTACGTTCTTTTCCTGGGTCGTTCGAGATCGTTTATTAGGAGCTTTATTTTCTTTGTCCTTAGTATCGCTTTCTGGATTTTTCTTAGCTCTTTTATTTGTAGGTTTATCATCGGTTGCATCTACACTATTCTGAGTTTTAGTCCTCGCTCGAGTTTTGCCACCTTTGTTGCCGACTTCCGCCTCCTTCGTTTCGTCTGCGGTTACATTCCGGCGGCTTCTTTTCATCGGCCTTTGCACCGCCTGATCTTTTGTAACTTCGTTCATTACTTTAGTCTTCCTACCTCGTTTGCTTCGTCCTCCGCGCTCGGGCGCCGACTCTGTTTTTTCTACATTTTTATCACTACTTGTGTTTTTAGTGATTTTTCGCCGCGTTTTGATTTCCTTAATTTCTATAGGCACTACTCTTTTGGTACTCCTGGTAGACCTCGGCTTCAACTGCGGAGATGGTTTGCTAATAACTAAACTAACTTTTTTTGCGCGCGTCGTCCCGGGCGTGGTTACTTCGGGCCGAGCTCGACGCGTTCGTTGCGTGGGCTTTATTATCGGACTCTTTTTCAACTCAGTGGTCACCTGACGTTCCACTTTCGGGCTAAGTTTAGGGGTAAGTGCCGGTGGCTTTTTCTTAACAACTTTGGAAGCTCTCTGTTTCCTGGCACTCGGCCGGGCGGCGGGCTCGGGCGCGTGTATAGGGGACACGCGCCCGAGCTCGCGCGTGCCGATGGTGTCGTCGGCGGCGCCGCCCTTCATGGGCGTGGAATGCAGCACGCGCCGCTTCTTGAGGGGCAGACGGCTGGCGTCAGCGCCGGCGTTAGCCAGCGAGCGCTTCTTGAGGGGTAGCGTGTGCGTCGAACTGGACGGGTTGTTGTACGTGCGCTTCTTTAGCTCGCTCTCGAGCCACTCCTCCACGTTGTCGGTGATGGGCCCGATAGACTCGTGTAGGGACGTGGCGTTGCGCGCCGGTCTGGCGGGCTTCGGGATTCTGTCAAAGCTGTTACCTTTAGTATACGAGCGCACGCGGGGCTTCCCAACGAGTAAATCAAATGTACCGTCCAGGTTGGAAGGCTCGTAGAACAGCTCCTCGACGCCGCTGACGTCGCTTAAGTTGTTCCTATCTTCGTGCTCGCCGTACAGATTCTTCACACCTCTGACATCGGTCAAGTCGTTTCGCGGCGAATTCACTCGTAAGACCTGCTTAACTCCAGAAACGTTGCGCAAGTCGTTGCGCGGACTACTTCTAAACAGGTTCTTAACGCCCCTCACGTCTTCTAATGTGTTTTTGGGTGTTTTGCCTTTCTTGCCCGTTTCGAACATCGACATCAGGCCCCACACCTGAGTCAAGTCGTTATTAGGCGACGCGGCGAACACCTCCTTAATTCTAACATCGCTCAGACGATTTCTGGGCGATTTTCCGAATATTTTCTTCACCCCCGACACGTTGGTCAAATCGTTTCTTACAGATTTTCTCTTACGAGGTGTACGCAATAGTGCTTTTACGCCTCGCATGTTGCGTAAATCGTTTTCTGGGGTATCTTTCCTGAATAAACGCCTTATACCACTCAAGTTAGGGCTGTTTCCTGGGGAGTTCAATGGGCTCACAAACACTTCCGGTGAAAACGCCTCAGTGTCATTTAGCAGAGAGTTATCCGGCGTCCTCCCGGTCAGCGCGGTCGTGTTCCTGGTGTGTTTGAAAGGCGCCACTTCATCGTCTTCGAATAACTGTTTCCTGGAGAACTCGGTCATACTACGCGACAGCTTCCTTTTGACCGGACTATTGAACAGTTGCTTGACGAGATCGGACTCGTTGAGATCGTCGATGATGGAACGTTTCGAAGTTGGCTTCTTAGCAGTAGAGTGCTTGTTTTTAACCCCCTCCTGCACTAATTTCACCGCACTTTTGGGAGTGACGACTTCCTCGTCTTGAGACGCTTGGTTTGCGTCAGAGGGCGGCGAAGAGCGTCTGGCTCGCTGCGACCGGCGACTCGTCAGGTCCAGGGATCGGGACTTGACGCTCAGCTTGAGCTTCTTGCTCTTAGACTCAGTGGTAGGGAGGGTCTTCCTCTTGGCGCGCCGCGCGGACTCGCAGTGGCCCAGCAGGCGCTGTATGCACAGCACGGGCGTGCGGGCGCGCGCGTCCCCCGCCTCCGTCACCCCTGCCTCTTCCCGCCGGCTCCCCTGCGGCGACGCGGCGTTGCTCTCGTACGGCGTACTGGGGCCTGCCAGCGCACGAGACCTTGTCTTTCTCCCGCTCGCCTGCGGGGTTTCAAACTTCATTGAAGCACTATTAGAATCTACCGAATTGTACAGCGAGGAAGCGGACTCGTTCGAGTCGATAGACACCAGGTCTACTATGGAGTACGACTCTAGATTCCTCGACGATCTGGGGCTTAGCGTGCGCGTCTTGCGCGCAGACGTAACCGTGTTGAAGCTCTGCTCCGACGGCGTCTTCGTAGACCTGCGCGAATACCGCGAGGACTCGGAGTCTGTATTTTCTAATGCCTTCTGCACTATAAGACAGCCGCGGAGAGACCTCCTCCCCTGTGGAGACTCACTTGTCGGGGTACTCTCTTCCGACACTAGCGAATGTGTGAACGTGGTTCCTATAGATTTTTCAAGTATCTTGCTGCTTCTAGAGTGTATAGACTTTCTGGGCGACGGCGACTGTGCCGACGCGTCTGAGTAGTGTAGAGTTAGGTCGTCCTCTGAGACCTCCTCGTGGGACGCGTCACCTTGCAAGTTGCTCAAGTCGAATTTAATGGATTCTGTCTTGCGGTGAGGTTTCTTGGCGGGGTCCTTGAGAGATGATTTCTTAGGACTCTGCCTAATAGGGGACTTGATGGTGGTGTTGCGTCCGGAGCGCCTTGTGGTGGTCGCGGGAGTGTCCGAGTCGGTTATCTCGAGTATTGATGTCTGAAACAATAACATATAACATAAAACATTATAATCACATTGACACTTTTAAAATACTAAAATGGTAAGAAAGTCCAAAACACAGTTTGTAATATGTACTTGGCTATATCTACTACCTAGTCGTTAAAGACCCATATATAAAAAAATAAGGTTTTAAAATGCATCAATTTCTTCAATGACAAATAATATATTACAATTACATACACTTTTATAAACTTTATACTAAACCATGTTTATTTATACAACTAACTTATCGAATTTACTATGTACAATTATTAGATTATAATGATTAATAATTTGAAAAAAATATAATAATTTAATAATAAAGTAACTTTAAAGTTATGCCATCAATAGCCATAACTATGACTGATAATCAAAATATTTCTGAAAAAAAAAACAAAATAAAAAAAAATTACAATAACTTAATACTATACTATAATATAAAATAACCTACATCAATTGATATGACTCACAGTTCTATTAGCTTTGCTGGTATTCCTCGAGCTATAGCCACTGGTCCTCCTGGGCGTGGAGAGGAGGCTGCGCGAGTCCTTGCGGGAGCCGGTCGGGGGCTTGGGGCTTCTCCGCACGGGACTCGGCTTCTTCGTCACGAAGGTGGCCCTGCGGGGGCTCTGCGGCTTGCCCTTGTGCGTGTGCCCCGTCATCAACATGATGGCCGCTTGCTTCGTGTGATCTAGCGACGATACCACCAAATTCTTTAGCTTTAGCAAATAACGCACAAACATATTCAACACATAAACCAATATAAATCAGACGAGAAAACTAAATCTGCGATTGAACTTCGAATTCGCCAAACTAACTGTCATCTGTGCAACAGTTAGTCGCTTTACTTTTTCAGTAGAGACCGTGACTGCGTTACGTCATTGCACGACTTTATTCATCGTCAAGTTTATTAGTAAATTACCGTTAAAAAAAAGTAAAGTGAAATATAACACAATATAGCTCATACAGCATCAAGCGCTATCGCGTCGTGCCGCGGAGGTGAACAACCGGCGATACCACCGACAATTAAACACTTTTTATTACCACTAAGCTTCGCCTTCGATTTCGTCTTCACGTGAAATATTATTATTTATATTATAAACAGTATATATTCTCGTGACGTGTGACGGGTATGAGAAATATCTGACGACGCACGACATTGACGACGGATTCGATTTCCTCTTAGGTTCTCTCTTATTATTTTAATTTTGCTTTTCAAGCATTGAATCGGTATAATTACGTGATTGTAACGAGGTTTCCTCATAAAGCACTGACATACCAAATAACTATATTTTTGATATCACGTTAATTTCAATATTGTAGATGTTTTCATAATTGTACGTTTCAGTTGAAATGACCTTGAAATTGAAATTATTTTGTAGTTGATGAAAAAACATAATCAACAGGAAAATTCTTCATCTAAATCGGAAAATAACGTACATGTTACAAGTTGAAACGTTTACGTCACGCAGAAATCGAATCAATACTTTAAATGAAATGCGGCACTCACAGCAACAACAATTCTTTTTTTATTTGTTTTTATTATAGTATATATCTCATTCGCAAAAACGTTCGTTGTGGTATTTACTATTTAGTTAGGTTTGTTTATGAACACTTACTACACTGAAACTCCATAAATGGTCTCATGTAACAGTGCACAATAGAATAGTTTATGTAACACATATTTTTCAAACAATGTGACCTTATGCGAATGTATGCCATCATGAACATTTCAACTTAGAGCACCCAATACTGTGTAATGTCGTGTCGTGTCGTGTCGTGTAGCGCAGGCGACTCACCGATCTTGGCGGGCGCCTGTATCTTGGTGAGGTTGACGGCGCCGCGCAGCACCGCCAACCGCAGCGGCTGCTGGCTCTTACTGCTGAACACACCCACCCCCACACGTCTCAGAAATGGCGTTTAGCATTTAATTAAAATATTAACATTATAATATATTATTAGTATTTTTTATGTTATTACAAAAGAAAACAACATTGGCATCAAATCACTGACATATAATGTTACGTACACATCTGCGATCACCTTCACAGTGATGACTCCAATTGTGACATCGTGGTCAGTAGTCTCTAATGTACCATTCAATAACATTAAACTACTAACACTTATCAAATAGAGCGTGGCGCAGTGGGACAGTGTCTGACTGGAACGCTCAGCGCTTGATTGTGGGTTCGATTCCCAATTGGGGGAATGATATCAATTAAGATATGTTAATTATGCGCTCTATTTAAGACTCTACACTCACCGGGACAGCGTGGAGCGCCGCGGCGCTGCGGGTGGAGACGCGGGCGCTGCGACTCGCCGCACCACTACGCATAACATATTGGAAATTGATCAATTTTGTGTTCTTAAAGCAGATACTATGAAAAAATACGATTCATTTTTTTTTAAATCAATTTTAGGGCAGGAAGTTCAGAACAGTTTTTGACGACCTTTCTATGAGGATAAAATCTTGAGGCTGATATAAATAAATAATACTGTAGTGGAATTAAGTATTACAGTTTTTTTTTCTCAGCAACATTCAGCTATAGTTGTGTGTGTATTATTGTATCAGGCTGGTACAAACAATGCTTATCCCATGACACTATATACACTTGAAATATTGCGTGAAATATACTGCTTTTGAACTTACCATTTTGATCATTAGTATCACGTCGCTGTGGCTGTACGATTGCTACCTGTTTACCACTTGCTGAGTCTACAACAAAATATATATTATTAATTATTACTTTTTTTTATAATATATATACATGTAAATGCATGTCAGATGGCGCTCTTGCCAACAAATACTAAGCTCCGGTGATTATTATATTAAAATATTGTAAGTTTGATTTACAAGTGTAAAGTTTAGTAAAAACTGATCCTAATGAAGTGAATATTCAGTGAAAGTGTTATCTCAGCAGCCGGTGGAAAACAACAACTGTACAGAGCAGTTATGCCTCAATCCCGATCAGTGTTTCAATACATACTCTTTTAAAAGTTTCGTGTCTAAAAATGAATGTTTTCGTAATTATTGAAAAACCAACAACTAAAGTTCAATTTTAAATTATAAACAGGCTTCAAATTTGACACCGGTGGTAAACAATCCTTACAAGAAACCGTGTAGTGCAACAAGATACCGACAGATGGAATTGTTTAACAAATGTGCCAAAAAAAAAACATTTAACAAACACTGTATAAGATTCTTAAATTGCAAACATCGTAATCACAGTAGGCCAGGCCTAGTGGTATCGGACTAAGACTTATCTCACACGACGCAGGTTCGAGCCTAGCCTTTTTTCTAATTTTTTTTTGTTTAAATTAAATTAGGTATTATTCTTCAATAATGGTAAGTAAATCTGCTATCTCGTGCGCGGGGTGTCTCAGCGTCATTAACACTCAGGATTGTTTGCTGTTTGCAACTTGTAAATAAACATTCGATTTATTATGCGCCAATATACCGGTTAATAAATTTACCATAATGAGTAAAGAAAACAAGCGTACTTGGATTTGTCGCAGCTGTCGCTGTAAACGACCTAAAACAGTTAACTCCAATACTCCTGTACGATCCATTAAAATGTCTTAAAGCCTCACTTCATCGGACAGCGACAATAGTATATTACGCACTAATGTGACTCAACGCAATAAACACAAAGCCTAAGAGCAAACATCATTGGATATGTCAACACTAGGACCCAATATTATGAACACTATAAAAAGCGAAATTCAGCTCGCGGTTAAAGAATCAGTTAAGACAGCCATAGATTCTTTTTTCTCAAACGAATTTGATATTATAAAGGCTTAAAGGAATCAATGGAGTTTCTCAGCGCTGAATACGACCGTCTCCAATCCACCATCAAGACTTCAGAAGAAGTAATAAAGAATTTGTCTGCATACAAGATAGATCTTAAAAAGAACTATGAATCTATAAGTACTAGAATTCATCTTCTAGAACAACATTCTCGAGAAAATAATGGTATACCAGAAAATAATTCAGAAAACTTGTACAATATTCGGCAACTCGGCACTGCCATCTCTTATCCCATTCAAGATACTGACATTCTATCTTGTACAAGAGTCCGCAAAATGGACGACTCAAATAAAAGACCTCGTACTGTCGTAGTCGAGTTGCGCAACATTTAAAGTCTAAAAAGTACTTACAAAGAGACAAACTTGAATATGCCCTGGCAAAAAAGGGTTAAGTCTCTATTGAAAAGTTGCTATTCTCAATATACCTCAAGTACTAAGGATTCCCTAATACGTGCCCCTAAAAAATTTTGGTCTCACATGAACAATTGTAAGGCTTCGCCGTCTGAAATGTTGCAATGCTGGATGACGTTAAGGAAGGACGTTAAGGAAGGCTTGCGGAAACGATATAAGTAACTAATTAGCGAGAAAATTCTGTTTAACATTTAATATCCCAATACCTAACCAAAGAGAAACATCATCATATACTCACCCGCAAACGTCCTTGTTTAGTATTGAATCAACAGAGCGTAACTTCGCCAAAATCTTTAGATAATAATCTAGTAAGGCCTAATAAGACCCTTCCAAAAGTGCTGAGCCTGATAGTATATACCGCCAATTTAAATAAAGAAGATTCATAAATTTATGAATTTACCATTGAAAGTAATTTATGATAAGTCATTGAAAGCTTATCCCGGAACTTCGAAATTTGTCAATGTTCTCCCTATTTTCAAAAAACAAAGTGACAAAGACAATGTACGCAATTACCGACCTATATGTTAAATACATTTTCAGAGGTCTTTGAAAGTACAGTGTGTCCTATTCTATCCGGCTATTGTAAGAACATAATATCGGTCCATCAACATGGCTTCGTTTCCAACAGGTCAACGGTTTCTGGTGCGTTATATTTCTTATGTGTCAAAACATGTCGATGGTAAACAACAGGTCGACTCTATATATAATGATTTTACCAGCGCCTTTAATAAAGTTGACCAATATATTTTATTGTTTAAACAATGTGCGTATGGGTATCAGTGACACATTATTATTTGGTTCTGCTCATATTTTGTTAACAACGCGTAATAGACAAGGGCCACACTTTGGATCCGTACTTTGCCTCATCAGGTGTACCTGAAGGATCACACCTTGGACAAATTCATTTTTCTCTATTTATTAACGATATAACTCACAATGTGCTGCATTTGCTGTATCACCAGTGTTCCATGTTTGTTGATGACCTCAAGCTCTACCGTACAATATATACGTTCGAAGATTGCTTATCACTACATGAAGACCTCAACTGTATACAAGTCTGGTGCTCTAAAAACATAATGACTCAATGCATCCAAATGCTTTTATATAAAATTCACTCGAAGAAATTTATCCAGTCCAAATAATTCATAAATACCCAAGACCTACAAGAAGCCATGTCATCAGAGACCTTGGCGTTGTTATCGACAGTAAGCTCACATTCATGGAACATTACAATCAGATAGTTACTAAAGCATGGGCACTGTTGGGTGTAACAAAACTTAATACTGTGGAGTTTAAAAATGCGAAATGTGTTGCATCAATTTTTGATGTGTTAGTCAGGAGTGTCTTGGAATAGAATATGCAACCACAATATGGAACCCACACTGCAAGACCCATATTATGCGAATTGAAAAAGTTCAACGCTCTTTAACAAGGTATCTAGCTTTTAAAGACGGGTCTTGTCCATTTAGAGTTAACTATGAACAACACGAGCCATTTTAATATACAATCACTATCATCCAATATCAATAAGAAAATCTAAGACGTGTAGCTGATTTGGTGACTCTATATTCCTCCAATTTATTGTCACAGATCAACAACAGTCGTACCTCTCCGTATTCCCAGATGTCCCCTCAAAAGAAGTTTCTTGCCTCATAATTCTAGAAGCAATCTTGGAAAATTTTCAGCGATTAATCGTACTGTTGGCTCTTATAAGAACCTATCCGATCCTGAGATCGATATCTTCCATGACACACTGGTCGACTTTAAAAGAAAAATCTGGTACAGGATAAGTTGTAATACCTAATCTAATCTATATATTAACTTATCTATCACACTATCATCTTACATTCTCTTTTTTGTTCCTCAAGAGAAAGAAAGATTCATATATTGTTAAATTAATGCCATTTTAATGTTCTTGTTTTATTAATTTTTTTTTAAGAGTATTTTATCTGAAGAAATTACGAATTCTGTATATGCCTGTAATTAGTACTAGTTTCAGAACCAGAACTATAAATATGTTATTTGTACTTTATAAAATATTACTTTGTTTTGTTAGCATGTTGAATAAATAAATAAATGCACACAAACCAATATCTATGTTGTTTTACAAACAAAAGGGAGGGGATATTATATTTTGTTGTACATTTGCAATATGATAACTGTGAATATTTGGCTTTGAAGAAAATATTTTTTACGGCCTGTACAGTGCAATCTTTAAAATATTTTTTATTTCAATAACTTAAACAAGTTATAAAGGTGCAGATAAATATTTTAAGAATATATATCAAAATTTGATCGCAGTGGGACTGCAAACCGTCCAAGAGCTCCGACTACTTAAAAAATAACTTGATAAAAATTTAATTATGTTAAAATTAAAATCTATACATACATATAAATAGAAATGTAACTGGTCGATGTCTGTACATAGAAGATGTATGAGGAAAAATATTATTTATCATTATAATAGATTAGATAGAACCTAAAACAATTATATTTTATTTACTTTTGTCTGTCTGCGTGTTTGTGCACACTAGTCTTAAAAACGGCTTAACCAATTTTGATGCAGTTATGACTATTGTATTCTGGTTTAAGTGAGAATGCTGGTAAGTGAAGTAGTTAGTTATAGTCTACGCAGGCGAAGCCGCGAATGAGTCGCTAGTATTTAATAAAATAGCATTCTCTCTTGCAATCAACTGGTTATAGAAATATTCTTTGGGAAGCCGAATATTTTGTACAATGCTATGTAGAGCGCTTAGACGAGATCCACGAGGTGCAGATTCGGGTTACGCTACATAACATTTTTTGTATGTTTTCTAAAAATATTTAAGTTTTTTATCTCAAAGTGTGAATAACTATATAAATATAAAATTTTCACTACCAAATATAAACAAAACTAACTAGGCATAGAGGCGCGTTGAGCGGGCACCAGCACGGCGCCGCCCGGCGGCTGCGTGGCGCGCCGCGGCCGAGCCCGGGACTTCGCCCCGGACACTGTGCGACGCACGAGAGCTGCTCGAATACATTTAATATTAGAAAATTGAGTAAAGCTAAGTTTACTATTAATATCAAACCATAATCAATAGCAAATAATAGCATGTAGTGTTGCTTTAGTTTATAGTATACATACATAAGTATTTTAACACAAGGCATTACTGTAATATGATTGAGTAGTATCAAACAGTATGTTACCCTGAATAGACTTCTCACAAAAATGTTCCTGACACCCCACACTCTATGGTGACCCCACCAGCTGTACAAATACTTATATTTTATTTATTTTTTTAAGTACTATTAAAATGTTGATAATAAATCCACCTACTTCTCCATTATATTACATTTATACTGTTATATTAAATTTAAACTTACTACTATTTTATATATTAAATTTAGCAACACTTAAATGTGCATAAATTTATTTGCATTGTTTATTTTAAGTTATGAAGCCAATAAGGTACCATATATAATCTTATAAAGTATTATAAAGATTCTTGTGTATTTTGATTGTATTTTTACTTGTAACTTTACTATCTATTAACATACTTATAACTTACAAAACATTATCAACCACGATAAATTGTGACTAATTATTCCATACCTGGCTGTGGTGCCAATGGTCTTGGTCTATTAGGCTCATTGTACTCCCAGCGAAGAATTCGTCCACCAACAGTTAATTCATCACCATGACGAAGGGCTGCTACACTAACTGCCACACCATTCACAAGTGTCTCACCAGCAGAGACGCTGCGTACTAACGTCTAGATGCAAAATATTAATTAAACTTACACGTTATTTAAGGAAAATTGAACAGTTAAATATATTAGGAAATAAAAATAAAGTATTTAATTAAAACCTTACTTGATTGGTGTGTACTACAACAGTGGCATGATGTGGGCTGACAGTCGGCAGCATAACCCTTATGTCACACACAGGATCGCTGCCTATCGTCGCTAGGCCTTCCTCCAGCGAAAAAACTTTTACTTCCCGCCCTAACCGATCTAACACGACTAGCCGGCCGCCGGACATGACTGATAACCAACAAATAAATAATTAAACAAACTATTGTAAATATAATAATAGCGGAAAAGTTTGTTTACTAGAATGATTTTTAAAAGATCAAACACTACATGTTCTATAAACTTAATATTAATCTAATAATTATGGCATTAATAACGAAATAAAAACTACAATATGGTAAATGTCTTACGTGCCCAACATGGCACAATAATATTTCACTATTATTGTTACTAGTTAGGCATAATTAGATGTATTTTTTATACTCTGTAGTCTCGACGTGTTTTGATACCCTGTCACGATATTATTTCCCGCCACTTTTAATTAACATACTAATATAAATAAACTTGCTAATCTAATAATTAACTTTAATAATAGAACATAAAAGAATACATACAAATAATTGTAAATGTAGTTGTTTGTCATTTATAACAAAAGCATTGAGATACAGCGTCATTATCTAAAATACTAATTCACTTACCGATGTCAAAAAGACGATATCAAGATAATCATAATCAACAATAAACCACGAAATAGTTTTTTAACCGTGTGTCAGAACTCACAGTACAATAGGTAAAATATGAGAAAAAATACTGTAATCAAACCGCTTTAAATAAGTAGAAGCGATAGATTAATGGCGTCACTTGCGCTATTTGACAGCCAAACAAAAGCAAACTTAAACATGGCGTTTTCATTAAATGGCGGATATAAGAATTGCCAACCAAACAACTTAAATAGATAATATAAGCAATATTATTTAAAAACTTTTCTTCTAAGAAATACCGTAAATAATTAATCTAGTCAGTTTAAAATATATTAAAACAAAGAATTTATTCATATCATTTTTTTATTATCAGTTCTTAGACTTGTTAGTTAGTTAGATATTAATAATAATAACCAATGCTAATATCGTATGAAAAATAGATTTAAAATAAGAATGTTATGGTCTATCAGGGTTGGAATTTCTACAATCAAGATAATTGAATACTTAGTAGACATATTTTATTTATAACTCTTTAATAATCAATAAAATATTAATTATTCAATTGCTATATAGAATATTACAAAATAAAATAATTTTACTTTAAATTGTAATTGTGTTGTCCTCGCTTTGTCCAGGCAACTGTGAGAGAGAGAGATATCATTGAAATTGCGTAAAATGATTCTTTTTTGCGGCTGGCAATACCTTTTCCCTGCATTTTAGGCGTCCGAATAATGAATTTAGATATAACATCTGATACCTTCCTGTGTTCTACTCCCTTGTTTCCCACCACCACCAGGTACGGGCGCGGTTGCCTCGCGATTCTATTTAAAAATTTGTAATTATATGTATTCGTAGAGTCGTTTACGGTTACGACTATAGGTATGATTTATAATTGCCAATCAAAACAGAATATTGCTTCACCAGCAAACTTCAATGGCGATCCAATATTTACAAGAGTTGAGTTGGATTTAAAATTTTGCAAAATCTGTAGTCATCCTTACACGAATTTCTGGGTATACAATGGGATACCGACAAGAACAGGATGTATCTTTCTCAGCAGAAGGTATTTTGAAACAGTTGTCGAAAACAAGCCCTAACAATATTAAGTCGATTAAATTTTGCAAACTATTTAATTCCTCTAGGGCGATTACATTGCAGAAATTTTTAATGACACGAATGTCATGCCCATCACCTCTTGACCGATGCGTCTGACCTGGAACAGAATCTAGATCTTTAAACTATATGTTACTATGAAGCACATGGGAAAAAAGTCAACAATGTTGGTATAGCAATATCAAGGAATTATTTGCTATACCGAAAGCTATCGATGCTCAGTGAGAGGAAATGAGAGGTGTCTCTTAATTCAGTCGTACAATTTGACTGCATTAGCCTATATTGTATAAAAACGAAGGCGGAGTGAAATATGCTTACTTAATGATGAAAAGGTGCAAGGAAAAGGTGATGTCATCTGACTGAAATATCATCCTCACCATCTGGATACGTGGCACTCTACTATTGTGTGGTTTCGAAATGGAACGAACTGAAATGGCCTACCAGCGGCAGTGTTTCCAGGTCGATTCAACATCGGTACTTTCAAAAAGCGCGTCTATTTCCACCTTAAAGGCCGGCAATATCCCTGTAGCTCCTCTGGTACTCACGGGGTCTCTCACGGGGTCGTAGGCGGCGGTGATCACTTACCATCAGGTGAACCGAACGCTCGTTTGCCTTGGCTATGGAATAAAAATAAAGGTGTGCCATCTATTTCAAAGTTAACAAATAAGTGACATTTCAATATATTCCGGGTCGTTTTAATGGCATTGCGGATTGTTTATCTCGAGTCAAACAAGAGGGATGTTTCCTATTTACCCAGTAAACGATTTGGTTTAGACGCTTGGTTAATTCCAACTGGGAATCTTTGCTCTTGATTTGGACTCTAGATGACAAGAATATGAATGAATATTTACTTATAAGAGATTTTGACGCATTAAGTAAAATGGTATAAATTAGTTTTGATTTATTGTCAAATGATGTAACATTCCTCAACATATATTATCAAAACGAGGATTACGTACAAAAAATTATGATTTTTATCTAAATTTAAGTAACTCCTATTATGACGTAGTTGTAACTGAACCTTGGCTAAACACTAATATCCTTAGCAGTGAGCTTTGTGAAAGTAGATATAATGTCTTCAGGCGTGATGGAAAGCTCTCCAAACTTAATCGCATAATGGATGGTGACGGTGGGTTAATTGTCGTCTCCAAAAAGTTCGCTGTTAATGAGATTAATAGTTGCAACAGTGAGTGCGAGGAGTTGTGGGTTTCCGTTGATCTTGGGTCCAGTGTCAAGGTTTCAATATGTGCAGTATATTTACCGCCACGAGTTCAAAATACAGTATTCGACCACTTTATGGATAACATTAACACTGTGACAGAGCAATTAAATAATTATCACATAATTCTATTAGGAGACTTTAATATGAGCCGTATAGATTGGAATCTCCTCGGTGGTTTAACGGTAGCTCATACTCATACTCGCACTCACACTAAACAATACCCTACAATCTGTCAGAATTTAATAGATTTTGTGGAATAACCTTACACAACCTAATAGTATTATCAATGTTAACAAGAAAGTTCTTAATTTTTTTCTTTGCTGATTTTATTTATTGTAAAATTGTAGAAGCCACAGACTGTTTAAGCAAAATTGACCCTCAGCATCCTCCTCTTAATATTTTGGTGGCTAGTAAGTCTGATATTACTCTTACACGTAATAAAATTGTGAGATTTAATTTTAACAAAGCTGACTTCGATAGCATAAACGTTGTATTGCAAAATGTTAACTGGAAGGAATTATTCCAAAATGTCACGAATCTCGATGAAATGCTCAATATATTTTACAATCAAGTATATAACCTAGAAAACATATTTGTTCCAACCATTGTTAATAAAAGTTGCACAAAACCACCTTGGCGCCAAATAGGAAACATATATTCGTAAAAAAAATAAGTATATATATTTTTGCTCTTATACAAAAACTAAGCAAAATGTAAAAGTTTATCCAGTGTCTATGAGAGATGGGGTAAAAACAGCTAATACGGGAAATGGTATTAGCAATATGTTTGGTTCGTATTTCCAATCAGTGTATTGCCCCGTCAAAGAAAGTGTGGATACCGTTAATACATCTGCTTACTTAAAAAAGTTAGTTTATAACTCAAATTCTTTCTCTTCATTACACATCAGTATAGACTCAATAAACTCAGTGAAAAAAAATAGATATATAGATACGACAAGGAAGAAGACTACAGTCCTCCAATTTCACTTGACTGATATGATGATATGACTATTCACTTAATTTTGGAACTTTCCCTGGGAAATGGAAACTAGCAATGGTCGTACCAATACATAATACGGACTCTAAAGAAATGGTTCAAAATTGTAGATCAATATCACTCCTTCCATCGTTTTCGAAAGAATTTGAAGTTTTAATTTGTCTATATGTACAAAGAAACTTTAAAAAGTACATATCAGATCATCAGCATGGATTTACCTCTTCAAGGTCCACATGTAGTAATTTAGTAACCTCTTCCAAGTCGAGGTGAAGCTAACCAGAATAGGACGAATTCCTTTCCGTTTAGCTCGTTATCTATAACAATTATTTTTTTCGTTTACCTGGATGGATTGTATTAGTTACTTTGTTTTTTTGTCGTTTGTTGTTGTATTAGTCTATAGGATAATTCCAGAAACCCTCACACGAGACACGTAATTGATAAAAATTGTCAGCTATAATTAATAATTCTATGCCTTTCTTGACGTTTTAATAATAGAAAATCCTAATGGCAGAGTAGACCACACAGTGTATAGGAAACCCGCCATATCTCAATGATGAATTCCACCACCACTCTACACAGTTATCTACTGTTAGCAAATCTTTGTTTCTGAGAGCCCACCATCTCTGCGACGCTGAACACCTAGGTGACGGACTTCGACAGGTGATGAATGCCCTTCATCTGAACAAGCTACCAGTTCCCCGCCAGCGTCGGGGGAAAATCAACAAGCCGGTCACAGTGGAGAGACAACCAGCATTACTACCATATGCAAAGGGAGTTACAGGCAGTATTGGCAACATCTTAAGAAAAGCTTCAATAAAAACTATATTTAAGCCTAACAAAAAGCTGAGCCAGTACTTGAAACCAGTGAAAAGTAATATTCCTCTGCAGTGTGCTGGTATATGCAAACTAGAGTGTGACTGTGGCTTATTTTACATTGGTCAAACAAAGAGAAGCATTGGTACAAAGGTGAAGGAACACATCTCCGATGTCAAGAATGGGCGTGTATCGAAGTCAGCTGTGTGTGAGCATACAACGGATAAACTCAACCATTACATCAGGTTTTATAAACATCACATTCTGGCTAGGATATATCCCAAGGATGATGATCCGCGAGGCTATTAAAATACAAAAACACCCAAATTTCAATAAAGCAGACGGTAGGAAACTTTCTACCACCCAACACTGAAAACCTTAGTCTCAATCCTACCACACCAGAGAAAAAGACACAAACCAGAGACAAAGACAGTACGCGAAGCAAGTACGAAAATGTTAGCGGTAGTTTGATATAATAATTATATCAACGGACAGACGAATGCCACTCAGTCTACTTGTGAACACGGACTTACTGTAAAGTGTTCGAAACATCGGGTTTCTAAAATGTAGTTTTGATTACCAAAAATATACACGATTATTCCGGTTAATAATAGTTTCATTTCAAAACGATGCAAAGTTCAAAATGTTCTAACTAGTTGCTATATCTAGTTCAACGTAATTATCAACGGAGCTGCTGTTTTTTTTTTGTAATGATAATTTAAAAAGACATAAAAATATCGATATAAAAACTTCATATCGGATTAGTAGCCATTACAGCTAAATAACGAAAGCTCCGTGCCTAGTAAAAACACATTTAAAAAACCGAATTAGTTTTGAGACGAGAATAATACATTTTGTAGAATGATGACAAAAAAAGAGGAACATCCAAATATAAACAGTTAATAAACGCTGTTTTATATAAAAATAAGTTATACCTTGATCTTAAAGAATCGATTCTTGGTGGGAATAACACGGAATCGACTCTAAATAAACCAGTTTTTTGACTACTAAATAGATTCTCGGGTAGGATCTGCATCGATTTCATCCCTAATTCACAGTTACCGATTGACAATGTAATATAACTATGATTTATCATTTTTCTAGACTATAGGTTATTTTGAACATTATAATGTTCGAAATTTTTAATTCATGGATGCTCTTTTATCAAAAATTAATGATTAGGCAATATTAATTATTAAGTAACAAGCGATTCTCATTATTTATAATACTATATATACAAAGGATAACGTGTACCACTGAGTACTGACACTTAGTACAATTGCATATTATTATAACACATTGTAATTATCTCAAGAATGGAGAACAATAATGACAATAATCAAAGTTACTGGTATGTAGTAAGAGAAGATCAGAGTAATGTCATATTTAGTACTAACAGTTGTACAATACAAAACCCTCAAAGTAAGTGAATTTTTTAAAAGAATATAAGATTTCAGTGTTGTAAAGAAAAATATAAAATTAAGTTATTTTCTGGTATTTATTTTTTTATCACAACTGCTGTAATTTTTGATTGTAGTTGCTGAAGAAGAAGCAAGATATATTGCAGGAGCAGCTGAAGATAGACAATACATTCAAGTCAATAATATTGAAGCGACTGACCCTTCATCTAGTGTTATAATTACAGAACCTGTTATACTACAACAAACCCATGATAATAAAAATGATGACAGCAAAAATTATGAAAATTTTTGGGACAGAGATAAAATCAAACGTTTCCTTACACTATGCCTTGACAAGAGATTTAAATGTATGAATAACGAAAAAATGGCTTGGGATGAAATAGCCATTTTGATGGGAACTACACCAGAAGAATGTGAAAAAAAATATAAAAGCCTTAAAAGGACATATATAAGACTATTCAGAAAGAAGAGAATAGGTAGAAATATAAAATGGATTCATTATAGTACCTGTGAAGAAGTATTTAAGGATTGCAAAGCATTCATTTCTGCTATTTTAGAACCTTGGGAGGAGTCCAAAACCAGGAAGTTACTGACTCTTTATATTGAAAACATCAGCAAATTTCGGAACACTAGTACTAATTGCCAGAAAGATATTTGGAGAGAAATTGCATTCCAATTGAATACATCTGACTACAATTGCTTTCACAAGTTTAAAAATCTAAAAAGAACTTATTTTAAATGGATTACCAGACGTAAAGAAACTGGCAAAATAGTGAAATGGCCATATTATCATTATTTTGAAAGAATATTTTATAATTTTACTCCTAATTCAAAATCTTGGGATAGAAATAAAATTCGCTTATTAATATCATCTTACACAGCCATCGCTTACAAGTTTAGAAATCCAAAATATCAAAAAAAAGAACTTTGGAAAGATATATCAAGAACTGTGGGAGAAAGTGCAAAGGATTGTGACCGTAAGTTTAGAAATCTTAAACAAACATATAATAGATTAAAAAAAAGACTGGGAGCAGAGAAATCTTTAGACAAATGGAGGTACTACAAAGATTTCGTACTTTTGTTTGAAAATGAGTCAACTGTTGAAGGAGAACTCGCCCAGGACTATGTTGACAAGTTATTGAAGTTTTGTGTTAAAAATAAAGCTAAATTTAGGGATCCTCTAATGAGGAAGAGATCATTATGGAAACAAATTGGCCCAAAAATAGGTCTTACTCCTGAGGAATGTGATAAAAAATTCAGAAATTTAAAACAGACATATATACGGCTATCAGAAAGAAAGAGAGAAACAGGCAAAAATGTTGCATGGACATACTTCTCATATTTTGAACAAATTTATGGTAATAATGAGATACGTAATAAAGAACCTACTTCTCAGAGTATTGTAGAGAAATTGAGTATGACACAAGTTAGACAAATAATAAGTAACATACAAACTAAGGACTTGGACAAGTTTGAGCGCCTTGTTAAAGGTATAGAGGATTCAAATAGCATTCAACGAGAAAGAAATAGAATATTACTTGCACTGTTAAATAAACATTTGTAGGATAAATTAACTTATGAATCCATTCATGTATACATACATGGCCAATCTTAGGATTTTAATTTATTATAATGCATAATGTAAATATTTATTATTTTATTTATATCATCAAATAAAAGTGAAACATCACTCTTGCAGAACTTAAATATGTATTACAGATATGCTCTTTTACTCTCATTATATGTAGAAATGTTGAATTAGCTAAAAGACTTTATGCCAAATCTTCGCTCAGTAAAGTATAACTGTCTTTGATAAAAGTATTACTATTTACAAAGAAAATATAAACTACCAAAGATTGGGTTTTTGTTTTATTCCTTAGCCAACAGCTATTTTAGAGTAGTTTTTTTTTATTCAAAAAAGGACGCAAACAAGCGGTAGGACCACCTGTTGGTAAGTGGTTACCTTCTACAAAAACAGAGGAGTTGTGGATACGTTGCCTCCGCCTCTTGAGGGAGTAGATGTCTGTACACCCAACGTTTGAAGGCCCCCAGATCGTAGTGCTCAGAGAAAACCTCAAAAGAAAAGCCATTCCGCAACTTGCATGTCCGTGGGAGAAATGACCTTGAAGTAAGCACGTTAGATGCAAACCATTCGTCTAGGTGGTGCGTATGGTACCTACTCCTATGGCGAGAGGTGCGACGGTAAAAAGAAGATGGTAGCAATAAAATAACTCCTTGGAGCATCCCCATTGTGTAGACGGTAGAATACCGTCTGTAAGTTAAGGATCATTGCCATTTCGGACAGCCCGGCGTTGAAAGTCAAGTGGTTGTAGTTGATATTGCGGGACGCGTGCCCATAGGTGGGAGCAGTCCTGCACATGAGGACAGACTGGAACTTTATGAAGCAAAATTCTTTGCCCTATTTGAAGTACTGCTTCGCCCTGTTGAGTATCCTGAGTTTTTTGGAAGCAATTTTGGCTTTGCTCTCCAAATGACCCTTAGCTGGATTTTATCCGATATATCGACCTAGTTCCAGATGTAAAAAAACCTTGCAACCTCTTGTCAATTACGAACGAACAACAAAGATACGAACTACTCAACTGAAAACTGGACGGCGGCGGCCGCGTCTTCGCAGATCGTAGGATTACCAAAAGAAAAGCAAAGCTATCCCCATGAGTAGGATGCAAAAAACTCGCAGTCCATCCCAATCTGTTGACTTATAATGCCATACGAACCGCGTGTTTTAGTGGTCGGGAGTGAGCGAGTTGAGGTAAACCTTGCCTCACAGTGCACCAGGCAGAGATCAGATGCACCGAGAAGTGCATTGACGGATACACAGTAACCCTCCGGATATGTAGTCAAGTGGAAAGGGACGCAGCTGTAGCAACAGGACTTTCTCTTTTAAACAGTCAGATTTATAGCATACAGATGGAAGTGGAAAGAAACGATGATAGCTACGGCAGTCCTTAAGTCAAAGGTACATTAAATTTAAGGAAAGGTTGAAATTGCATGTCAAAAATGATAATATTTTTGTCACTGATAGCAATAGAAATTTATAAAGCCTACTGAAATCTAATATTTATAAAATGAAAACAACAAATTAACAATTTCAAATGTTAAAAATATATAAAATAATTGAATTATATGAAAGATATAGGTAATTTCCTCTTTTAAAACCAGAAGAACATTTTGATCTGCAAGATCAGCGAGAAATTACTGACTGTAGGTCAGTTTTCTGTGTTAGTGCAGTTGTAAAAGGCTCTTGATAGGGTTCTCAGATGAATGTTGATTTGTAATTGTCCGACACGAGCAGCAGACTCTACCAAAACAAGTAGTCAGGCAGTTTGGACTTGTTGAGACGAGTAATAAGAATAAAAATAATAAAAAGATATTATTTAAATTGTATGTGAACGGAAATGCGATACCTCACTTGACCTTTGAGAACTGTCAATAATACCCTTTGAAGGCATATATAGTAATCGACGAATTGAAAGGACGAGAGCTTGCTACAATAGACGTTGCAGTGATTAGCGGCAGACGCGAGCGGCCGACAAACGCTAGGATTTCTTTACACATGTACTTACGTGTCAACATAAAATGTGATGGCGTAACAAAGAACATTTTAGAAGATGTATATTTGATTTGTTCTATTTGTTTTTCATATGTTGAGAGAATGACACTTCACGATATATTAGTTTGATGATCGATTGTGTTCAGGCATGTCTGAGTAATGTGCAGTTTAGAAATCCGCTGTGATTGCTTTGTGCTTGTATTTTTTGTTGATAATCAACTAAGATCTATGAGCAGTGAGTTCAATTTGTAAGTGTTCCCAAACCACCACCCTTATTGATGAACATCATAAAATAATTTTATTCTTTTTTGGTCCAATCACAATACTTATTTTGCACACCAGTATGTAGTAGGAAGTTCAAGAATGTATGTAATGTAATTACTGCCACCCACCTGTTGCCTTATACTCTAAGGAGGGATGAAATGAAATAAAAGAATCAAAGAGAATGTTTAGAAATGATTTTATTATTACGGTTCTTATGCTTTTAAATGTATATGTACAAACAAACTATAATATTATCAGTTTTCATTCTGAAATGAGAAATCGTTAGCAATTCATTATCTTGTTGCGCGGCCACTACACCACGGTAAACCTTCACGTCTAAACATACACTGATTACTTACGTCTTAACTTAAAAAATACATCTGCGTGAATTTACTTATCAATAAATTTGACATCAATAAGACTATACCACAGTAAGGAATGAAAAAAAAATATAAGTTCAAGAAAAAAGTTTAGAAATCACACTCGATCGTGATCGGGATCGATATACGAGTGTACCCCGGCGGGTAACACGGCGCCTGACACGCTCACACTCACACACCACGCTCCCACGCTCGCACGCACGAGATACAACGCTAACCTAGAGAATTACCACACTATGCGTAAACTAGGGCTCCGCCCATCCCCCTCCGCCCCCGCCGCCACAGTTCCGCCCACTGCGATACGAGGAAAACCTACGCGGGTGTAGACCAGGGCGAATCAGTCTTTCTGGTGCAGATGTGCATAGCGAGGGCGGCACGGAGGCGCGGGGTGCGAGTGCGGGGGTGGGGGCGGAGGCGGAGGGCAGCGCCGGCCGTCGGCAGTTCACTTTTTAGCGTTCTTCTTGGGAGACGGCGCTTTGCCTTTGGCATTGTTTGAAATTTTCGCCTTCTTGCCCTTGGGCTCGCCCTCCTCGTCATCCTCGTCCTAGAATGACAAATGATATGACATTGAGTTTTAACTTCTATATTTACAGTAAAGTTTGTAAGTCAAGTAAAGTTGCAAAGACATGTATATATTATAAATGTAAATCAAGCTATCAGAAGGTAAAGGGATGAATGAGTAGTACAGAAAACCAACAGCCAATTTTAGTTCAGTTTTGTATTTCTCAACATGATCACAAAATTTTGTTACAACAGGGGCCCACTCATGCCAAAATATGACAGCTATATATTTTGACAACAGTGTTAAAGAAATTATTTAGTAATAAGCCATTTTGATAATGCTGCCATTATTTTGCAGAATTGGGCCTCAGGCCCTTTTCCCTCTGTTAGACATATGGATAATTTCATATTAGTTGAAGGTTTTCAGTACCTCATTCGTCTTGCGTTTGCCTGATGGTGCTTTCCTTTTATTCTCATCTTCCTGTAAATTTAGTAATTTACTGAATTTTCTGTTAACTAAATAAATGCAACAATATTCATGTGTTGCAAATACTTAACTGATTTAATTTAACTTGTCAAAAGCACACTTTTGACAAGTGTTATTAATTGTAGAAGCAATTTGTTAAAATGAAATATGATTAATGGAATAATATTCCTTAAAATGTTAAGTTTAATTTACATTGCCAAATAAACCAAAACATTCAACTTCTACCCAAGCGTTACAAAGTAAGTTTTAATATTTGCATTTAAGCTAATGTTAATATTTTTTAAACTAACCTTAAGTTGGCAATCTTCTCCTTCTTCCTCATCAAGCATCTCCTCCTCCATCTCTTCCATATCTTCAAACTCTTCAACCAATGCACCCAGTAAGTGTTGACCAATCAAATGCACCGGCCCAGATCCCTTGACATTACAAATGTTTTATTAATATAAATCAATGAATGTTAAATATAAACATTACTTAAATTATTAATCAGCCAAATGCCTCAAGAAAAATCACATAAAAGTAGTGCATCATCAAAACGATTTTGCACACTTTTCATTTATATGGTTATTTTAACATCATTTAATTTGAAAACTAAAAGGAACAATTGTTTTGTTTATATTGAAATAAAATAGTTTACCTGTATGAGCGTAAAAGTGACTGGTGCATCTGGAAATTCAATGTCAAGACGTGCTTGTCTTGTTTCACCAACTTTGAGGATGGCCACTGGGATTTTGATAGACTCTTGGAGACACATGGTCTCCACCTTTCAACGAAATACAACACTATTAATATTGAAATATTAAAAAACAGTAATGTATTTTTGATAATTAATTAAAGTGTTTACAGATGTTGCAAACAGTATGTAGTATAATCAATCAGACAAATGCCTCAAGCAATCACAGCTAGCAATATTACATCAAAACGAAATAACAATGCCATCACAAAAACTTGGTTGTATTATCATCATATTGAAACAGAATATTTAATTAAAGCATGGTATTTTAATACAGGTATAATCGGGTAACTTACCTGAACAACATTCAGTTCATCAGGTTTAGCGTCTGGGCCGAGGAGTGCCTGGCGTATAAGCAGCTTATTACTGCGCGGATATTCAGCTTTTGCTTCTGGGTCCCATGTCTCAGACTTGTGTGAGGATGATAAGGTGACACCTGAAACGAAGCATATGTATCGTAAACGCCAAATTCCGTGACTCCTCGTGACCGTTATGGTAATAATAGAGCATATCAAATTTCAGAATCAACTTAAGCAAACTTTTCCTTTAGGTAATTAACATCTCAAGTAATGAATATAAACGGTTGTACGAGACGCTTGGACGCCATACTTTCAAATTACGCGCCGCGCCGGGCCGACTCCCCACAACACACGCCTTAGATATAGGTATAACACCACGCGTAGATGAATAGTATATAAAAAATACACACTCTAAAACACAATTATAATTTGAAAACGCCATTATTGAAATACATAGTAATAATATAAACCGAATCAATGTGGGATATGGCGGCAATAATTTTGCTGGTGATATGAGAATATAATAATAACGACATTTAAATTCATTAATTGGTTAACATAAATATAGGAAATTATTGAACAAACTCTTTAACAAGTAAAAAATGCGTTGTGAAATAAAATGGCGAAGTAGCCGGGTGTCAAAGCTAGATGCAAATTGAAAGAATATAATAAAAGCAAAGTACAAATGTAAATCTATAAATAAACTAATAATGCAATAAATAATATTGTTAAAAATATTACTAACCGTAAAAATATTCGTCCGACATAGTGATTTCACTAATTTATTGAGATTTTTGCGACACGTTCACGTGCGATGCCGGCGCACTCAAATCTGGAACTTGTGTTGCCATTTATTACGAAACAACACAATGATATATTTTGTCTGGAAAGGTGTCATACTTGTAAAGTACTTTCACACTATCGTAATTTTGAAATACATAGTTTTCAAATATCCATTACCCCATTTATCCCATTTATAAAATTAATACAAATTGCGTAACTCATTTAATATTATTATTTTAAATTTATTCTATACGATGGTATTTTTCAAATCAGCTGTAGGCGAATTTTGTTATGTATTGATTTTTTAAAATGCTTGTAATACTAGAGATAAAAAAAACAAATTTAATATGTTTATATTTACAAGCAATTTGTCCATAAAATCAATTCCTTATATTATTATTTTTATCTTCATATGCCCCTCAGTCGTTTAGTATGGAAAATTTGGTACAATTGATGAGCCCTCAGTTACAGGACATTTGAAGTGGAGCACAAAATAAACCGAGGTTTTAAAGAGTCGGCCTTTAACTGGCTTGAAGTTCAACATAAATCCATCTGAGTCTCTAGTTAGAGGGTAAAAACGTTAAGACACCCTTAACTATTTTTTCAATTTAGAGACTTTGCGTGTTAAATGGCAAAATTCTACGTAGCGCTAGTTATGGGACTATAATATTAAAAATAATTTAAACACAAACATCATTCCATCGAGTGTGGGATTGTGGATCAATCATTGAACCCGTGTTTTATGTATAATTAATGTAGATACCTCTGTTTTTATTAAAATTATGTGATAATGATAAATATATTTATTTTACAGAATTAGATAATGGCTTATGGGTTATATATGATTCTATCATTTTTTTTTAAATTAACGCTAACAAAATCCAAAACAATTCACGGACTGATGAAATTTACGAGAGACAAAATTCAACTCGTATACTCTTTCAATTCATATAAGTATAATAAAAAAAAAACTTATTATTACAAGGTATAAACTTATAACTTTCGTGTATATTAATTATTTGGAAATTATTGCCTTGTCAAAAAAATTCTACGAGCAACGGAGATTCAAGCAACAAAAAACGAACAACTCAAGCTTTATTGTTGGAAATAAATGATGTGTACAAATTTTCTTAAATTATATTTCCATGAATTAAAATTACTTATTTGTTTATTATATAGTTTTTTTTAAGGAATTAGCCATTATGTTGCATAGATAAAAATAACTTGCAAAATAACATAGTATAACTCAATTTTGCTACTATTTAAATTATAAAGTACAAATGCTGCTATTGGTCGGTTGCGAGTTCCTTTGCGTCGTTATTGGACCGAAACTAAAATTGTTTTCGTTTAGCACCAATACAGTGAGTTCCCATATATATATTTCATTGATGATTGAATAGCTAGTTGGCGAGCCACTGATTCGAATTGACACAATTTATTTGTCAAAATACCGTATAAACATAATTGCTTTTATTTCCACTCTTATCTTTAATATTTTTCTGTTTTCACCCAGCTAGTCCCGACTTGTTTTGTTCGAAGTGCCGAAATATAAGGGCTTTTAACCTCGTAGAGCAGTGCAGCTACGTCTATGTGCTATTTCTGTTATCTCGCCGTGAGTGAGTGAATTGTATCAGTATCGTAGTGCGCGTACAGTTCTTGACCTTAGGCCATCCGTGTCCCGATGCATTTTTGTTGTGTAACAACGCCAAATATCAGAGACGAGCGATGCCAAGTTTCATATCACATCTCGCTAGATATTTACTAAAGGTGTAAATAAATCTTACACTACCGTGGACACTTCATTCGCAATCTGTCAAAATTTCCTATTGGAATATAATATGGACTGAATAATGCTTATTGTTGCGTTTTCTTTATAATATTAAATTTACTGGTGTAAGTTAAGTTCAGTGCTGTGAAATGACTACGAAAGTGATATTTTTGTAATCTAATAACGCCACTTTATTTTTAGGTCATTCGCATCTTTGTTAACGTGCACAATTATCGTAGTTAGGTTCAATAAACAATACATTCGTATCGTCGACGCAGCTGTGCAAATAGACTGTAATGACTTCTTGAGGATCCTGTAAAATGAAAACCTCCTAGTGGATACTTGTGATTTTTGATCACATGGTACAACTGATGGTACAATGAGTGAGGAGTCGCAAAATGATGGCAGCAAGAAAAGTCCATCATTGGCTGCATCCAGTGACGCTTGTTTGCAGGAAGAGTGTGGAGCAGAGACTGACATTTCCCCTTACACTTCACAGACAAACATTCCTCAGGTAAATGTCCTATTAGTGCTAATTGTTATAGTTGCCTTATTACACATTTTATTATCTTTCACAATACCTAAGTATTGAGGCTGTTGCAACACATTAGGAAATGTGTAATGTTATTTTTTATATTTGTAGCATTTCCATGTAAATAATTATTTAGAAATTACAATTTCTTGATGGATGTATGCATACTGAGAAAAAAATATTATTTTGTTAATATAAATTACAGATGACAGCAAGCTCAACCCTCCCTGACAGTAATAAATGGATGTGTGAACTATGTACCTATGAGAACTTTCCACTCTCTCGGAAGGTATTGTCTTGTTTTATATTCATCTTCCCACCTCAAATAATGTATAACATTAGGTTTTTTATATTATAAACATTATTTTTCCTTTTTAATTTATGTAATGTGTTTTAAAGAATTTATTGATTGATACTTATACACTTTATTGTAGTTTATGTATTTGAGCAGCCTCTTCTCACTTTTTTTTCTGTAGAGAGAACTTAGTTTCAAACTTCTGCACTTTTTGCCCTAATTTGAGACACTGGAGGTTTAGGGTGAAACTCAACACCACATTTTGCCATCATACTTTATATTACTCTTAATTTTGAGTTTAACATTTACTATCATTCTATAAATGCATACTGCAAGCACTAACCATTTTTTTGTTTGTTTATTTATAAAAAAATATACATTAAATTTTGTCATAACAAAACTATAAATATTTATTTAAATTTTCTTACTTAGAATGACAAAGTATAATAATTTTAATTTTGTTGATCTTTGACTTTCATCACTTAATCATTTGGTTTTTCAATATTGATGTACTTTAATATATATATTATCTAAACATTATTTGTGCATAGTTGGGATATGACACTGTATGATAATATTTATATCTGTTTAGTGGAGTAGGCAGAGAAACCTTAGTGGCAAGACTCAACATTTCACTCAAGTTAGGACATTGTGCTTAAGTGGCTGAAAATAATTTGCTCATTACTTTCAATGGTAATTAAACCTACAATGAGCCAACAAACAATCTACAATGAAACTTACATAGAGCAAGATATGTGACTATGAAGAATAGACACAAAGTTTAAATTATCAATGAAAACTTAATTAAAAAAAACTATTCCTCAAAACCATGTATACATATTTCTGATAATTACATTGCAATTAATAATTGCAGTAATTTTAAACCAATAATATTAATGTATGTTAGCTTGTGTTCATTTTACATATGAATAAATAAAACATATTAATAGAAAAAAACACTTATCACTATTAACTGTTTTCATATAAGTATATGAATGTTTCTTTCCTTCAATACTTTCAATTCTTATTGATATTAGATTCTTTACAATAGAATTAGTGTGTAAAGAAATTTAATATTTTAAATACAAACTATCATCATTATATTATTACAAGAAAGGAAAACTTTGTACATCTTTTTACCAAAAGTATGCCATTGCAGGGGGTTTGTAATTTGACACTTTATAATTTATATGCAAAAGGCATCCCTTTTGCATATAAATTATAAAGTGTCAAGGCAGGCCATATTTTACATAATAATGCATTAGAAATACATAAAATTATTATAATTGTTACACACATGGTATGTTTGATATTTTTGACACTTTTCTATCTGTTACTGAGGCAATGTGTATGTAACATCACTAGTTATATCTATTTGATTAAGATGTAATAGGATTGGAAGTGTTATATCACCTTACATAGACATATATTTGTATTTCAGCAATTTTTTTTTTTATATTATAGAAGTTGCAAGAGCCTTTAATTCTTTTTATACTGAAATTGCAGACAAAGGGAACTGCTGTTTCACTTTCTATCCTTTTAAGACATACGTATTTGGTATTGAATTTCGTAACTGTTTGTGTCACACGAGATTGAGCAAAAATATTCGAACTCGGAACTCGAACCCGCGGCTCTTACATACCGTCTAAGCGCTCTGACCGGCAAGCCATTCTATATCTCCTCATCTTATACTACTAATATATTTACTTGTTACACCATAAAAATAAGTTACATTAGCTTGGCTTAGGAATGAGACAGCCATTGAATGTTCTGTCAGAAATTTTATAATTGCATGTCCAGCAAATGGATAATTATAATTAACTGTCTGTACAATAATGTTTCCAGTGCACAATGTGTCGCACCCCTAAGCCTTCCCTAGGCGAGGACATTTTCAAGTTGCAGGACGGTGCCAGTGCACTGCCCGCTGAAGATATTTGTGGTTAGTATTTTTACATATTATGCATACAATGACTTTTTTGTTTCACTTTCTAGACATAAA